>PVIH01001055.1:0-118527 GCA_004025045.1 Sigmodon hispidus
CACTCAGTTCAGGGTCGCAGTAGGGCTCCTAGTAGATTCCCTGAGCAGCAGGGGCTGCGGGTGTGGCCAGGTGCAGAGTTCAGCTGCCCCTGCTCCAGAGTGCGCTGGGACGCTGCAGAGAGCACAGGTCCCGGTGGCGGAACCGGAAGCAGTGTGAGGTCAACTCTCCCTCCCAGGCCAGGATACAGGCGCTGAGGCCGCCGAGCCCTCCTCACCTCTGGTCAGGGTTCAAATCCGCCCCTCAGAGACCCCTGCAGTTAGTTTGCTCAGTACACTCAGTTCAGGGTCGCAGTAGGGCTCCTAGTAGATTCCCTGAGCAGCAGGGGCTGCGGGTGTGGCCAGGTGCAGAGTTCAGCTGCCCCTGCTCCAGAGTGCGCTGGGACGCCGCAGAGAGCACAGGTCCCTCTCTTCCTTCTTTAACAAGTCACAGTCCTCTATCGTTAACACAGCTGAAACAGTAGTAATTGCACACATTCTGCATATTTGGTGAGAAAAGTAAAGTGGATATTCTAATCCTTTTAGAAATTCAGTGGAAATCATTGGGCAATGAAATTTATTATTGGTGGTCATGTAAGTAAATAGTGAATCTGCTCAGATTTACTACATTTTTTAAATCTGGAATTACCTTGTAGACACTGAAGACATGCTATCTTGAAGCTAAATCATGCTGTCAGATTCTCCCCACATCCATTTTTAGCACCATAGAACCAGTTCTCTTTCATTTCTGCTGAGATCTATAGGCTTAGATAGAACGACCACCAAGGGTTATGAAAAATCATCATGTACTTGTGAAATTCACTCTTTTAACATGAAAGGTGTGATGTTTTATACTCTGTGGGAAAGAAGAGGATAATATAGGTGTGGGAAAGAGAATTACATCAAAATATGTGACCTACAACATCTAAAGAATTTCTGTCTTTGAGTTTAGCTCCAGCTTCATGTTCAAGGTAGAATTGCTTGCAACTTTTGTCTGCCCTAAACTCTACAGGGAGACAGGACTGGGTCCTATCCGCCTCTCTGGGGTTTAGGATTCTGGCATCCAGAGAAGTCTACTGGAAAAAAAATACACTAACCAAATTAAATGTTAGGAATCAAAAGGTCAAACTCTAAGCCAGCAAACTTGGTTTGATTTTGTGGCTTCTCATTTATTAGCTGTGTGATATGTGTGTCAAGGATGCATTTTCTTGATCTGTGATACAGAAGTAGTAGTAACTCTCTCACTGTAAATTAACTGGATATTGTGTATAAGGCTTTTATGTGTGCTGTACAGTAGCTCCCCCACTTCATCAGTATTATAAAGAATCATGAACTGGAATGCTTCTGCCTTGTGCACTTCTGGAAACTACTTCCACCATGAGTCTTGACAGCTGTTGTGTGGTATGGTACAATCTCACTCTCTGGCCACAGTTTGTGGTACAAGGACGGGCACCTGATTGGTCCTCTTCTGAGACTTTTGGGACTACAGCTGAAGAAGACAAACTCTTTGAGTAAATGGTAGTCAAAGATGTAAAACACAGAAGCAAACTCTCCAGTGAGTAGAGGCATCTTACCCCTAGAGTATAAAGCCGGTGTTCGACCAGAGGAGAGGCTGATGCCTACTTGCAGACACATGTAAGTATGAGAAGCAGTGGTGATCAGATTGTGTTTGGATGTCTGCTTTCCTTTGGTACAGACTTGGCCACACCTTTCAATTTCTTAGGCCATTACATTCTACATTGTTTATCAATAACCACCCAATATATGACCTATTTCATTAACACTGATGGGTTTGTGGATCCTGTTACTTTATAATTTCCATGCCCCATGGTTTCTCCCTTTTCAACTATGACAAGTCACTCACACTTTCTAGGTGAACAAACTGACATTCAAGCATGGCCAGGGGCTCCCCCGGGTCCAACCAGGATGGGGGGTGATTGCTGCCCTAATCTCCCTTCAGGACAACATCCTGCTTTTCCCACTCCTCTTCTCCACTTTCAGCTTCCATGGAATCTCCACCGAAAACTTCCCTGGAATCTCTCAGGTCAGCCTCTAACCAACACTGTTCAAGACACTTTCCTTGATTGCAAGGCCTAGGAAAATTCCCCCATAAAATTCTGGTCTCCATAGCATGTGTCTTTCCTTCCTTTGTAAACCAGGAATTCCCACACCCCTGCCCAGAGTGCCATTGGCTTATAAACTATTTAACGACAGAAGGGATCCATTTTTTGTTTCTGTGTCTCACACCAGACATAGTCCATAGCTAAATATAAGCCATGTATATATGCAAAGATACATATAATTTTAATTAAATGAGCAAAAGATATATTTAGAAGAGGAAAGGGTGGGAGTACCTCATGTCCCCAAAATGACACAACAGAGTGAGCCAACCCATCCTCATGACAAGTTCATATGCAATTTGCCTTTCCTAAACTCAGTGGTCCTGTCCTATAGTGATGGAATTGGACACATCATCTTCAGCTAAGCCTTTCAGCCCAGTCCCCTCCAAGATCCTAGCAGAAGTAGCTCTGTTCTAACTTAGGAGTGAGATGGAAAAGGACAAGTGAGCTAGAAACAGTTTAGACACTGGAGGATCACATACCTGCTCTGCCAAACAGAAAACAATAACTTTCACCAAAACCCTGGCTTTCAATTCAATCAGCCTGTCCTTGAACTCACCAGGAATAACTGCTATTATTCTTACTGCTTTACCTTAGAACTTAAAAACTCTACTTTTTGTATTTCATTCTTTATATTCAAAAACATATACACAAAGGAATATGCATGCAAAAGTATATATGTTTTAAATGAAATAATTTTTATCTAAAATAATGCCAATATTTTTTCAAAATTATTTTTTCAAAGAAAAGTTTTTTCAAAATTAAATAAATTGGAAAGAAAAATAGTAACTATAATACTTAAGAAGATACATTTTGACTAATTTATTTTAAAATAGATAAAATGGCATGCATTTTAAAAGATGTATCTATTCTCTTTTATATGGATGGATGTTTTTTGCATTTATGTTTGTGCACAACATGTGTGCACACAGAAGAGGAACTGAGCTTATGGGTTTTTGTGAGCCAACCTGTGGTTCTGGGAACTGGACTAAATCTTCTTCATGACAAACAAGTTATCTTTATCACTGAGCCATTTTTTCCAGACCCCAAATTACATGAACTTTTGACAATGAGAAGTTAAAAGAGTTATGCATTTTATAATACAACCCAATGCATATATACATTGGCTCACATGTATAACAAATTTTAGAAATTATAATCACCATGATAGTTTGTATATTCCTTGAAAATATTCCTAGTATATCATTATTATATTTATTGATCAATACTGCCTTGTTTTTTATGAACATCCAAGTTGCTGGTAACTAATGATTTGCCTTGTGGTACTATGGGATTAACATGCAAGTGAGCTCATGTGGCATTTGATTTAGTGATTCCAACTTATTACTTGTAACATAGTGTACAGAATAGCCTCAAATAGGTACCATGACACCATGGATGACAGGATATCTTTCTTTTCTTGAAGCTAAATATATGTAGATGTACACACAGACAGGTGTCCTGTGTCTGTCAACACTACTGATTATATCTATTGATGCAATGATGGAAAAGTAAGACAATTCTTTTGGCTGTGGTGGACAGGGCTGGAATGAACAAAGCAATGCAGATATTTTTTAACTGTACTATTTATATTTATATGGATATACAACCAATAGTAGGACCACTGGATTGTATGTCAGTCATAATACACATTTGTGTATGATGTATGCTTGTGGATGTGGTCATCAGTGTGCATGCCCGTGTGGACCCAAGAACTTGAGATTGGGTGTCTTCAATCTTAGTTTTTAAGACAGGGTTTCTCCCTGGACCTGGAACTCACTGGTGGCTAGACTAGTTGCCAGTTTGTTCTACTATATCAGGATTTTATTGAAGTGCTAAGGATTTGAACATCACCGTTATTATAGTAAGTAAGAACATAACCAACTGAGGCATCTCTCAGCCTTCATTTTTGTTTGTATTAGCCATTCTAGTAGGTATGAGTTCAATTTTCATTTATCTGATACTTTTTGTGCTTGTTTTTATATGCCTACTAGCTATTTGTAAGCTCTCTCTTAAGACATTTATGTAGCTGTTTACCTCTTGATTTCTTGCCATTGTGCTGTTTAAGCTTCTGTGGCTATCAGTTAGTTGCTTACAAATTCAGTTGCTTATCAGGTGCAAAGTTTGAAAATACTTTCCCCTTCCACAAATTATCTATTTCTCTGGCAGTTTCTTCCTTGGCTGCATAGATGCTTTTAGTATGATATAACCCATTTGCCTATGTGTGCCTTGTGACATGTGAGATTAGGATCATGGCAGAAAAATCACTACTGCATCTAGTGACACAGATTTCTGTTTTCTACAATTTTTTCAAGACTTACTTTAAATCTTTAAGATCTGTTGTGTCGAATTTTGCATATAACGTGAGACACTGGTCGATTTTGGCTCCTGTGTGTGGATATATGTTTTTTAAAAAATAACATCATTCATCCAAATGGCTTTCTGTTTTTATTCTAAGTCTTGGCATATTTGTTGGAACTCAGCTGACTATAAATTCATGAACTTTCTATTCTGGGCCTTCTCTACTCTGTTATGTCATCTTTGATATCTATGGCTTCACAGCAAATTTAGAAGTAATGCTATGTGTTGCCTCCAGTGTTATCCTTTTTATTCTGCCTGGCCTTGACTATTCAGGCTCTTTTATAGCTCCATATACAATCTAGAAATTAGTATCTTTCTATTTCTGTAATAAATTATTTTCAGATTACTATAGATTGCATTGAATTTGTAGGTTGTTTTGCATGGTGCAGATGTGTGAATGGTGTTACTTCTAATCCTTGAACATGACACATAGTTCTTTCACTTCTATTTGTCTTCTTCAACTTATTTCATTACACATTTACTTTGGGCACATAGTTCTTCAGTTTTCTCTTTGTGAACCATGGTGAGTGGGATTATTTTATTAATTTCTTTCAAGGATTGGTTATTTGAGTATATTTATAAAATGCTAACATATAGGTAGACTCTGTATTCTGCAATTTTTCTATATTTTTTTAGCTTTAACATTTCCTTTCATGAAGCTATTGGGGTTTCTATGTAAAGCTATATCAATTATAAACAAATGGTTCATGTTCTTCTCCTGGCTGTTTAGATCGTTTTTACTTCTTCACTGTGTTAGGTAGAAGTGAGGACAATTTTAATCTTTGAATTTGATATGAAACATGGCCTAACAGTAGCCAAATTTTATTGCTATTTCTTTCTATACTCAATTTACATAGGGTATATTTTACTTTTTCTCAGGAATAAATGTTGAGTTTTTCATATGTCTGTTATAATCTGTTGATATAAGCAATTGTTGGCTTTCTTTCTGTGATTTTAAAAGTATTGAACCATCTTTGCATCCCAATGACAAAGTCTATTTGACTATGATAAATGATCCTCTTTCTGTGATGTTGAGCTCATTTGCTTGTGTTTTCTTGCCATTTTTTTTATATTCATTCATCAGGGTTTTGACTGTTCTTGTATTGTTTTTATTTAGCTTTTATATGAGGGTAATAACAGTGTCAAGTAATGTCTATGTCAATATTATCTCTTCAAATCTTTGGAAGAGGCTTGGAAGGGTGTATCTTACTTCTTTAAATATTTGGTACAACATAGCACAGAAACCATCTGACAGTTGCCTTTTCTAGTTGAAGTACTTTTTACATGACTGATTCAGTCTTTTTATTCACTGATGATGTGTTTATTTTTTGTTTACTCTTGATAGACCATAATGGGCTGTGCGTAGCCATTTGTATATTTCTTTTAGGTTATACATTTATAATATTTTCTCATTATTCTTTGTATTATATTTTGCAGTGTTTTTCATATTTGATTTTATTTGATTCTTTTAAATTTAAATTTTTCCTTGCTAGAATGTCTAAACTTGGTTTATCTTTTCAAACCATAATTCTTAGTTTTATTGACTTTTTGTTGGTTGCCTAGCCTTTATTTGGTTTATTTATAGCATCCTCTTTACTATGTCTGTCTTTCTAAAAATTTTAGGCTTAGTTTATCTCCCTTTTTTAGTTCTCTGAAGCATAGTAATAAGTTATTTATTTGAAAGTTTACCTATTTATGATGAAGATATTCATTGTCATAAACAGCCCTCTCAGAACTGCTTCATAAGTGACATCTAACAGTATGTATCCACTCTGTCTTAAGATACTTCTGAATCCCCTCTTTATTTCCCTTTTAATTTATTGTCCAAATGCCTCTCTCTGTGTCCATATAATTACAAGTTTTCTAAAGTTATGTCATTGATTTCTTGTTCCCTCTACTTGTAGCCAGGGAAAGATGAGATAATTTAAATCTTTCTAACTGTAATGTTTGTGTTCTTACACATGGTTTATCTTGGAACATGGTTGGTCTGCTTTGTAGAAGTGTGTGTGCTGCTGCTGTTGAATGGTGTCATACTTGTCTGTTGGTCCCTGCTCTGAGGGATATGTTAAGACCAATGTTTCCTTATTGATTTTCTGTCTGAGGATTTTTCTATTGATGAAAACAATAGTGAGGGGCTCCTCTCTCCTCTCTCTCTCTCTCTCTCTCTCTCTCTCTCTCTCTCTCTCTCTCTCTCGTTTCACATTTTTGGGATTCCAACATTTTGCACACATATATTTATAATAGTTACATCTTGAGGAGACATTACCCTCCTTGTTACAGAACGTTCTTCTTCACTTTCATGTGTCAACATTAGTGTACAGCCTATTGGATCTGAAAGTCTTTATGTCTTTTGGTTTACACTTATGTGAACAATTTTTTCTGTCCTTTTACTTTCCTAGTATCTGTCTAGAGGAGCAGTGTGTCTCTTATCAGCAACAAATTGGATGCTGAACCTTAATACGTTCATTTACTTTATTTTTTAAAAGATTTATTTATTCATACAGTATACAGTAGAGGGCACCAGATGTCATCATAGATGGTCGTGAACCATCATGTGGTTGCTGGGAATTGAACTCAGGTCCTCTGGAAAAACAGTCAGTGCTCTTAACCTTTGAGCCATCTCTCCAGCCCCTACTTTATGTTTTTAATTAAAATTGAATCCATCTGCATGTGAAGCAAGTTTTGATGGATGATAACTTACCACCACTGATTAATTGCTTTTCGCTTGTGTGTGGATGCTTTCTGCTTTTTGTCCTCTATGCTTATCTTTAGGTTACATGTTTTCTCCAGCGATGTGCTTTCATCCTTTACTTTCTTTTGTGTATCTTCTATTGCTTTGGCTCTTCCACAAGGCTTATATGAAACATGATACTGTGGTGTTGCTCTGTTTAATCCAAAGATACCTTGACTATGACCACGTTACAAAACATCACACTTTGTCTCCACTTGGTTGCCTCACTTTCATGCTTTTGATTTTGTTACTATGGATATCTGTCTTGTACATTGATAAGCTACTAATATAACTTTTAACATTCCAAACAGCTTTGTCTTGTGTCACTCATATGAAACAGATAAGTGACTGGGAATTTGATATATAATCCCATCACTGGAATACTTGGAAGTTGATATATAATCCCATCATTGGAATACTAGGAATTTGATATATAATCAGTTTTGCCCATCAGTTCTTTTACTTTAAGAAAATTAATTTTTAATGAATACAGTTTGTACCTAATTCCTCTAGCATAAATTCCTCTAGCAAAAGTATAATCTCTGGGATCCATGCTTTTAAAAATAGAATTAGTGTATATGGGGTTTTTGTATGTATGCATTTAATTTGGTGCACGTTACCTCTTAGCAGGACAGAAAAGAGAATGTAGCTTTTTATCTGAAGACCATATTGAAATGCTTTTGAATTACAAGATTTCTGGTTAAAAATGTGCCAATTTTAGACAGGACACTGTTCTGAAGCTGTGTGTCTGCCACCAACCTCATTTTTAAAAATCTTGAAAAAAATCAAATCATCATGCAGTTTTGGACTAGAAATTTTCAAACAGCTGCTGAGCAGCGAGGGGTCTACTTTGTGGCCAACAGCTCTCCAAGTTACTCTTTGAAAGCATTGTCTCCTTGGCAAATGGAAGGAAAGCATAAGAGCTCTTCAGCCCTGCACAGACACAGCAAACAAAAGTGTTCAGGGAGAATGTCTTTCAGGCAGTGCTGTGTGGCTCCAGAACACTGGAATATCGCCTTTCCTCATGGGGAGCATAGGAAAGCTGCAGAAGCCCAGAGAATTAGCATAACTAAACCAAGACCAGATTATTGGAAATTGAATTTGATTAAGGAAACCTATCCCTCCATCACAGTAGCTTTATTTCCTATAGGAAGATGCTTAGCTGTCTGAGCTTGCAGAACTTATATATAAAATCTTTTCAACACTGTATTCACCATTCACTGTCCACTTCCTTCCTTAAAAAGAAAATTTCTATGTTTAAACTTGGATGCATTCGAAGAATCTGTTTAAATGTAGCTTTTTCATTTGCTGAGTCTCACAAGGAAATGGTTGTTTTAAAAATACAATTTTTTGCAAGGGTGCTAACTACAAGGGATAGATTGAAAGGATTTTTGTATTTATTACCATGAAGATGAAAAGAGTTACTTGGAAATAAGCTGCAAACCTGCTCTCCAATCAACAGCAAGTGAAAATCAATAATTCATCTTCCTGTGTCTTTCTGCCCTTGGCTGGCAATGCAGACGAAATTAACAGCAAGGCTGACAGCTGAAAGCAATGACTGTACTGTACTGCATTCCCTGGGGCAGGGCTGGGGGGGCATTTCCATCCGAGCAGCATGGTACCCCCATTAATCATACTCTTTACTCTGGGAATGGATGACTCAGATATTCTTTCTTATTTATCGTAGGCTATAATCCGAGTAGCTACTGTTGAGATGTAGCCTAAATTACAGTTCCTTTTTGCAAAAATAGGTCATCACTTAAATATACCTGAACCAAAAATTTAACAACGCTGAATCAGAAAAGACCAATAATGAGCTGTGAGAAATAAGTATCAATACTTTGCAGGGTCCACTGGGTCATGGTAGAGGAGTGACTATTGAGTATCATAATTAGACACTATTTTATTACTGGTAGCTAAACTATGGAAACAGTTTGTAAGGCTAGAGATACAGTCTCACAAGTATTCAGAGAAGGAAATGAGCTGTATGGGGCAGAGAAGGAAATGAGATATATGGGGCTGGCAAGATGGCTCAGTGGCTAAGAACTCCCGATGCTCTTGCAGAGGAGTTAGGTTCAGATCTCAGCGCCTACTTCATGTCTCACAACTATCTGTAGCCCCAAGGGTTTAACACCTTCTCTGGCCTCTGAAATAACACATTATACATAAGTAAATAATAATTTTTTTAAAAAATATGATATGTAGATATTCTTTACAGTGAAGTAACATTATATTAAGGTGTAAAATTGTGTGTGTTTGTGAGTGTGTCCCAGGAGAATGGGCCTCCTACCAAAAATTTGGTTCAGATATTCAGACTGACAATACTTTAGGCACATACCAAGAGACAATGAAAATATTTGGCCACAAAATAAGACTTTTCAATAGTAAAGCCACTCTTCTAGCATTTCCAGAATGGCTTGAGAAAGCAGAGAGTGGTGGTTCAGGGGTTTTTCATGGTTGGGTGGGGCTAGGACCATGTTCTCTTTCTTAGCCAGAGACTTTCCTGGTCTGAACTTCCTCGTAATGTCCACAACATGGGAATGTAGGCTTTGTTGTCAAATTGCTATGATGAGCAGCCAAAAAGAAGGGTGGAGATGGGGCTTGAAAGCTGTCAGCATCTAATCCTCACACTGTGACTACACTCTTCAACATACCTTTTTTCTCTGAGTTGGATCAAATACTCTGTGATATTGAATTATCTCTGTATATTATTTTCTGTTAATGTGTGGAAGACACAAGCAGCCTGTCAGTCTCTTATTTCTGCTATCCAATACGACAGTGCATTCATTCCAGCTGCTTAAGTCTCTCCAAGTAAGTAGGCAAGATCATATGGTCCAAAGACAAAAGTCATAGCCTTTTTTCTAAAGTGGTTCAGGTCACATCAAATGAAGGTGATGCCAAGAACAGGACTCCTGAAACATCATTATACACAAGTCAATGGCAAGAGCTGCAGAATCAGACCAAGGCAAAGGGTCATTGTATAAACATTGATCAAAGAAAGTGGAAAATGGGATAGGGTGTGATCTACCAGAGTAGCAAGTCCATGTTACTATTGTGTTCTACAGAAATCAAGCACACCAGAGACTAAATGGTTAGGAAATGGGCATGATCAGAACCAATCAAAAAGCTAGGCATGGTACAGAAGATTGACAGACAGATTCTTCACTCAGTAAATACTTCCTGGTTTCCAGATATGTTTTGCTGTTTTTGACTAGATATCAGAAAGCTAAACAGAAAGAGCCTGGGCACATACATAGCTGCAACCAGGAAATAATAAACCAAACAATAGCTTAAACAGAATGTGCCATAATGATAGCAATACTTTATTCAGTCTGTACAGAGGAATTCCATGTAATTAGTTGGTTCAAGTTAGAAGCTCTAAGAGCTAAATGGTGACATTAGGATTGTGAACCAGCCTCACTATTAGCCACAAGTCCATTCTGTTGAGTCTGTTGAGGAATTCCTGGGGTTAACTCTTATTTATTCTATGCAATTTCTCTGGAAATAAAGAATAGGCCTGGTACCAGTCCTCTTGTCCTGGTGAGTTCTGGACCCAAATGTGGTATTGTCCTTTACACAGACTTTTCAGGAACACCTAGGACTCCACTACCTGCTCCAGGGAAGTTTTTTGTTTGTTTACCATAGTTGGTTCTTTTGAACACGTTTCTTTTTTCATTTGGTGAGCTAATAATTTATTTCACTTGAATGAAATAAATATCAGAACAATTAAATAAGATACAAGAACATACATATATGAAAGTAAAAAAAAAAAAAAGAAAGTAGAAGTGAGGTGATATTGATGAAAACATTTTGGGTGCACAGACCTTGGAAAAAGAAAGATTTGTTGTGGAATGATGCTCTTGAATAGTGTAAAGATTTGTCACTTTAATTGGTTTAATAGTATGCTGATGGGCCAGTAGGCAGGCAGGAAATATTGGAGGAGTGACCAGACAAGAAGAATTCTGAGAAGAGGAAGGGCAGGGTCAGGAGTCATCAGCCAGATGTAGAGGAAGCAAGATAAGAATGTTATACTGAGGAAAAAATAGCAAACAACGTGGCTAAACACAGACAAGATTTTTGGGTTAATTTAAGTTGTATGAGATAGTTAGTAATAAGCCTGAGCAATAGGCCAAACAGTTTATAATTAATATAAGTCTCTGTGTGTTTATTTGGAACTAAATGGGTATAGGACTGGGTGGGACAGAAACTTCTACCCACATGTGGCACCCAAATATTTGACAAAAATTTCCACATAAAAATTGACAAAAGCTTTAAAAAGGATTCCAGACACAAAAGAACAGAGTCAAGCACAGCTTCTTGGGTAGCTGCATTTTTTTTTTTTTTCGGGTAGGCTCTGTTTGTTAGAGGCAAGCAAAGGTGGAGTTTCTTTAAGAGATGGCTTCTTTACTCAGCATTAGCTACAAAAATACAGGCAGCTCTTGTAAAATGACTTTCTGCCAAATGCTTAAGTGGGGTTTATAAGCAGTGGGTGGCATGTTCCTCTCTGGTGGCATGGACCCAAAAACTTCCCAGAGTTGGAGTGGTAAACATATCTTTCAGAGCCGACTGTTATAGAGCCTCTGTCATTAGATGAGCTTCTTAATGAACCAAGAAACAGAGTGGAGCCAGCCACCAAAGCCTCCACTTTACTTCTATCCATGTCAATTAGCATTTTAAAGATTCATGTGGCCATAAAAAGATAGGGATATACAGTAAAGACAAATTCAGATTAAAAAGTTCTCTAAATGATTTATACTGTGTTTAAAAAATATACATAGGCTTGAAAGACTGAAAAGAAGACTGAAAGTCATAAAAATATATAGTTTTAAAATAATAAAGTAAAATTCTTATAAAGGGAGTAAAGTAATATTTGAAAAGCCATGTACAGACAGAAAATACACAGAGTGTCTGGGCACCATATGTTATTGTATTTCTTTGAATTATTTGACTGCTGAGGAAGGAGCAACAGCTGCTAAATGACATTTGATTGTAAATGCTAATGGATTAATCCAACCTATGTATTTTGAAAATGCCTTGATTTCAAAATTTAAGTTAAAAGATATGTTACTTTGGAGAAGAGGTTATGCTTTTTGTTTCCACAGGAAATGGAAGGCTGTGGATTCATTCCAGGCTAAGAAAAAAAATAGCAGGTTTGATCAAGGAAAACTCCCTGAAAAATCTCTGATGGGAATGGATGGCCCAGATGATCCAACACATCTGAGTGTTTCTATTGCATTTTCCTCTGAGTTCTATATCCAGAACAGCTTCAAGGCTGCTGGCTGACATGATCCAGCCTCACAGACTAATCCAAACAAGACTTAAACATATCCTCAATTTTCTCAGGGTTCCCCAAAGATTACCAGGAAGAAATAATTATCCTCAAATAACTGGAAATAGTTTAGAGAACTGTACCTACATTTGCAAAAATAAACTATGGATATTTGTCGTTGTTTAGGGGCATTTGTTACAAGTTGTTATGGGAAATGGTCAAGAGAAAAGCTAAACAAAGGATATTAGATTCACGGATCTTGTTTGGGAAAGAAAAGGGAGGCTATAGAGATGATAAGGTAAAACAGTAGATTATTGAATTTACTTTTAAAAAGCAACTATCAGTTTTAAATATATTGATATATTTAAATTTTTGTATATTGTATACAAATTGTGCATATTGATACAAAATTGAGATTTTTTTGTTAGAACATATTGTACATGTATTTTTACTGTTATTTAAGGTATTGTACCTATACAGCTTATTTTAAAATGTAACACAAATTTCTAGTTCTTGAAAGTTATTATTATAAACTATTTAGGATATAAAGAAATGCAAGTTAGTAGTAAGTCATTACAATCAAACTTATGGTCATATTCGGTATGTTTTCAAGGTCAAACAGGTATATCTTAGATAGGCAGGTGTTTTTCAAACACTTCAGAGGTCTACAGAATATGGAATTTAAGATGTTTTAATAACATAGGTTCTTTTTTATGACAATGAGACATGTCTACTCATAGCAGCACCAGTTTTCCTCAGAGAAAATGATAGGTCGAAAAGCTCCATATTTCCTTTATTTGTGTGAAAAATTAGTCACTGGGCAATCAACTGCCCTTGCCTCAACTGCTGACATTATTCTGTATAAAAAGGACAAACAAGGACACAAAATTAATGACTGCCAAATGTTGTAAGAAGCTTTTTGCCCCCATCTAGCCCAGCAGTCTAAATGAATCTCTCTTGCCTTCGGCCTGGTGTATCTACAGCCCTGATGTGACTTAGCCCCAAATAATGACTCAGATGCTTATATTAATTATATGCAGTTTGGCCTATGGCTTAGGCTTATTGCTAGACAGCTTGACTCAATCCATTTCTATTAATTTGTCTTGCCACATGGCTTATGGCCTACCTATACTCTACTATATTTGCTTCTTAGGTAGCTAAATCACATCACGCCTGACTTTGCCTTCCTTTCCCTATATCTATGCTTAGATTTCAGGCCTGCTTTTAAGTTTCTCTTCCATAATCTAAAAAAATTTGTAATATATATGAAGACATTTCACATCAGCCAAACTTTGCCAAGACAAGGTAGAACAGTCCTTCAAAAAATCCTGCTTTACAGATAAGTCTGTCAGATATGCTGAGCCTGTAGGCTGAAGATGGATGCCCTAACACTACAGAGGAAGTAGCCAGCTGTTTCTGTCATTTTTTACATTTTTTAGAAGTCACTTGCTTGCACTTCTTGCTTGCTCCATTAACATTATTTATTTTGTCAGCTCTCTGATGGAATTGAAGAGTAGATAGTTATAGTTTTCCCTGTAAACAAATTTAGAACAGAAACTCACTAAAAAGGTATAAAGTGTGTAATTTCGAGAGACATAAAAAAATAATTTTTGGGTTGGCAATACAAGTTGGAATAGAAAGTAAATCAAGGGGCTGGAGAGATGGTTCAGCAGTTAAGAGCACCGTCTGCTCTTCCAGAGGACCCGGGTTCGATTCCCAGCACCCATGGCAGCTAGCAACTGTCTGTAGTTCCAGTTCCAGGCAAACACCAAGGCAAATAAATAAATAAATAAAGTTAAAAAAAAGAAAGTAAATCAAATATAAAACTTTGATAATTGAGTGTTTTCTCTGATTTTGTCAAACACAAATAGATTAGCTATTGTAACAATAATTCTTACTTGATAACTGGCTTTGTTAATTTTACTATGATAAAGTTATGACAACATTTATCTCTTACAGACATTATTTATGATCAAAATCATTTTCTCATAGACTTTAATCACTGATTCTAATCAAAGTCTTTTCTTGGCACATACACTTTCTAAAATCTTCTGCAATTACATAAGCATGTTAAAGTAAAAGAAACAAAAAAGCAAACAGCGAATTTTATGAGAGCTAAATTATAACATTATGATAAATCAAGTCTTTAACTCAGTATCCATTTCCTTAACATTGGTGTCATAAAGCCTTGCAGTTACAGAAAAACTACACAGAATGACTATTTAAGTTTGACTAAGTTGATAGAAGTTACTTCCTACTACTTGTTATTTTATTAATCTACTATCATGAATATTTCATCTTTCTACAGAAGTCTTATTCCTTGGTCCCTTGTTTAAATTCTTTCCTTAATATCTAACATAGATCAGCATCCTTCCCCTTGACGTCTTAAATACTGTGTTCTGCTCTTTATTCTTTCTACAGTCAGAGAAGTCCCGATCTGACAAGTCTGTTCAGGAAGCCAACAGTTTACTGAGACAAAATCTTTCTTTTTTTGTCTCTGTCATAAACTCTTGTTTCCATATGGTCTCTATCTTTATTATAATCCTGCAAAGAGTAAAAGAACATCAAGATTCCTGAACTGCTTACTTTGCCTTCAAGAGAGAACCAAAGCTTGTCATTAATTTTATAATCAAAAATTATTTCTTTGTCCATACTAGTTCTGTGCTTTCTGGGGCAAAGCATGAAAATCTAATAATTCAGTTATAGTTTGTCAGCTTCTAAAACTTTCCTAAGTTTTTCTTCTTTAGTGATTTATTCCAGATCCTGTCTCATGATTATTAATACCACTTAAATAATAAGTTCTATAGAAGACTCAATTTCTTGCATAGCTAATTCTCCCAGGGAATCACCATAAGTTTTACTCTTAACATCAGCCTTCATAGGAATTGTTGCATTGTCCCAGTTCCAGCCTTCAGCGAGGGGCTCTTAACAGCAAGGAGTGCAAACCTTAAATATGTCAAAGACACAGGCAAGAGCTGTGCAGCAAATTCCACCAAGGCAGTGAGCGTCAGGCCAAGTCATCCGGGCACTGTGATCTCTGTCAGGCAGTGGCCCTGAGATGCTTGGCATAGTCAGTAAGAATCTCAATAATTAGCTTAGATATCTGAGGGATTAATTTCTAAAATGTAAAGTGAAAATTTGGTTAATCAGCATCATTGTTCTAAAAACTGAAAATGTCTGATTTTTAATTTTGTTTTTCTTCCTATTTTACCACACACAGTTATCTGATTGGTGGAGCTTCCTTTTTTATTTTTTTAAATATTTATTTATTATGTATACAATAGAGGTTATCAGATCTCATTATAGATGGTTATGACCACCATGTGGTTGCTGGGAATCAAACTCAGGACCTCTGGAAGAACAGTCAGTGCTCTTAACCTCTGATCCATCTCTCCAGCTTGCTTCCTTTTGTTATTAAACACATTTCCCACAATCGTAAAGAAGATATACCTTAACACATGACATTATTTCTCACTGGAAATACTAGGAAGAGAACACAGGGGAAAAAATGAGTCCTGGAGAGTGAAAACTACTATTCTAGTCAGACTTGGCCTTGGTCTTCAAAGCAATTGTTTTGACAATGTCTTCTTGACTAAGTTTCCTTAATTCCCATTCTATACGCCTAATAGCTTTTACTCTTACCTTTTATCAAATCCTGCTCTAAGATCCCTTATTCTCATTCCAATTCAGCTGGAAAAAATTGAAATTCCTATGAAACAATGTTTTTAATCCCTTTCTCTTTGACTTTATGTCTTGTGTTCTGGACCCTCTGACACCATCATAGTCAAGAAACCATTTTGTTACCACTGAATATCCCAAATATAACACTACATTATTCTAATAGGCTTCATTTATTTAGAACCTACTGTAGGCCAGGCTCTGTACTAGGTTTTCATTCATACTATTATGCTTTAATCCCCACAACTCCATGCAGATCCTCTTAGTATTTCAGATTCCTGGATATGATTTGGTGAGCTACCAAAAAGATTATTTGCTCAAGCTATCTATGCTCTTTCTACCTTGTCTAATAAGAGGGCATAGATGCTTGCCATGGGTAATTACCTTGTAGTCACTAGAAGGTGTTCATAATTTAGTTAGTTAGTGGATAAATAACAATTATTTCTTCCTATTGAGCAGTCAGGGACAACACTAAGATACAAAATATTATCTTTCTCTGGACTGATTTTTTTTTTCATTTTAGCTTTGTTTGTTTAGAAAAGAAAAGATACCCCATGAGATAAAGGACTAATTGTGTGGTTTCTCTTGTGTGCGACTTAACAGGGAATATTATTCACATCAAGTGGACTTGAAAAATGGGTGAACTTTAAACCATTCATCTTAATCAAACCTTTAAGTACAGGCTTTTCTGTATTTAAACAGAACACATCACTGGGGTCCTAAGCTTATCAAAAGGTCACACTGAGATGAATTCGTGTGGGAGAAGAGAAAAGGACATAGGAAAGGAGCAAGCTATTCTTGAGGGAAATGGCAGGCCCAGTGCTGAAGGCATTTCTCAGTGAGAGTCAGGGCTGAGGAATATGAGGAAAGTCATCCAGTTCATTTAAATGCCTATATTAATGGGAGTGAAAAGGGTAGATCCTGTGCCAAGCCCCTCCAGTTGAGGACTTCTGAGAGACTTATGTATTGCAGCCTGGATCTTCTTGTCTGGCCTGGCAATGTCTCCTCTGTAGGTAAATGCTTCTTACCAGGTAGGAGGGCTGGAGTAGAAATCAGAGACTGGGGAGCAATGCCTGTGGCATTGGAAACTTCTGGCATCATGAATAGGAAGCAGGCTTTCCTCCATTCCAGTGCCTTCATCAGATACTTTGTCACAGAGATTGGAAGCTGACAAACACATTATAAAAAATGAAAGGAAAAAAGTTTGTAGAGAGAATCTGTAAAGTTAAAAAGTAGAAAAGTAACTCAAGAAACCATTAAAATAGTGAGTAAAATACCAAAATAGGTCCAGTATACACAAGACAGAATCCCAAAGCTGAGTTAGTTCTTGATTCCAAGAATATTGAGCAACTGCCATGGCATCCTTTAAGCACAGCTGTACAAACTTCAGCAATGGAAAGGGCAAACCCTCAACTGTCAGACAAACAAAGCCACACTGCAGCCATTTCTGTGAGAGTCAGGTATATCTGGGGAGGGCCAAATATAAAGGAAAACTTACAGAATGATTTAGCCCTAGGAGCAGCGATTGGGTGTGAAGTTGGCAAGAAAACTCAGAGATTCCCCAGGAACAGATTGGGAAATGCTGCCCAAGAAAGGGTTCAAAGGAGTGAGAGACAGACAGGAGAGGATGACAGTAGAGAAAAAAAACACAGTACATTGTAACAAATTGTTAAAAGTAATAATAAAATAAAAGAGCATCTAGCATTCTTAACTGCTGAATCATATCACTTGCTCAGAGTTCTTGCACAAATTCTAGATAAACCCAAAGTAACTCATAATCTTTTATGATGGACATTGATAAGATTGGTAATGTTTATGCATTTTCCAGGACAATTAATTTTTTATTATCAATGAATACTTAATTATTTATTATAATACAAAATTTTAATGTGAATATCTAATGACATAAAGGTTTCAAAAAGCAGTTCTCTGTGATACAGAATCCACCAGCTCTAACTGGACCAAGAGAAGCTCCCTGAGTCACAGACATAGTCAGAGCAGAAAGGACCAAGAATAACTCCCTGAAACACAGACAACACTTGCATCAGTAGTACAACAATATAAAGAACAACATGGCACTACCAGAATCTAGTAATTCTAAAACAGTAGAACATGTAGAACATGAATATCACAATGTATAAGAAGCAGAAAAAATAACTTTAAAATAACTTTATGAAGATTATAAATGTCTTTCAAAAAGAAATAAAATAAATCGCTTAAAGAAATCAAGGAAAAGACAAGAAAAATATTGGAAGAAATTAATAGATCCTTAAAGATAATAAAAAAATTAAACAAATAGGTGAAGGAAATAGTTCAAAAATTAAAAATTAAAATATAAGCAATAAAGAAGACACAAACAAGGGAATGTTGGAAATGGAAAATTTGAGCGAATGTTGCAGATGCATAACTAACAGAATGCAAGAGATGGAAGAGAGGATCTTTGACATGGAAGAAATGATAAAGGAAACAGATTCATCAGTCAAAGAAAACACTAAAGCCAAAAAAGTCATAACACAAAACATCCAGGATCTCTGGAACCATGTAAAGACTAAACCTAAGAATAATAGGAATGGAAGAAAGAGAATACCAGCTCAATGGCACAGAAAATATATTCAACAAAAGCATCCCAACCTAAAGAAGGATGTACCTATGAAGATGCATAAAGCTTATAGAACACCCAATAGACTAGACCACTCAAAAAGTCCCCTTGACACAAAATAAACAAACCACTAAATATACAGAATAAAGGAAAACTATTAAGAGATACAAAGGAAGAAGGCCAAGTAACTTATAAAGGCAGACGCATCAGAGTAACCAGAAGGTCCTGGACAGATCTTATAAGGACACTAAGAGACCACAAATATCAGCTCAGACTACTATATCCAGCAACGCTCTCAATCACCATAGACAGAGTAAACAATATATTTTATGACAAAACTAGATTTAAATACCTGTCCTCAAATCCAGCCCTACAGAAAGCACTAAAAGGAAAATCCAACCTAAGGAAATTAGGTGCACCACTGAACACACAGGCAATAGATAATCCCACAGAAGGAAATCCAAAAGAAGGGAAACATACTACCACCAAAAAGTAACAGGAATTAACAATCACTAGTCATTAATATCCTTAATTAATATTTCATAATAGACTCAATTTGCCTATAAAAAGACACAGATTAGCAGAATGGATATTTGTGGTGCTGTATTATGTATCTAATAAAGATTTCTTGAAGATCATAGGGCAGAGCAAGCAACACAGTTAGCTATAGAAGTCATGGAATGGTGGCATGTGCCTTTAATCCTAGCACGGCAGAGGCAGAGGCAGAGATTCATGTGAATCTCTATGAATTCAAGGCCATAATGGGCTATATGTGGACCAAATCCAGGAGAGAAACAGAGTGAGGAAGTGGTGCCACACACCTTGAATCCCAGCACTTGAGATCCCATGCCTCTGATCCCAGTGCTTGGAAAGCACACATGCCTTTAATCCCAGCACTAGGAATTTTAAACAGGAAGTGGTATACCTCATCAGAGAAAGGTATATAAGGCAGGAAGAGACAGAATTTGCCCCCCTCCTTTTTGGATGAGGACTCAGAGGCATTCAGTCTGAGGATTCATAGAGACAGGATCAATACTTTTTGGCATGAGGAATTGGCCAGTTGGTAAGAAGTATCTGTGACTTGTTCCTCTGTCTCTCTGAACAGTCAGCTTTCCCCCAATATCTTACAGTAAAAATCCAGACTTTTACTATAAAACCAAGTAGAATTTGTGCAACAAATATGAAAAGTGGATCCATCCTTTTGCTACATACAAGAAACACAACTCAACTTCAAAGACAGACACTACCTCAGAGTAAAGAGTTGGGAAAAGACTTTCCAATCAAATGGACCTAAGAAGCAAGCTGGT
Source organism: Sigmodon hispidus (assembly GCA_004025045.1). NCBI lineage: Eukaryota > Metazoa > Chordata > Mammalia > Rodentia > Cricetidae > Sigmodon > Sigmodon hispidus. The sequence goes on from PVIH01001055.1 coordinate 20,042, forward strand.
GTAGCCATCCTAATGTCTAACAAAATAGACTTCAAACTAAAATCAATCAAAAAAGATAGAGAAGGACATTTCATATTCATCACAGGAAAAATCCCTCAAGATGAAGTCTCAGTTCTGAACATTTATGCATAAAATATAAGGGAATGCAGATATGTAGAAGAAACATTACTAAAGCTTAAATTGCACATCAAAGCCCAACACTAATAGTGAGAGACCTCATTATCTTACTCTCACCAATGGAGGTTTGACAAACAGAAACTTAACAGAGAAATAAGGGATCAAACAAATGGACTTCAAATGAACTTAACAGATACATATAGAACATTCTACCTAAACACAAAAAAATATACCTTCTTCTCAGCACCCTATGGAACATTCTCTAAAACTGATCACATACTTGATCATAATGCAAATCTCAACAAATACAAAATTGGAACAACCACCTATATTTTACCAGATCACCATGGCTTAAAGTTAGAATCCCAAAACAACACAAATTACAGAAAGCCTACAGTGTCATCAAAACTTAATAATGCTCAATTGAATCACCACTGGGTCAGGAAAGAAGTAAGAAATAATTAAAGACTTCCTAGAATTCAGTGAAAATGAAGGCACAATATACCCAATTTTTTGTGACACTATGAAAGCAGTACTAACAGGAAAATTGATAGCACCAAATGCCTACATAAAGAAGTTGGAGAAGTCTCACACTAGCAACTTAGCAGCACACCTGAAAGTCCTAGAACAAAAAGAAGCAAACTCACCCAGGAGGAATAGGTGTCAGGAAATAATCAAATTGAGGACTGAAATCAATAAAATAGAAACAAAGAAAACACTACAAAAATCAATGAAACAAAAAGTTGGCTCTTTGAGAAAATCAACAACAGAGACAAACTCTTTTTCAAACTAACCAAAAGGCAGAGAGAATTACAAATTAACAAAATCAAAAAAGAAAAGGGGGACATAACAACCAACAATCCAAAGAATCATCAGGTCAAATGTCAAAATCTTGTACTCCACAAAATTGGAAAAGAAATAGACAATTTTCTAGATAGGTAACATATCAAAATTAAATCAAGACCAGATAAACAATTTAAATAGACCTATAACCCCTAAGGAAAAAAGAAGACTTTATTAAAAGTCTCCCAACCAATAAAGGCCAGCACGAGATGGTTTAAGTGCAGAATTCTAAAAGAAGAGCTAATACCACTAGTCTTCGATTTTTTTCCACATAATAGAAACAGAATGAACATTGCCAAACTCTTTCTTTATGAGGCTACAGTTACTTTGATACCCAAACTGCACAAAGATGCAACAAAGAAAGAGAATTACAGACCAATCTCTCTCATAGACATTGATGAAAAAAAAAAACATACTCAACAAAATGCTGGCAAGCCAAGTCCAATAACATCAAAAAATTATCCACCATGATCAAATAGGTTTCATCGCAGAGATGGATGAATCAGTCAACATACCAAAAATCTGTCAATATCATCTACCATAAAAACAAACAGAGGAAAAAAATACATATCATCGCATTAGATGATGGAAAAATCTTCAACAAAATACAAGATCCATTTCTAATAAATACATTTTTTTTGAGAAATAAGGAATACAAGTAATATACCTGTACATAATAAAGGCAATTTACAGCACTCCAACAATCAACATCAAATTAAATAGAAACTCAAAGAAGTTCCACTAACATCATAAATAAGACAGGACTGCCCACTCTCCCCATATCTATTCCATATAGTACTGGAAGTTCTAGATAAAGCAATAAAACAGCAAAAGGAGATCAAAGAGATATAAATTGGAAAGGAAGAATTCAAACTTTTGCTATTTACAGATGATATGATAGTATATATAAATGACCTGAAAATTCTAACAGGAACCTCTGACAGCTGATAAACACCTTCAGTAATGTAGCAGGATACACGATTAATTAAAAAAAATTAGTAGTTCTTCTCTATACAAATGATAAACAGGCCAAGAAAGAAATCAGAGAAACAACAACTTTACAATACCCACAAATAATATAAAGTATCTTAGGGTAACTCTAACCAAGCAAGTGAAAAATGACAAGAACTTTAAGTTTTTAAAGAAAGAAATTGAAGATATCAAAAAATGGAAAGATCTCCCATGCTCATGGATAGGCAGTACCAACATAATAAAAATGGCAATCTTACCAAAAGCAATCTACAGATTCAATGAAATCCCCATCAATATTCCAACACAATTATTTACATACCTCAAAAGAGCAATACTCAGCTTCATATGAAAGAAAAAAACCTATGATAACTAAAACAATTCTATACAATAAAGCAAATTCTGGAAGTATTATTTATTCCTGACCTCAATCTCTACTATAAAGATATAGTAATAAAAACACCTGAGTATTGGCATAAAAATTGACATGTGGACCGATGGAATCAAATTGAAAACCCTGATATTTATCTGCACATCTATGAATACCTGATTTTTTACAAAGAAGTCAAAACTGTACAGTGTTACAAGTACCACAAGGACACTTGCTCAACTGTGTTAATTGCAGCATTATTCATAATAGCCAGAACCTGGGAACAATTTAGATGCCCCTAAACTGAAGAATGGATTTAAAAAAATTGTACATATACACAGTAGAGCATTGCTCAGCAGTTAAAACAATAACATCATGAAATTTGCAGGCAAATGGATGGAACTAGAAAATCATTCTGAGTGAGATAACCCAGACTTGCAAAGACAAACATGGTATGTTCTCACTTATAAGTGAATACTAGATATAAAGCAAAGGCTATCCAGACTACAACCCACTGCTCCAGAGAAGCTAGCTCACAAGAATGACCTTAAGAGGGAGGCATGGATAGTCCTGGGAAGGGAAAGTAGATGAGATCTCCTGAGCGAACTGGGGGGTGAGGGGGCAGTAGGGGGGGAGATGAGAACATGAGGGAACGGGATGGTTGACCTGGAACAGGGACAGAGTAGGAGCACAATGAAAGAGATGTTGATAGAGGGAGACATCATGGAGTTAGGGTAAAATCTGATGCTAGGGACGTTCCAGAAAATATACAGGTATGGCCTCATCTTAGACTACTAGCAATAGTGGTGAGAGTGCCTGAAATGGCCTACCCTGGTAATGAGATTGGTGAATACCCTGTCATCACAGAGCCTTCATCCAGTAATTAATGGAAGCAGATACAGAGATCCACAGCCAAGCACCAAGCTAAGCTCTTGGAGTCAAGTCAAAGAGAGGGATGAAGAATTATATGAGCCAGGGAGTCAAGATCATGATGGAGAAATTTATAGAGACAGCTAAACCAAGCTAATGGGAACTCACAGACTTTAGCTGTGCAGTCTGCATGGGAACAGACTAGGCCCTCTGCATAGAGGAGACAGTTGCGTAGCTTGTTCTTTTTAAAGGTCCTCTAGTAGTGGGATTAGGATCTATCTCCGGTGTATGAGCTGGCTTTTTGGAGCCCATTACCTATGGAGGGACACCTTGCACAGCCTTGATGCAGAGGGGACGGGCTTGGACCTGATTCAACTGAATGTACTCAGGTTATTGCTCACTTTCCATGGGAGGTCTTATCTCTTTGGAGGAGAAGATGGGGGGAGGGGAGAGATGAAAGGGGGATTGTGGTTGGTATGTAAAATGAATAAGATGAAAAACATTGGAATTTGCAAAGTGTCCCTTGTAGCATAAGAACCAGGAATTTTAAACAACCAGTATATGGTTGCAGAAATTGCACTTAGCTAGAAAAGGTCAGTAATTCTAGAAAATCTAATTAAATACATAAAGGCAAAATAGCCTAAACCCCACCTATTTTGATTGTCATTAAAATATAAGCATCAAAAAGTTTTAATGATGGTGTCAAAACTACAGGATATTTCTTGAAAAGTATCAAACTGTGAGGTCCCTGTTGCTTTGTTTTATATTGGAATGATAAAAAGAAATGGTGTCTTTAAAAAAATTTAATGGCATGAAAAAATTTAGAAATGTTAAGTATGTACGCTTGTGAGCAATGTTCTTAAAACAAGCACTTCCCCCAAATCTGCAGTGCTTTCTTGTTTCTTTAATGGTCCTGAGGAAGGGCACAATTATTTCTACAGCTTAAATAGTTTTCTTGCAGGTATTAGGAATGAATTCAAAATATAATGTATAACTACTTACTTTTGATTACTAGCCACTACCTACACATCAGAATAATGCTGTTCATGGTAAACAATAGTGTATTTATAGTCACAATAAGATTCTCCAGATTGAATAATGGTTTAAAAACTCAGCGCACAAATTAGCAGGTTTTGGAAATATGAAGAGATCTGGCCACTTTGGGGGTTCTATGCATTTTATTTTGCTGATTATTTATTCTGTTGTTATTTATTCCAAACACACCACTTTTCTGTGTCTCTTTAGAAAAGAACAGACTTCTATATGATAATTTCTATTACACAGTACATAGTCATTTTTTGACCCATGTAGTAAGCCATTCCTCATGTTAAGGGTCTATTTTACTTTTATGTATGTGTACTTGTGTATGTATGTGCATGAGTGTGCCAGTGTTCACAGGGCTGGATTTCAGGCAGTTGTGAGTCACCCAGTATGGATGCAGGGAACTGAACTCCAGTCTTCTATAAGAGTGGAAGCATAGTTAACTGCCAAACCATTTCAGCAACTCTGCACCTTCACTGGATGCTTGGAAAACCATGCAGTGGCAGTGGGTCATTTACTTCTGCAAGTTCGGATGGTAAAATCAGAAATGGAAGTGTCACAAAAGCTGTGTAGTTTGTTTAAATGCTAAACTCTTTGATGTGCTACTGTGAGTGTGTGTGAATGCCGGGTAGAAGTGCATGCTGGGTAGGAGAGCATATTTGAATAGTGTTCTTTCAGAAAAGTTTTAATTCTCAAGTTTAGATCTAGGATCCCGTCAGTTTCTTTTCTGTTGCTGTGAGAAAATACCCTGACAAATAAACAGCTTAAGGGAGAGAGCTTTCATTTTGCACTTACTGTTCTAGAGGGAAAGAGTCCTGTATGGCTGAGAAATGAAGCCATAGTCGCATGTGTGGGAAGCTGGCTGGTCACACTCATCTCTACTCAGGAAACAAGGGCAAATGAAAATGGGTTACTGAAGTTCAAAGCTCTGTACTCCCACCATCAACAAGGCTGTTTCCTAAAGAGAAGGACCAGCTTAGGACCAAGAGCTCAGACATGAGTCTATGGGGCTTATTTCACATTCAAACTAAAAACTGGTACACCTTCAGAATACTGATAGTCTTATGTGACACTATAAGCTTCTTCTGGTCTACTTTTTCATGAAAGAATCAATGATCTAAGTCATTGACATAAACACACTGTAAAATTCAAGCATTGGCTTCTGCCTTTCTTTAAACAACCCCCAACAGCATCAGCTACAGTGTTCACAGTCTCTTTCCTAAAATAACTCCTACTTCTGCATTAACTAGGAAGCCATGGGCCAAGAGTTACTGAACACTGTGAAGTGTGGCCTAAATAAGTAGGGTATGCTGTACTTAGCAAATGAGGAAAGCTGAAGAGTCACATAAGCTGAACAGGAAGGAATAGTGTCTGATCTGGATACTACTCCCATTGATAGGCCTCACCATCTACAAAAGTGTTCTGGGAATAGCTACAAGGTAACTTTAACTACCACTAGAGAAAGCTATTTCCTCTTTGTACTGGTTAGTTGTGAGACCACTTGACACAAGCTAGAGTCATTCGAAGAAGGAGCCTCAGTTGAGGAAATGCCTCCTCTAGATCCAGCTGTAATGCATTTTCTTAGTGATCAATGAGGGAGGGCCCAGCACATAGTGGGTGGTGCCATACCCTGGAGGATGCTAATCCTGGATTTTATAAGAAGGTGGTTTGAGCAAGCCATGGGAAGCAAGCTAGTAAGCAGTACCCCTCCATGGCCTTTGCATCAGCTCCTGCCTCCAGGATATGGCCATGTTTGAGTTCCTGTCCTGACTTCCTTCACTGATGAACGGCAACTTACAGCTGAAGGGTAAGCCAGACAAACCTTTTTCTTGCTTTTTGGTCCTGGTGTTTTGTGGAAGCAATAGAAACCTTACGACACTCAGGAAGAAGAAGCAAGTTTTGTTTATCAAAGGAAAATAAGTTGCTTTTTTCACGTTGGTACAGGCTAGAATGGTATCCTTTTGTCAAGAGAATTCAAGCATGTCATCCAGGGCTACAAAGTCAAGTATTCATTATCAAGAATGACAAGTTCATACTAATTGGAAGAACCAGGAAGGAAGGACCCTGGTCACATCCTCAGCACCCATACCAGGATGATGGGGGCAAAAAGCAAGGCATAGTCAGGTGCCAGGTCTGCCACTTCTGTCTCTTCTACCTTTTTCTTGTGTCCATGACTGGCTCCTTTTTCTTTCTAAGCTGTGCAAAAGTCTAGGTTTTCATCACTTTTCTATAAATACCCTGCTTGGCATTTCTCCCAATCTTCCATGACCCTAAGCATTATCAACTGGCAGATGAGTCTCAAAATTATTTCTGTGCCCTTGATCTCACCACTGAGATTCAGGCTCATTTAGCCAGCTTGTTAAGTAACATTCACTTATATGCCTGATAAGCAAATATCCCTTAGTAAGTACAGTAATTGCCATTTGAGCCTCTGCCCCTTACTCTTTATTAGCCCAAGATCTTAAATAGTCTCCTCCACACATTCCAAAACCCAAGGTACTATCCTTGATTCCTCGTCCTCCATTGCCTCACAATAAAATATATCATAAAACTGGGTCAGCATAGTTCATGCCCTGCTGGTACTTCATGTGTTTCTTCTTCTTCTTCTTCTTCTTCTTCTTCTTCTTCTTCTTCTTCTTCTTCTTCTTCTTCTTCTTCTTCTTCTTCTTCTTCTTCTTCTTCTTTGTGGGGGAAGGGCACTTTCCTTGATCCAAAAACTAAAGCAAATGGTCTCCCATGTCTCTTCTTGCTTTGTGTGCATTCTCTTCTACAGGAGACCTTTAAATGATTTTTCACCCTGAAATTTAGGTCACTGATCAGTTCAGTTTACTTAAAAGTTGGTAATGGTCTTCCACAAAATTAGAATATTCAAACAGGCTTTGGCTTCCTCCATACTTTTTCAGGGATTGTCCATCCCACATTCACATTCCCACCTAGTTTCACTAATCCAGCTGATTTTTATTTTTAAAACACCCTCCCTGCCACTGCTTGCTCAGCTGGCTCCTTCTTACTTGAAATACCAGCCATGCTATTTCTCAGGTTCCCTAGGGCAGAGGAACAAATTATTGGATTACATAGTCAGAGTCTGCAGGGTCTCTCAGTAATCATCTATACATTAGAAAGCCAAGAGAAGAAAAACAAAACCAACCAACCAAACAGCTCTTCATGTTCAAAGTATTCAGGCCTCAGTACAAGAGGGACCCATGTTACAGACTCAGGATGAAGGGTGTAACTCTCTAAATCACTGGTGTTAGGTTTCAAACCAGGACAAATGGCTAACTGAGGCACTTAGTTATCATAGCGAAGTAGAACTGGCCACCAGGTTCTCCCAGCATCCCTCAGTCCCTACTGTTACAAGGTATAGCTGGCATACCCCACCCCTACCCTGAAATTTCTAGCCCAGGGGCTGGCTGCCCTCCACTTGGTTCCATCCCCCTCCCCAGCTCTCTCACATAGCCTAGCTCAGGGTCATGTTCACTCTGAGCTCTCCCAGATATCCCTGCCTCTGGCTATGCTGTTTCTCCTGTCTACAATAAACTTTCTCCTCCACCATACCCAGGAGCAGACATGCCCTCCCATTTTATTTCATTATTATTATTGTTATTGAACTGATATGAGCCATATTGAAAGGCTGAAAAACTTGTGCTACCCATCATGCTATCCACAATGGAGGCACGCATCTCCTAAATCACTGTCCCACATGGCAAGCCACTCTGGGAAGCCTCACAGACAAACCCAGTGTTTCACTGATCTCAGCCATTGTCTCAATCTAGTTGACACTCCCTCTTGTGGAAGGGTCTCTTTCTCAACCAGATCCTCTTGGCTCTGTGGGCTTGCCTGTCTCCAGCTGCTAGGCACACTGGCTCAAGTCAATGCCTTTTCCAAGCACTGAGGCTCAGCCTCTTTCTTGAGAAGTGGTGCTTTTTCCTGCAATGATGGAGTGGAAGGAAACTACAAAAGGCCATCCCTCTTGCTTCAAGGTGGGACTACATGTGCATTTCACGTTTTTTAGAGTTGCTGGTGATAGCAGCCTGAAAGGACCTGCATCAGGGACCAAATGCCTTCACATGCCTTCGTTTCCCCTCGTTAACCTTTTCTAAGAGTATTCTTTAAATCAGTCAGAACTCACCTTGGGTTCTACTTACCCCAATTAAGATTAGTCTTCAGAGGCTGGAGATAAGGCTCAGAGATTAAGAACACCACTTGTTGTTCTTGGCAGAGAACCCAGATTTGATTCCTAGCACTCACATGAAGGCTCACAAACTTCTATAATTTTAATATCAAAGGATCTGGTGCCCATTTCTGGCCTGGTCCTCTGAGACCAAATCAGAACCCTTGCAGGTTAAGGGTTCTGTTTGCAGTGAAGATGGTTAATAAGTTCCGGTTTGTCTCATGTTAAATCCTTGGAATTAAGGTTTCTACCTGCCCAGCTTCATGATCGCCCTGGCTCTGAGCAATGACAGGATGTCTGAGATGGGGAACTGTTCATTTTCTGGATTGGGGCTCCTCCAAAGTCCCCCATGGTTCATGCTGTCTCTGGAGGCCATGTTGAAATCCATGATCTGCACTAAAGTGTCTGTGGCCTGTACTCTTGCAGGAGGCCATCTTGATGTCTATGATATGTGTTACCACCTAAGGCCCCATGAATGTCCTTGTTCTCTGTTGCCATCTGAAGCCATGTTGGTGTCCATGGGTCATGCCACTGCCCAACAACCACATTCATATCTGTAGCTCATATTACTGCCAGAGTCCATGTTGATATCCAGAGGCTTTATGGTCATTGAGGGTTATGATGTTGTCCATGGCCTGTGATGTGGCTGAGGGTTGTGTTGATATCCATTGCCTGTCTATTCTGCCTACTGGAGACCATACTGAGGCCTGTCTGGTATCTCTGCTGATACCAGAGACTATGTAGTTGTCCTTGGTCTGTGCTGTTACCAGAAACCATGTGCAAGTGCATGATCAGGAATATCAATGACTGCAGACTCATAATTGAGAAAAATTGAGAAAGAGAGACATTGAAGATTTCTGTGAACCCCCCTCCACTCCTATCTAGAAATAGTGTAGATAGGAAGCCATTAAAGAAAACTCTTAAAAATGATAATAAGGATGCTGAGGCATAGCTCTTCACAGTTGATGGCTTCTGGCAGGTGTTGGGCGTGGGACCGGCCACTGGAAGTTTGACCATGCTCCATTGAGTATATGAGCAACACAAAGTGGACTGGGTATTTTTTCCTTGTCTAGAAGGATGTCTTAAGGGTGGTGGTGGGGTGGACCTGGGAGGACTGGGAAGTGGGTGTGATTAAGGTGCATTATGTGAAATTCCTAAATAATCAATTAAAAATATTTTATTGGGTTAAAAAAAAATGAAGACGCTCCTATTTGTCTTTTGTTAAGTCCTTGCAAGTTAAGATTTCTATTTGTAATTTCAAACAAGTTCAGGCTTCTTAAATCTGGTGTAAACTGCAAAACGTTTTTCAACTCCACTAAACTTGGGACCTCATTCACATGATGCATATTCTTACCCTTGTTCCTTTTCTTTTGTTTTAACTTTCTAACGGCGTGTAACAACCAACTCTCCAGTCTCTGTGAACAGCTTATCTCTTCCCTAAAAGGAACTTCAAAAGGTCAGAAGGAGCTGTTTTCTCCAGTCCAGACTTAGGGTGAGACAGTCCCAGTTGCACCCCAAAATACAGCTTGTTTTCAATCGACAATAGTGGATTTGTCTTTTCTCCTCAGGATTCTCGGGGTTAACAGGACCAGGCACGCGGATGATATACTTACATACACAGGCAAAATACTCATACACATAGAATAATAAGTAACTAACCATTTTCAGAGGATTCTTCTTCTAAAGGCTCCACTGCAGACCTGCCCTAAGCTGGCTCTTAGCCCTCTGTCCACTTCTATGGTATAATTTCTTTCATCTTGGTTCTATCTAATAGGCCATTATGAAATTATCTCTTTGAATTTCCTTTTTCAAAATTCTGTCTTCTAGACTTCAGACAAGCTCCCCAGAATACACACCCATCTCTATTTGCCCACAGACCTTAGTGAAGAGTCAGGGAACAGCTTTAGAGCAAAAGGAAGTGACCAAGCTTTCTCTCTGGACTTGGCTTTCTCAAAACTGCTTCCTGAAGTGGGGAGATTTTATGTTTAATAAGGCTACCAATAAGGGGATCAGGTGATCTGTGCCCCTAGGGAGTTAGCCCTGCATCTCACCATAAAATCAGACTGACATTTATAAGAGATGCCTGAGGGAAGCCTAACAATGGAGCCTTTAAAAATAGCCAACTAAGAGACCTCCAAGTGCTGACCTGAGGAGGGGATTGTCCTTGAGCCACTCAGTTCATATTGTGCTATGTCCTCATTGTGTGCCAATACCATAAAGAAGGCAAATGTGCAGGAACTCAGTTTGGAATCTCTGGGGGGGAATAATTTTAAGTCAGTATCATACACACGTGGCCATGATCTGCTGGCACCAAGGAGCTGGATACTACTTCAGCTGAGTGTAGGTTTTGCTCATTGCTGTACCTCCCCCCCAACACCAAGGCTTCCTTTGCACAGCACACTTGGTTTCTGTAAGCTTTTGAGTTTCTAATCCCCATAGTAACAAGCTGAGATTTGCTTAAACACCTTGATGTTCTCTGTAAATACCTTTTGTCTTAGTTATGGTTACTGTGATGAAACACCATAACCGAAAGCAACTTGGGAAGAAAAGGCTTTATTTCGCTCATAGTTCCATATAACAGTTCATCATCAAAAGCAATGAGGCAGGAATTCATACAGGACAGGAACTGGATGCAGGAGCTGATGCAGAGGCCATAGAGGGATGCTGCTTACTGGATTTCTCATGACTCATTCAGCCTGCTTCCTTACAAGGCCCAGGACTGCAAGCCCATGAATGGTACCACTCACAAGGAGCTGGGACCTCTCCCATCTATCACTAATTTTAAAAGTGCCTCCATAGGCTTATCTACAGCCTGATATTATGAAGGCAATTTCTCATCTGATGTTCTATTCTTTCGGATAACTCTAGATTGTGTCAAGTTAACATAAAACTTGCCAGCACTTCTTTGTAAGAACTTTAGCTTGTCTTGAGCTCTGCTGTAACTGGAGATTATAACAAATCTTTCCATGTCTATTTGCAAAGTGAGCCCTATGCAAAAACCAAGAAGTCTGAACTCTACCTAGAACTCTTGTGTGCTGAGTAGTGTGGCCTGGAGCAAAGCAGCCTTAGCCAGAAAGAAAGGTAGCCTCATCCAACTTCATCTGCCTCTTTGTAATTCCTTAGCCACAGGTCATATGTAGAAACTATATTGGTGGGAAGAAAACAAAGCCCAGAGCATCACGGGAGATTGGGTGGGTACCTGCTGTGACTTTTAACAGTGGCACAGATAGTGGCCCATGGATGGATCAGCTCTTCAGCTCCTAACAGGGCAGAGGCACAGAGAGTGAAGAATTGTGGTTTTATTTGATTTTCATTTATCTATACTTTGCTGATCTTTTATATGGATATATATATGTGTGTGTGTATATACATTTATTTCTTAAATAAACACATCACTCCAAATAACAACAATTCAAAACCAGGGTTGCTAATTACACTGAATGGCTTCCCTGAATTATTTTTAGTGATGTTAAGTACAGTAATAATTACTGAATGCTGAAAACCAGGCTCTTGAGTGATTTAGAATTCAAGTCACACCTCCAAGATTTGTTTTATGTGTTTTCTGCCATGCTCATCCTATTGTTTGCCCTTTGATACAGGATATCTGTCATCTGATACTGGAGGGAATCAACAGCATGCCTTTTCAGGCAAGCTTCTTGTCAGCAGGACCTCAGCTCAGCATCTCTGTGATGTCTTCCTTTTTCTGTGGCATCTTTGTGTTCACTTTGCCATTGCTGACTGGCATTCCACATGCCCCATTCTAGCAAGGGTTAATGGAAGGGTCAGATGGTCATATTCCTTTACATCTTGGAAACAGTGCTGGGAAACAATTTTCTATATTTAGCCAAGTCTGACTGTGTTGTTGGCCAAGAATCCCATTGTCCTTAATTGGGGAAGGGAAAGACTGGCATCAAGAGTAGCTGCTTTGTGCTTAGAGAGATAACTCTGTAGGTAATAATGCACACTAGTTTTTCAAAGGACTAGAGTTCAGTTCCTGGTACTTAGGGGGGGTGACTTACAGCAGCTTACAACTTTCAGCTCCATGGGATCCAGTGCCCTCTCTTGACCTCCATGGTCACTTGGACTCACATGCATGCACCCACACAGATACACATATTTTAAAATAAAATAAAACAAAACAAAACATTTAAAAATGGAGTATCTATAAATTAAATAGCATAACAATTATAATAATAATTTTTAAACTGAAAGCCTGATCATCTGTGAGACCAGAAGGAAGTTGTTATTATAAGTTAAATATGTTCAATTATGTCTTTCAGAAATTCTTATATTGAAGAATTACTACTTTAGAATGAGGATGGTGATTGCTGCAAAAAATAATTGGATAATATGAGGTCATAGTAGAGTTGTTAGAGATCATAGTTAAATATGATTTGTGTCTCTAAGAAGAAAGCCACATATAGAGACATAAACATTCTGCATTAAGATCAGAGCTATGAGGGCTGAGGAGATGGCTCAGTAGTTAAAGAGTTTGTCATGAGAATGAAAGAACCAGAGCTCCGATCCCCAGAATCCCTCATAAATGCTGGATAGTTCTGCAGCCTAACTGCAGTTGGCCACAGACAGCAGCATGGGGGATTCCCCAGAGCAAGCTGACTAGCAAATTTAACCATATTGATGAGCTCTGTGTTTGATCGGGAGACACTACCTCAATGAATAAAGTGAGGGAGTGAGCGGGATGACTCTTGAGGTCAGCCTTAGGCCTTTATATGTATGTGCACAGAGATGCATACACAACAAAAACATGCACACACACAGAGGTGAACAAAGGGTTGCAGGTTCACTACTACAAACCAAGAAACTACTAAAAAGTAGTATCCAGATCTAGAATAGACCCTTCCCTTGAACCTGCTAAGTCCTTTATTCCAAAATCCTGCTGTCACAACTACAAGCCAGCTTTCTGCTGTTCTGAGATATCTAGTCTGTGATGCACTGAGAGTTGCACACAAAGGCCATCTGGGTCACAGATTCTGGATTGTACACTACTCCATTCCTGCCAATTGTGAAATGCTTTTGGTGGAAAATAAGAAGAGCCAGATATAATTTCTCCCTCCACAACTCTGCTGGTCAGCAGAGCTACTTGCAATTTGCCCTTGGGGTTCATTTTATGTTGGTAAAACTCATCCCAGAGCCTGTTTGTGTTGGCACTATTCTTGAGTCCTAGTCCTACATGGGACAGATTTCTAAGCAAGCAGATTGAGAGAGAAGTGTCGAGCTTAAGAGCATTCTGTGATGTGTGGAGGTTTTACAGATGCTTCCGCCCTGACCATAAGGACCTATGCTCTCTCCAGAGGAAAGAAAGCAATCAACTGAAACTGTGTGGTTCCTGAGAGGACCCCCACTGGACACCATATGTTCTATTCTTGTTTTCTTGGTTGTTTTTAGAAATAAACAACAGAACTTATGTGTAGTCTACCACCACACCTGTGTACAGCACTCTTTCCCAGATCTAATCATCTCAGCCCTAGTTAATACGATTTAATTAAGAATCCTACACTTAAGAGAATGCCTGACAGGCTCACCCTCTTTAGCTTCTTACCTGCTTCTAAGAGTACTTGGACTGAGATTATTCTTCAGACATACAGTAGTTCCCACACTTACATCATTTGTTCCTAATGTGTCTCCTCGCTCTCTACCTTTCCTCCATCTCTGAGGTTTTCAGAGACTTAACTCCACCTTTAAATTCAGTTCCACATGGCCTCTTTATTTTCCCTAGGCCTCCCTTGGAACACAAATTCTCTGGCAGGATAGCCATACTGGCCCTGTTCATTCTGTGTAAGTTAGTCTGGCTACACATCCTTCCATTCATTAAGAAGTTTTTGAGCCCCTGATCTCTATCAGGCCTCAAAATGGTACTACCACTAATTTGTGTCTTTTAAATGTTAGTGGGAGCAATAGTTCATTGACAGTTGTTATAAAGAGAATGCAAAAGAGGTAGAAAGTGTTTAGCAGTATGGTTGTTTAAGAAATGTTATACTTATCCAAGATATGAAGAATTTCCTGTCCAAGTATAAGACTCTGGATTTGAAAGGTTCCCTCTGTTTGCTCTGGCAGATCCTATTTCTAACTGTGTCTGCTTTCTTCTCCTATATTAGACTTCTTAAGAGCTGAGAACACATCACAATCTTTCTCCTTAATTTTCTCATTCCCAGTGCAACCACAAACAGCAATGCTTCAAGAGAAGGGAGAAGCAAATGGATGAGTAGTACAGCTTTGGAAGGGTGTGTTAGTGCTCTACATTAAAGCTCAGTAGTTCTGCTTTTCTACTGATTAAATGACATTCCAACACACACACACACACACACACACACACACAATTTGTATAGTTTTTAACACTGAAAGTGTTAAACTGTACACCAATCCTTTTTGGCCTGTATTTTCTGCACCTGCCTAGCACACTCCTGCTGTTACTCTCTGTCACACTAACTTGCTCACTTTGAGGTGAATGCTTTCCTCCACATCTGAGAGTTACTTTCTCAAGTGTTCACTTTCCTTTTCTGGCTTCAAGTCCTCATTTGCTTCCTGTTCCATTTAAATGCAATAGAATGCGGGAATGTTCTACTTTTCACAGTTATCTGTGACTTGTCATTAGAATATGCACATGTGGTTTGTCACAGAGTATATTCCATCCCACTGCAGGACTTCAACTAGCAAATGGTTTCATGAATTCTACAATGCAACATTGTTGAACAATATACTATTTCCTCAACAGAATTAGAAATAAGAACCACATGGAAAAACCTAGCAGGACAAAGAAGTTCTCTGTGATACCCACCCTTCAGGAGATCAAAAATACATGGCTAATATTTTGAATGTAATAGGAATGTAGGTCAAAATAAGCATCCATCTTTCATGTAATTCTGAGAATAATTGTAACAGTCAACTTGAGGACCTCCAAAATTACCAAAAAGAACAAAATAAAAATCAGAAAACTTTGGAGATGAAAATATCTTACAAATCATCTTGTCAACAGTTTTAGAAGCCATTAAGATCTTCCAACTTTTTTATTGTACAAGTTGGAAGACTTGAGACCAAACAACCAGGCATGGTTTATACTGGAGTATGTAAAACAAGAAACATCACATCTAGGCTCAAACTCTAACTGGTTTTTATTTCCACTGTTAATCCATTGCAATAGAACTGAAAACCATTGTGTTTTCACATTGATGTTGATGGGCTAATTTGATTTGTTCTTGTAGTTTTTATTATGAGGCAAGTCTCACTATGAAGCCCCTATTGGCCTGGAACTCATAGATATCTGCCTGGCTTTGTCTCTTAGGTTCTGGGATTAAAGACTACCATATACTCATTTGTACACTGTGGTCTGGAGATAGACACGGGCTCCATCATATCTTCATAATCATCCCTTTACTTTCAAGTGTTTGCAAAGCAATCCTCAGCCTTGAGCTCTGTCATAAATATAGTCATCACCAGTGGCACCGTCTCATGTGTGCATTGTTTGGCTTTGTGCCAAAGAATTTTGGAAACGTGTACAATCTCTTTTTTGCCTTAACTTTATAAGCCAAAAGCATTTCCCAGAAGTGGTTTCGAAATTTTGTAGATTTATAAAAGTGTCAAAAGCCCTTGAAGACCATGCCTGTGTCTCCATTGGCAACCCAGAGATAAAAATAAATAAGGAAAAAGACTGGATAGAAAGGCTTGTTTTTGAGGAGACATCATATCTAACTTAATAATTCTTGTTTAGAAAAATATTAGTTAAGAAAAAATATAATTAAAATCTTTATGTGAATTCCCAGAACAAATACTGACACTGTGTCATATTTACGGTAGTTTTAAAAATGCCAAATATGAAATTTGATGTATGGCTGCCTTCCTTTTCTATAGATGCAACTGTGAATATCTACAACTCACATATTTGTCTTCTTCCTGTACACTGTGAATGATGGTTTGATAAATATTTATTATTTGGCATTGGTCATATTTTTGGCAGCACATATGTGAAGGTCAGGGAACAACTTGAGGGGATCAGTTTTCTCCTTCTGTTGTGGGGCTCTGTGAATGGGATGGAGCCTATTTCTTGACTCAATTCAGAGAACTAGAGCCTCAGATTTGAAGTAATGCTCATACCTCAGATTCCCAAGAGCTGAGATTTACAGGCCTGATACATTGCTTTTAACAATGGCTTTTACATAAGGAAACTTCTGGCTTGGTAGTGGATTTGTAGAAAAGGAAAAGAGAGAAAGAAAAAAAAAAAAGAGAGAAAAGAAAAGAAATAAACCTTCAGGTTAGAAGGAGGTTCTTGCAGTGGCCACAGTCTGGATTCTATTCTGCAGAATGCTTAGGAACGCTTAAGTGCTATCTATCATAGGTATGATTTGTTGCTTAGAAAACAGAAACCCTAACAACAGAAACAGCCTTTTGAATTTTAGAATGCACATATGAGAATGAAATGAGGGAAGGTGTCAGAAAGGAGGTCAGATATGCAAAATACCAGATGCCTGTCATGATGATGAGTAAAATGCAGAAAAAGAATGGGGGAAGTGGAGAAAAAGGGAGGGGCTGCCTGAACAAAAGGAAAGAAATGGAGGCACGGTTGGAGCCAGCACTGAAATACCATTAGAGAAAATATGAGTGGAATTGGATGAGTGTAGGGTGCTAGAGTTGAGACATTGCTGTCTCCAAAGTATAAAGAGATGGGGTGTGAGCCTCTATGCGCAATAGGTGAGGTCTGGTGTTGTCTCCTCATACAGATGACACCAGAGGGAAAATCTAGATCCCTTTGCTTCTAACTCCCACAAACTCTATCAGAGTTGGTGGGTTTGTAGTTAGAGTTTGAACTGACAGATTATTACCTAATTGGCTGTGCAATGAAAAACTGGCTAAAAATGATAGCACGCTAAATTATAACTTATTTTAAAACTTAAAACTTCTAGCAGTATCTCTGCTGCCTTGGCCAAGTGTGGTCTTCCTTGCAGACTCCAGTTTCCTCTTCTATTAAACAAGGTGTGTTTCTAATACATCACACAAGCCCTTTAAGCAGTACAGTATCACAAGACACACAAAAACTAAATATTTAATTCAAATCTGGCCTATGCATGTCTGTGAGTGCACCTTCTGACATGTGAGTGCAGTACCTACCGATTCTAGAAGTTGCCACATCCCCTAGATGGAGCTTGAGTTACGGGAGATTGTGAGCCACTCAACATGGGTGCTGGGAACAGCTCTCTAGTCTTCTGGCAGAGCAGGATATACTCTTAGGCACTGGACCATCTCTCCAGTTCTGTCATTCCCACCCCACCTCCATCAGGTTCTATATAGATTTGGAATCCTAGCACAGACTTCTGTTTTCCCATCTGTAAAGTGCAGACCCTGAGCTCGGACTGCATTGCCAGTGATAAACACATCCCATCGGCTGTCTTGCTCACTGCCAAATAGTTTGACTAACACATTTAATGTTATTGCTTTATTTTATTTTGGCATATTTGGGCTTTCCAAGCATCTTTTTAAAATTCTCTACACTTGGAATAAATGAATACCTGCTTTAGACAGCAACTGTGGGTTTACATAACACCAGTGACAGGCGCTATAAATGACTGGCAGTATCTAGTCCAGGCTGTGTGGGCGATGGAAATGAGGTGGCAGTGTTGAACTGACAAGCTGAAGTTTATTTCCAAACTTTAAATTTAGCAGCAGTTGTGATGACACAACCATTGAAAGATAGAGTGGGACTCAGAGAGTTACTTCTCAGCTTTAACTCTCCCTATAGAATTAGAGCCTCCCCATTTAAGGAAGAGTATTGAATTCCAAGGCACTAACCAGCTGGGCTCTTACTATGGAACCTATATTTGGCTTCATTGGAACATCCATAAACTACATATATACCTTAAAGCTGCACACCAAATCAAACCGAAATTAATGTATTGATTTTACAAAAGGGTAAATAGAACATTTTATTAACACTTGTTTTACAGCAACAAATGACAGTTCACATCTTTTTACTCAGCACAGCAAAGGTAATGGTCACTTTGTGATAGTACTTTGAGACACAAAGCAGAGAGGAGTTTTAGTGTCTTAAGAT
This sequence comes from Sigmodon hispidus, assembly GCA_004025045.1. Lineage (NCBI taxonomy): Eukaryota > Metazoa > Chordata > Mammalia > Rodentia > Cricetidae > Sigmodon > Sigmodon hispidus. Next base: position 38,483 of record PVIH01001055.1, read on the forward strand.
CAGGTTTGCATTTAGAAACAAACTTTGTGTTTTATATTTGCAGTAGCAGGGCCTCCAGTCAAGAGCACAGGACACTGAACAGATCAAATACTCAGAAGAGACACGTAAACACACCGGGTGAGGGTTTGCATTAAATTGAGATATGCATTCTTATCATCGCAGAACATTATAAAGAATTCTGATGTTAACTTTTTTTTTTAAAGAAAAATCATTGCTACCACAAGCAACATGGGGATAATTTACAAACAGGAGGTTTTTTGCTTTGCACTTATTGCTTGGTACACAAATGTTGCAGTTCCTGTTGAAATATATTAAGAAATGATGAGCAAAATGCCTTTTTTTCCAATCTAAAATTCTATGTCTCTATGAAAGTAGAAATTGCAATCCCCTAACCCAGTATTAGGTGTATGCTATTTTTGGTTCTGTGTGAAAAGTAGTTTTTATGTTTATGTGAGTGGATATGTATAAGATATGCAGGGATATAGATATAATTTCAATATATTTTGTCCTATATACTTAAGACAAATATCTCTTAAATGGGACATTAGATAATAAAATTGTCTACATATAGATTCTCTATTGTTTATCTTTTTATATTATATATAGCTTTGTGGCATGAGTTTCATATAGTCTCTAGTTATCAAGGAAGATTATCTTAATCATTTTCTATATATTTTGTTGTTAATATTGCATTTTAAGGGCTACAGCTTCATAGTAAATTTTTATTAGATTCTTTATGATTATATATATAATATCAATCATTTTTTCCTAATGTAAGTTACAACCAGTACAAAGTTGTAATAAAAAATACATTGAAGTCTATTTCTTTTTATATTGTTTTTGCAAAAAAAGTTATGTAATATGTTACATGAAAGTTGAATTTTATTGAAATATGAGGAATTTGATACTGTCAGGTAATGAATGGAAGAGCATGGAGCATACTCCTCCCTTTACAAGCTCTCTTTCATAAAAAATAAGTGTTTGTGCCCAAGCATTTCACAAAACACTGCAAGATAAGCTTTTGAAGATCACAAAATATCACACACTGTGCACTCCAAATAATAATTCAGTACAAGTTGCTAGCTGCTAGTATACAATATAGCTCTTTAATTAAAAGATATAGCCAATCCATGATGTACATGTAATGATTATAGTGAGTACCTGCTCTAGCCAGCCTTCTGATCTCACTGCGTCTATAGACAAAATTTCCCTGGGATATTTTGCAGTCCAGTGTAAGGAATAAATAAGTGCAGTTTGCATGATCAAGTAGCTTTGGCTTCCTAACTTCTGTCGGACATACTTGTTCCAACTATTTCAGTTGTGCTCTCTAGCATGGGGATGGGTCCAACAAATACCTACTTATATCTACAGTAAACCCTTTAAATCACAAACAAAAGGATAAACTACCTGAATGGAAATGACATAGCGTGACAACTTCCACGGATTGCACTTGATGGGAATCTCATGGTCTGCTTTTGAATTCATACTTTTTAAACAGCAAGACTTGCTTGGTTGATACGTTTACATGTTTACACCACATTTTTAAAATGATTTTGTGCAATCACAATTTCACAACACTAAAAATGAACCCAGCAACTAGCTTCGTTATGAATAATCATCTTGGTCCTTATAGGTGTATGCATCTTGTGTTCCTTGCTGCACAAATTCTTCTTTCTTCTCCCAGCCATTAGGCCAGCCTCCATTCTCCTGTGTGGTGGCACCATAAGACTTGGCGGTGCCATAATTTATATAATTCTGAGTGATGTCCCCTGTTTCTTCATCCAGTTCATCTTCATGAATGAAGCCACATTTTTCTTCACTTGTTTCCTCAGGGTCTGCCCAAGGTTGTTTCTCTCCTGAGGCAAATATTGCATAAAATATGACTCCTCCATAGTGGACGAGTGCAGCAATGAGGAAGACATACTGCCACTCTTCACGGGACTGTGGTGAGAAAAGCAAGGCTGTGAGTGCAAAGTCCAGAACTGGAAAGCCACCCTGGGAGCAAGCTCTGCCACCATGATTTTCATGAGGTGCTATCTTTGGGGTTACCCATGTTATGCAAACAGTTTGAAATAAAACTATTTGCTTTATTATTTAAATTTTTAAGGGAAAAGTTTGAAAATAAATTCTTAAATGTATCTCTAGTCGGCAGAGTTCAAGAATATTCTCTTTTGCGTTTACAAACCATTCTTTAGTTTTTTTTAATCATCTTTTTTGGTTAGGGGCATCCATTATGTAACCAAGGCTGGTCTTGAACTGAGAATTCTCCTGAGTCTTTCCCCTCAATGCTAGAGTGACAGGCATGGGCCGTCTCAGCCAGCTCTCCATTGGTTTGTCTTTCTCATTCATTTTCTTCATTCCCATCTGTAAAACCTCAGATTTGAAGCCCTATATGTACAGATAGGGACAGCTAAATAATAGTATTCCTCAGAAAACTGCATTGGAATTTGAATTGAGGTTGGTGGATAAAGCTAGGGAAGGCTGTTTGTCTATTTTAGAATCTAAAGGCAAAGGGTCCCGGGGCTTGGGAGTTATGTTCTTGTCATAATAGGGACATCAGAAATAGGCATTTTTTGTTTAAGGCCTTAGCTTGGCTACTTAGTACTTGTAAATAAATAAGTAATCTGTGACTATTGGAAGGGCATGAGAAACATCTTGCTCATGGTTGGGGAAGTGGACCTTCCTGGAATTACTATAGAGATCTGTCCCTCTTAGCTTCATTAGCTCTTCCTAATTAGACAAGGGCAGAGTATATCAAAGCTCCTCCCAATCCCAAGAGAGAATGCTCTACAATGTACCCCTCTGGTTCCTACCTTGTTCTTTGTCATTGCACCAACAATGATAGGGCAGACCATTCCAGACAGTGTGCCAACGCCATTTGAAATGCCCATTAAGATACTAGCATATCTTGGAGCAATATCCAAGTGGTTAACATTGAAGCCTGAAATACACACAGAAACTTTGGGTCAAGGCAGCATAAACTTCTAAGAAGCAAGTACCCGACATAGAGCATCAGCTCATATCTTCCCAAAAGATACTGGGTGCACACCATGCCCTTTTTACAACTCCACTCAAGGACATCAGGAGAAAGAAAGAATATGCATTTTCTTTCCCAATACTTATTATGGCTTCCCGCAAGCATTCTCTTAACCAATTGACCAAGGCACAACAGGCAGTAGGGGGAAAAATGAACAATAATAATTCTAAATGATGTTTCTAAATGTCTAACTGTTGTCCAGCAAATGACTAGCAAAATCAAGATGTAACATAAAGACAAAGAGGATGGCTCCTACCAGAGATAGCAAATCCACTGAATCCTACTGCAAGCACCAAGAAGGAGATGGCCACCCCTCTAGTGTGAGAGTAGCCAACCACCAGAAGCAGAGTGGCTTCCATGCCAAAACCTTTGGAGGCAAGTACAAGAGAGTATTAGCTTCTCTGAAAATTTTTACAATGTATTTTGATCATATTCATCTCCTCCCCAAATCCTCCCAGAACTACCCCCATTTCCCTACCCACTCAATTGTGTGTCCTTGTTTTTTTTAAACCTATCTGGTCAAATTTGTAATACCCATAAATTCTTGGGTGCATGGCCTTCCAATGGGTTATGGTGAAGTTATTAAGAGTTACACTCTTTCAGAAAACTGATTTCCCCTCTCCCAGCAACTATCAATTGCCAATGGCTCCTCAGCTAGGTGTGGGCCTTGGTGTGCATCTCCTTTCAGGGCAATAGTGGCATAAACATAATTAGATTAGCAACCACTGATATGATTTAAATCTTACTTTACAAGATTAGCTCATATGTGGCACCATTATTGGGCCAAGAACCTGAGGTTAGACAAGTCATAGGCCCTAGAGACAATTTTCTACTATTACTTCACTAAATCGACATACTATTAAACCAACACCTTTAAACCCATGTATTAACTTATCTCTCAACCCTCATTAGAGAAAGCTTCTGCTTACAGTAGATAATGATCAACACAGAGTCCCACAACTAGCCAAGGTATGGAGAATAAAAGATCACAGAACACTCAGCACCAAACATAACAAATGTACTATGCGCACACACACACACACACACACACACACACACACACACACTCACACAAAATGCTCAGAGATCATTGTAGAAGAGGGCACAGACAGAGTGTAAGAGATAGAGGTAGGGGTTGACTACAAGGAAATAGTGTCTTCTAGACCACAGTAGAGCAACTTCACATATAAACTCACAGCCGTTGGAACAGTGTGTATAAAACCTTTACAAGCCTAAGTCAGACTAAACTCAATAAAAAATTATTATTACTTTTAAAATTATAGTATAATATATAGTATAAATCTATATTATAAAAATTATAGTAGAACTTTTACAAGTAAACCGAGACTATTAACATTTCTCATTCATACCAGTTTTGACAATCAACCTCAGAAAGACATAAGCAAATAATTTATTCCAGAGATTATTGAGGCATTCATTATGTACTTTTTAAGTTCAAATTTACCTGAAGTCTTAGTGGTTAGAGGTTTAGTTACAATATATACAAATGACTTTGTGAAGTGGTGTCTTATAATGAGTGTTGAAAACCTTGGCCACAGGAGAATGATTGGAACTGGTCTATGAACAAACTGTCATCCAATACACACATAGAAAATCATCTTCATGAATGTAGATCACAAGAGCCTCAAGCAAGAACAGATGCCCACCACTCCCCCTGCACTTACCTCCACAGTTCATGATCTTTCTCACTGTAGTTGTTGAAAGAATTTGCTTGCTTCTTAGAAAATCTGCAATTTGCCCCCCAATAGGCACAATGATTGTCATGACAAGATGTGGGACCGCAGACAGCATGCCGACCTGACAAAACCCAGAGGGGAGAAAGTATGAGAGAATAAAGCAGTGAGCGATTGAGTGGCCTGGATTCTGTCTGTCTTCATCGGCTCCTAAGAGCCAAGGAAGGCAAACCAGTTTCCAAATGCACACTTCCTCTTCCAGAATAAGCAGTAATGTCCACAGAGCAAATGGCGAGAGCTAAGTAAATTTACTTTGATCCTTTTTCTGTATCTTAAAGAAAGAAACATTTTATTGCTACATTAGGATTCAATGTGTTCTGATTCATGAATCCACCTTCCTGAATCTTGTCATTGAGTCACCCTTGTTTATCCATTTTGTATCCTTAAGTGTGTTTTCACAAATGCATCATTTAATGTCAGGAAAAAGGTGGAGGGAGAGATCTAGAGAGGAAAAGATGCCTCTGGCCCTCAAAAAGGATGTATTTAAATTTTTTGTTTTATTCAAAAGGTAAAAGACTATACGTTTTAAGACATCTCTTCTAAATTTCATGGTATAGAAATTCATTCATTTACAGAAATCTTACCCAAGTTCTTTAATTTGACTCATTTGTAGTCAAATGCAGTCACATTGTTATGCCGTGATATAAACCGATTTCATAGAAATGAGAGCAGTCCCAAATCCAACATGCTTTCAACACATAGTTTTAACAACTAACTATGAACAGGAGGCAGTTCCCTGTCACCACATGGATGGATGTCCTCACTTGAGATGTCCTTGACTTTAGGCAGGACAAGACTGGTCTGTACTGGTTGTGTTTAAGCTCATCTTCCAGGTGGAGTACTGGAGCTATGAGATGCAGGGTTTGTCTTTTGTTTTACAGTGAGAGACAGATTGTTGTTCACACTCACAAGTGAGGGTTATGATCATGATTAGTTGAGAGAGGAATGTGTTCAAAGATGGATTAAATGTTTGAATTTGTTGCAATCTCTCTTTTACTTAGTGTGAGAGTTTTTATAAATTTATTATTGAATGAGGAAACTGAGATTGAAAGGAGCAATTTTTAAATATTTCTACCAAAGTCAAAAAGACTGAGCTCTTAGTGTGCATATGCTTAGCAACTAAGCCACTTGAGAAAGTAAAGGACATTTAAATTTGATATTGTGTGTACACATGCTTATTTGCTTACAAGTAGGTGTTCAGTAAATGTGACATAAATAAAAAATTTAAGGTAAATTGAGTGTGTGGAAAATACTACTGGTTCTGAGACTAACATGTTGGAAAAGTACAGGGGTCCTTTGTTCTTAATAGATATATGCCAAACTTCAGTGTAAATCAGGAAGATGCTGAAGGGAACACATTCTCTAACACATGTAAAGATTTTCCCAGAATCCTGTGTCATGCTTTTATTTTATAAATGCAAGCTGCCTGCTTGAGAGTGACATTTCCTGTCCACATGAAAGGTTTGCATCTGAAAAAAAGCCTTACACCAGGCCTCCTCAGCTATCTGTTTATTTGAACAATTTCCTTTTCCACTTTGCATTAGCAATGAGCAAAGATAAAAACATTCATTTATTACTCTTTTAGCCGAGTCAGGAACAAAAATATATGGAGCTGCCTGCTGAGAGGTAAGTTTTGGTCCCTGCTTTAGCCCTCAGAAGTATGGAATCTTCTAGTTCCTTAGGCAACATATCCCTGTATAGGTCCACTCAGCTCCAGTGGCTTGTTATGAATAGTGACGTCACACATTATCTGATTGGTCTATCCCTTCTTTGATTGCATTGAGTTAGCTCATTGTTTTAAGGTTTTATGACAGTAAATGGCTATTTGTCATCTATAATCTACTCCTCCCCTCTCCTCTGCGTCAGCTCCATCTAAACCATGAAACTGCCAGGAAGCCGAGCATGAAGCACAGCCTCTCCAACCGAGGAACGCAAAGGAAACAAATGTCTCCTCTTATTTGATTGTTCCCTGTATTCTGAGGTTTACAGGCACTCATTAAAATCCTAGAATTGACTTTGCTCTGATTTACCACTCTCAGAGGAGCTGAAAATACTTACATACTACCATGGGGAAATACACACACACACACAGAGAGAGAGAGAGAGAGAGAGAGAGAGAGAGAGAGAGAGAGAGAGAGAGAGAGAGAGAGAGAGAGGTGGAGAGAGAGGGAGAGAGTTAACTAATATAGTTCACTTATGTGTATGAATATATTAGGTTTTATATATAACTATGTAATACTGTATACAGTGTGTGCATGCTTGTGAGTACGCATGTGAACTCATTTTGTCTTCAGCATGTTTGGAATGCAGATTAAGGTATTCCTTGTGTGGTTCTATCTATAGACTATCCAGTTTAATGAGGTTTGGGAAAGCCACCTTCTATTTTATTATTTTATATAAAATTTGTTTCACTTCTGAAGCATAGCATTAAAGCTCTTACTCAAAGTTAAGAAAATTAAGGTTGATAATTATTCAAAACTCGGCTCCAAGTTATAGGTCCACACTTCACTGTAAAGCTTAGGTTCAAAGCCACATGACCTGGACACACCTGGATTTTTCCTAGGTCCACCATGACCTCCTCCAAATTTTTTTCAAGTTGGAGAATTTAAAGCATTTTTTACCAGCTTAATAAAAATCTTCAGTCCATGCTGGCATGAAGGATTTAACTGCAATTTTAGCTTTAAAATAACAAGTGAATTAATCAATCCACATGTAAATTCACTTAATTTTGCAAACTACCCCTGATTCTATTCAAGTGTTTTCTGTTAATTGGAGACATAAGCCCAGGAAGATTGTTTCATTACCATCAGTTGGCATCTCTCCCTGCCCCCATGAATTCTGTTTTTTTTTTTTTTAATAGCCTCTGAGTGCTACATTTGTCCTAGATGATGAAAATGGACTCACACCTCCAGCAGTGTTTGTTAAGAGGTGTGACACTCTCAGAGGTCCCAAGGCTGCCCTACAATGTTTGATCAGCCCCAGAGAGAAGAGACCAGTCTACAGCAGCCATTCTTCTTAGGGAGAGGGGACCTGTTTCCTTAGAAACAGCCGCTTCAAAAGAGCTCTTAGGCCAGCAACTGCCAGGCTCAGGCTTTCTCTAGCCCAGCTCTCAGATAGCTTTCAAGTAGACACACAATATGAACAGCCCAAGCCCAGCTGGACTTATATAACAACACAGGGAGAAACGGCACGGCCATTGCCAGCTAAGATAAATGGATTCAGGACTCACCAGAGAACTGCACACAGATCTCAGAGCTGACACTGAACACTGACATGCTAGGTGTGTGACTAGATGTACAGGTCACCTGGTGTATGACACTGTAAAGGGGGCTGAAACAGAAACGGAGTATCCATGTCCTGAGTGTGCAGCTAGTTAGTATAGCTTTAGGTGACTCAATAATTACTCTCCACTCTGTTTTACCATCCGTCAAACAGAAATGCTGATAGCTATCCATTTGGTCTACCAGATGAGGTTTTTCATGAATATGAAAGAAATTTCTAACATTTCATATCCCTATACAAAAGGAGTATTTGAAGTTGAGTTCTTCCTTATAGAGAATCTGGAAATGGTTTTATTTCTGTATCTATAAGCAAATGTCTTGCACACTCTGTGTGTGTGAATTGACAACACAAGATTGTCTATACTACAAAGTTGCAAATATTTTGAGGAGAGAAATGGTGTATTTCTGAATAACACAAAGTGTCCTATAATAGACTCAGCAAGTACTTGTTAGATTAAATTGGATGAACAAAGTACAAAGACATTTTCAGCTTTTTGGTTCGCCAAGTGTATCTTTCAATTGGACAGATCTCCAACAACTCAGAAGGAGAGGAGGTTGATGGTAACTGAAACACAATTTCATTAGAATAGATTACCTTTCTTTGGTGCTGTTTGAATGCCTTTTACTAAAGATTTTTTTTTAATTTGTGTGCAGGGAAAGGGCTGCACTGTTGCTCACACCCATTGAGTTGGAAGCTACAGAAAAGCAGAGAGAAGATTTTTTGCACACACACACACAAATTTCCAGGAAATAAATTATGAGACAAACTTTTGCCTAAAGAAAGGGATATTCACTTAAATATAGTTATTACCCAGTTCTGTAATAAGAACTGTACATGCTTGTACATACCTTGCTGATTTCAAATCCAAAAACTTCCTCAAAATAAGCCGGTTGACTGATGAGCAGTAAATAAAAAGTCCAACTCCTGCAAAAGTTTGCAACGATTATGGCATAGACAGGCATGGATGTGAAAAACTTCCTCCACGGGGTCTTGAATTTCTGAAAGCCCAAAAAGAAGATTACTCTGTTTTAGCATTTTCCAACTTAATCTAGTGCCTTCTGTTTTCAGGTGCATAGACAGGAGCTTCAGGATGAGATGAGATGTAAGGACAGCTTCCCAGTAACCTTAGTGTGTGAATAATTAAAAAGAGAAAATGAAACACCAGTTTACTCCTCTGATTAGGTAGTCTAGTTTCTAAAGCATGCAAAATTCACGTATATAGAAAATTAATTCCAAAACCATGGGTTTTAATTTCTAAGATTTTAAAGGAGTTCCCCCTCTCCCAGCAAAATATTGCCAAGTCAGTGGTTTTATGATATCTAAAATGCTAAGAAGATAAATGTACTTGAACAAGAAAGTAAAAAACAAACAAGGACATGTTATTGTCCACCCTCTATGACGTCTGCTAATCCCCCGTCCATCTGTAAATTCCCACGACGGTTAGTAGAGGTCAATGCATTTTATTACACTGGTGATATAAGTTCCCAAAATAGTCCTATGGTGTTAAGGTTCGCCAGACACAGTCTCAGACATCATTACCACCTAATTGCAGCATTTGAGTCATTTTAAAATAAGAACAAAATATCTGGAGATGATTTGCTGTGATTATGACACCTTTAGAAAAAATTAAACCTTATACTTTTAATATCTTATACTTCAAATTGTTTCTCATAGTCACAAATCATTTCTCAATTATTTTATCTCAAAGATCAATACTATAGCTGCCAAAGAAATAATCTCCTAAAATTAATGTGAGATGTTTTTGTGCATGCTGTGAATACCATTGGATAATAAAGGAATTGTTTGGGCCTATGGCATAGCAGCTTAGATGCAGGCGAGATGTCCAAGCATAAATAAAAGAGAAGGAGGGCCGAGCCAGGAGAGAAGCAATTCAGCCACCCAAAAAGTATGATGTAATGGAATACAGGTGAGCCACAAGCCACATGGCAAGACTGATTAATAGTAATGGGTTGAGTTAAGATTTGAGAGCTAGCTAGCAATAATCCTGAGCCATAGGCCAAACAAGATGTAATTAATTTAAGCCTTTGTGTGATTATTTGGGACCAAGTAGGGCTGTGGGTCTGAACCTCAGGCTAGGCCAGGCCACTGGCAGAAGAGATTCATTTGGACTGTGGGGCTAATCCAGGCCAAATTTTTACTACATAAAATAACTTTATTCAGTGTTTTATCTGTGTCATCATGAAATGATCAACACAGAAGTGAATTATTTAAACAGACTTGGTAATTATTCCTGAATGTCGAACTCCATAGTTATTAGTATTAAACTGTCTGTGCTCAGATATTCAAAAATCCCTTCAAATGTAGGGTAGTAAGAGCTCATGTTGTGGTGAACAGAAATATAGCTAATGCCAAAAAGAATAATATATAATAAACACTGTAGCTTTTGGTACATACTTGTTTTGTGAGAACACTGATAAGTAAGCTCCAAGGGATAGTTAATTTTTTAAAAAATCTTCTATGTCATGAATGATGAAAGCACTTCACTGATAAATAAAAATGGCCAAAGACAGGAATGTGTGCATTAGGATTCCTCTGAGTGTGAAACAGATGGAACAATGGCTTCTCCTGCTGGGAGAGCGCTTTGCTCATAGCAGGATCTTCTCAGAAACTATATTCTCCATATGGTTAAGGACTTCCCCAACAAGAAAATAAAAGTATTAATTGTTACAAGATTTAGTCATGAAAGGATTTATTTTATCTGTATATGTGCATATTTTGCTTCAATGTCTGGGTGTGCACCGCATGTGTGCATGGTGCCCATGGAGGCCAGGAGGGGGCGTTAGACCCCCTGGAACTGCAATTACAGATGGTGGTGAGCTGCCCTGTGGTGCTGGGGATTGAACTCTAGTCCTCTGGGGGAACAGCCACTGTTCTTCCTTAATCACCGAGTCATCTTCCCACATACCCCCAACTATCTTCATGCCTTAAAAATCACCAGGCTCTAAAAGCAGATGTACAGCATTCTGACAATATGATGTTTATGCAGTTACTTTGGGAATGTGCTATAATAGCAACTTGTCTATATATGATCCCTATATTTTTCCATGTATATATTGTGTTTAAATTTATTCCTTGGAGAACAACACAAAAGATTAAGACATACAGTTGACTGTAACCTGTGCTCTTTCACTGGATCTGCACCCAGAACAAGTGACTACAAAAGACTACACAGGCAGAGTGATTCTCACATGTGTGAGATGGACTGTGGCTGGAGTTGGGCAGTGTCATCAGTACTGATTGTGTTAGATCTGGTAGATCTCCACAGAAGAGAATATGGCACATTTGTGGAACAAAAGTTTGAAACTTCTTTCCAGAAAAATAAAAGTAATCATGACAAGATGTCAATTATGATTGCACCTGTCTAGGAATCTTCTGGATCCTGAGGAACATAGCCCTCATGTGTGGCCCATACTGCATATGCCTTTAGCTGACTATAATCCAAGCCAAGGCTTTAAACATTCTTGGGCCAGGCTATTGCTCCTGAACTCTGAAAGAAATGATCCACATCCCTGAGACACATTCCTTAAGCCTTCCCATACACCCTGTCTGCTGATCCCTTGCTGCTGGTCAAAAATACATCATATTCTCCTGTCCACCTGAGCGTGCATTGCTCTTAGCTTTTTTAAGAAGCATGCTGGGTTGGTGTCCCTGGTACTCTGTATCCTCTCTTCCCTTTTTAGTTCTCTCTCTTTCTGGGGTATTTTGGGTGCCCTCTGTGGGAACTCCTTGACCACATATTTCTGGGACAATACAGCTGCTGATGTCAGGGAACCATTGCTGATTGTGTCAGCTGTGTTTAGATAAAAGAATCGGGACTCTGCTTCCTGCTTTGTTGTATGAAGAATTTGGTCCAGAAATATTCAAAAGAACTTGAAATATAAGTTCTACTTCCATTTGATCTTATTTTAAAATTTATTTGGAAGTGACAGGAACATTTGAAACCCAGTAAGAAGAAAGATACAACCCATTTTAGGCAATGGGGTATAGGAAGTAGAAAGCCAGACTATGCCATTTCTGCAACCCACTGGTTCTCAGCCTTCCTAATGCTGTAACCCTTTAATACAGATCCTCATGTTGTAGTCACCCACAACCATAAAATTATTTTTGTTGCTCCTTCATAACAGTAATTCTGCCACCATTATAAATTGCAATGTGAATATTTTTTGGAGATAGGGGCTTGTCAAAGGGGTCACAACCCACACATTGAGAACCACTGTTTTAACCCATCTGCTTTTGTTTGAAAAAAAAGTAGAGAAGATAGGAATCATTCTTGAGTGAATTCAGGGAGAATGGATGTGGGAGAGAGAGAGACAGACAGAGAGAGAGAGAGAGAGAGAGAGAGAGAGAGAGAGAGAGAGAGAGAGAGAGAGAGAAAGAGAGAGACCCTGAGAGAGACAGACACAGAGACAGAATGAAAGAGACATTGGTTTTGCTTAATAAAGAACTGTAACACGGTTGACTCAGGAACGTGAGATGAGGAGTAAGATAGGTATGGACACCACAGTGAGATGCTTACTTCCATTGCACCTAACAGATTCGCGCTCTCTCCAATGCTCTCTTCTATGTACCTCCGTTCTTCATCTGTAATGGTAGGATGCTTTGCGGGACTCTCATAAGATACCAGAAGCCAGAACATGTACCAGACCATGCCAAAGCTTCCTGCAAGAGAGGGTTGACAAGGAGGCGATGAAAGACAGCCATCAGAAATACAGCTAACAGCTAAAGGCTGAAGATCCAAAATAATCTCAAAGAGAACCATTTGGTATGATGTGGGCAGCTGACTTTAGCCACTGCCTCCCATCCTCTGCCTCTGGGCACCAGGTTTCTCAAAGGCCCATGCCATGGCCTGTACCTTAGTCACTAATTAAGCAGTGCTGATATTCAGAAAACTCCAACTATTAAATAATAGAAGTTGGGAGTTTAGTTACACATCTCGTATTCCGTTACTGGGCTGGTTATTTGGCAGAAAAATAACAAACAAGACCAAATTATTCATTTGGGGAAATTCTATGGACTGAGAGATAAATCCTTTTCTTATTTGCTGATTTTCAATATATAAAGGTGGTTTAAATTTCCAGAGAAGAAGAAATGTCTGATCCATCTTTTTGCTTGGCACTTCTAAAGGTCATAAACAGTTTTGAACTCAAATTCAGAAGAGGCTAAATGGCCATATTAGATGAACATAGGTTTCCACAGTTAGTACAGAAGCCCTTTATATGATGTGATTATACACTGTGTATTCTAACTCAGACTTTGTTATCAATTTTATTGACTGACCCAAGTTACATTCCTAGACCATAACTGTTTGCTCTCCCTTCCAATCCTTTCCTTTATTTATCACCCTCAGCATGAACACATTTCTTGCTGTAGTATAAATCAGTAAGGATTAGCCCAAAGGGGAATTCCAGCTGATTCATCCCGCTTTCCCCACTGCTGGCCATTGCATGTTTCTTCTGCTTTCTTTCCTTCATCCCTTGGCTAACAATCTAAATGCTCCTGAGCTCACTAATACCTCACATTTGTCTATTTAGTCTTCAAGACATCTTTCTTAACACCGTACATAGATTCTGACGTGCTCTCTTCCCTTTAATTACTGAGCAGGGAAGTGAATCTGATTTGAGGCCAGATGTTGTGTGGATCTCTTATATTTGTAGTTGTTGTGGCAGAATTTTCCTAGACTTAAGTTCTAACCGCTTTGTTCATTGATTGAATGATTCAATGAGCAACAGAGCCACTCCACACCTCCAGAACAAAATGGAAAAGGTTTTAGGCTTTCAAGTTGAGGGTCCTTTTATATGCTGTGGCCTGACCTCTAAATCAGAATCCTCCTGCCTCAGCCTCCCGAGTGCTGGGATTTCAGTGTGTACTACAAGGCTTAGTGGAAATAATACCTATAAGTTTTTGGCTGAGACAGAGACAGAGGGGGGCGCTGTTTACATCTCCTAAGCAGTGGGTGTCAGTCACACACTGAGCATCTAATAACTGAGAGTCCTATAATCTGATGAAGATTAGCACTGAGTTCCTCTGATGTGTTGGTAGAGCATGCCTCTAACTGCTCATCCTGATTGCTAGCTGAACTCATTAAACATGTCCTGTGTGCCACACTGTTCACCACTACCTTGAACCAGACTGATGTCCTGTGTTCTGTGCCTCTTGATGGCAAGTAGCTATTAATTTCTTCTACTCACTCTACTGTCCAAGTTTTAGTACATTAACTTTTCAAACAAAAATAGAATTTGTTATTCTAGTTTTTGTTGCAGACAGCAAGCAAGCATCTTTGTATAAGTATCTGATGGTTATCCTTTGGTTCATCATCAATGCTCAATATTAAATGAGAATCAAGGAGATGATGGATTACTTAAATTGGCATTTTTTTCTTTTTAAAGCGTATTTTATTGAAAATAATTTTTCTTACATCTTCCAATCACAGTATTCACTCCCCCGGTGCCCCCCAAATCTTTCTCACTTTCCCAGCCATCCAACCCCTTACCCTTTCTTGCTACCTTTGCAAAACTCTTTTTCAATGTAAAGAAACAACTAACATTTGAGCTGTGTCTATGACTTTAGAGTCCCAGAATATCTTTAAGTAAGTCATAAACTAAGCCAAGTCAGGGTAGCGAGTAACCATACAAAGTACAAACTGTGTTGAATCACAGAGCCTTGTGAAAACCTAATGAAAAAGTTCTCTCTAGGGGCCAAGAGTGATAGCTCAGCAGGTGAGGATGCTTTCTCACATCGGAGTTCCATTCCCAGAATGCACGCGGTGGAAGGAGAGAAGTGACTCTTAAAAGTGGTCCTCTCACCTCCATACACATGCCATGGTATGTACATGGTGCACGTGCACATCACAGCACCACACTCACACAGACACACACACAGACACACACACACAAAGACACACACACACACACACACACACACACACACACACACACACACACACACACACACACACACACACACACACACACACACACACACACACACACACACACACACACACACACAGACACACACACACAGACACACACACAGACACACACACAGACGAACACAGACACACACACACACAGACACACACACACAGATACGCACACATACACACAGGGAGGGGACGGAGACAGAGAGAGATGGGGAAAGGCAAATACATATATGGCTTACATTGCAGAGCATTCATGGATTCAAAAATCTATCAATGGGTTTTTCAGTACCCAAAGAGCCCTTGCTTGTAAGTAATATTTTTCAACATTTTCTAGGAAGATGCAGTTGCCATTTTGAGAATATTTTAACCTAAGAACATGGGTGTGGCCAAACTCAGCTCACATGCAGTGGGCTTTAGTTTCTCTTTCTGTGACTGGTTATTACTGGTACTGTATCAAAACTGATCGATGAATTAGCAGGAGCAACATCCTCCTGCCTCCCACACCCACTCAGCTTGACAAAGCAGAGACAGGAAAATAGCCAACAAACAATAGCAGACGAGAGAGGGGAGTTAGAGCTAGCTCCTTAACCCTAAGCAGGTTTCAAGCAGGAGTTTCTTATTCTCCTCACAATCAGAAGCATCACATAATATCAGAGTCTCAGTACACAACATGGTAGCTCTTTAACACGAGCCAACAGTGAAGAGAAAGTCACAGGTAAAAGCTTTCTTGTCTCTTGTCAGAACATAGACTTTTCAAGACGAGAAAATAAATAAATTGTACATTGTAGGCGACCATGTTTATCTTAGTCTATACATAGCTCTATTGTAAATGAATGAGACCTACCGTACACATAAAATACTGAAGACCACCCTGTGTACTGCACAAGGATACCAGCTAAGGGCATTGCAATAACTGCTCCAGCATAGGAACCTAGAGGGGAGGAAAAGAAAGAATAACTGAAGTCTTCTCCTCACTTGTGCCAGGATTAGCTCACACAAACTCACAGCAGCTTTATACACACGTATGCACTCCACCTCACCAAACACTTAACCACCCTACATCCTTACACAAAACCACATGGTCACACCTAGGTACACAGGACACAACAGACTTAAGGAACTGTAACCAGGGCGTGGGCTGCAGAGATGATCAGGAGCACTTCTTGCTCTTGCAAAGGACTTGTATTCTGTTCCCAGAAGCCACACAGTGATTCTCAGCCATCCATAACTCCAATTCCAGGAGATATAGTGTTCATTTCTGGCCTCTGAGGGCACTAGGCACACAGATGTTGCACTTACATAAATGCAGACAAACACTCCACTAGATCAGATAAAAATAAATAAATCCTTTTGGAAAGGCATGGATTGACTTGTACACAGCCATGTAGTTTAATCTTCACATGGTGTTTTTGACTTTCATTTTAAAACTTACCAAAAATGATGGTGAAAACAGTATGTCACATAGAGACAAAAGCTGCACTATTTAATATCTCTGATTTAAGCCTTATGGTTTAATAATATTAGTAATATGTATTGACAATATATATAATAATGTATCAGGTAATATTGCTGATAATTTATTATTGGTGCATTATTTTGAAGTAAGATTAAAATGAATATTTATTTTCTCTTGGTTGATTTAGAAATGAAACTTTTCTTGCCTAACTATCTGGGATTCAAAAAAATTTTTTTTAAGGTGGCCAACTTTGGTGGCACATGCTTTTTATTTCAGCACTCAAGAGGCAAAGGCAGATAGATCTCAAGAGCTCAAGGCCAGCTTGGTCTACATAGGGAGTTTCAGGTCAGCCACTGCTACATAGCTATCTCAAAAATTTAAAAAAATAAAGCAAACAAATAAGAATAAAAACTACGAATTAATATATTTGAAAATGGCTCGTATTTTTTCTAACTGCTAACCCACCACACCTATGTATTGCTTGTAGTGGAATTATACTGGTAATGTAAATAAAAGCTGATTGGTCAAAGGCAAACATGAAGTGTGGGTGGGGCTACCAGGCTAAGAAAACTCAGGAACATCTCAGAGCAGAGACAGACATCAGACACAGATGCCAGAGTCGCTGGAGCTGCCAGGAGACACAGAAGACCTCTGAGCAAAGGTACCGAGTCGCATGGCTGAACAAGATGGGTTGAGTTGAGATGAAGGAGTTAGCAAGTTATATGCCTAGGCCCTAGGTTGATCAGCACAAAATTAATATAAGCCTGTGTGATTATTTGAGACAAAGTGGGGCTGAGAGTGGGACCTGAACGTTTGGTCCAGGCCTGGAAAGTCTGGCTCAGAACCTAATACAACAATTGCTTACCACAGAAGGAGGTGGTAGCCAGCCTGCTCCTCTCCAATGGAGGGGCCCATTTGCTCCATATCCCATGACAGGCTGGATAGGTGACACCCTGTAGTGGGAATACAAACATAGGCATTTAGGATGGAGGGCCACCTAGAAGGTAGCGCATCTCTCCCCTGACCTGATTCTAAGCAAATGATACAGGACTAGGGAGAGGGAAACCTGGTACCAACAAGCTCTTATTAAAGCCATGAAATTCCATTTGCGACATTTTACCCTAACCATGACTGCACAAGCCACTTCTAATTCATCGGCTTTTCTCTCATCCTAATTTTTTTATTATTGAAGCAGAAAACAAGACTGTCTGCTAGTTAGTTTTGCTGTGATTCTAAACACTTTGTGAAATCTGGATACTATTTGTGAGACACTACGTTGACTGGTCCCAAAATACAAAGACCATAAATAGGAGTTCAGCCATCTAGAAATTGTTGTTACAATAACTACTCATTTCCATAATTTTGATTCAGCCATATTTTTTTCGCTTTGAAAGCCAGAAGAATCCTCTCAGTTTTTTTTTCTTCTATTTTTGTTATTTATCTATCTCTGTCACACTCCATATATCAAAGGGACAGATCAAAGGTCAGACTTGGGTTTTTAAATGACATTCCTTCAAAGTCGTCAGGATACTACATCAAGAACACATTGTATAGTTACATGACTAAGAATATGCTAAAAAAAATACTTCAGTTTATTACAGCAAAACACAGGCTTAAGATAAAATTTCCAGTGGGGCTGGAGAGATGGCTTGGCAAAGTTAAATTGAACCCAAATTTGGTTCACTGAATCATCCACAGCAGCTTATGTCCAGCTCCAGGGGATCCAGTGCTTCTGGCCTCCTCTGGTACCTGCCTTCACATGCACATACCCACATGCAGACATGCACACCTACACATAATAAAAAATAATTTTAAAATTAACCTTTCAAAAAAATACTTTCAAGTCCGAGGGATGTAAGGGAACAGTTGTCTGTTTAGCATACATGCATGGAGCTCTGGATCTGAGCACGAAATAGACTGATCACCTTACATTCTCAATGCTTCAATTTTTATTTTAACATTATGCACTTCAGCTAATATCTTTCTCCAAGACAAACATAAATGTGCAGCTTTCAGTTTCATCCTTTAAATGATGCCATCCTGTAGTCCCTACCTCCACAAGCCCCTGCAATATCCTAACAAAGATGACACATCCATAATGCACTCTGGCGGCTGACGGGATCAGCATGTTGAGGGTAGAGGTGAGCAGTATTGCAGCCCCGAAGACCCTGGAAGACAGAGACAGGAAGACATGTGACTCAGCATGACTCAGGCAGCTCGAAACCTCTCAGGCCAATTTGAGCGGTTAAGAAAAACTTCAGCTAGTTCTAAAGTAGATGTTCTCCTAAAAGAACAAAATAATTCTTACATGGGTTGCCTCGCTGTCATAGGTGGATCCCTGAATTACCTAAAAGTTATACATTATTTGATGGGCAAGAAACATAAGAATAGGCCAAAAGCAATCATAGTTTAATACTCCAGACATGACAAGGTTAGTTCTCACAGTAGGTGTTTATTTCACTCAATGGACCAATGACAATTCCCCTTTTGTTTTCTTCTCCTTTTTCTTCATTGTGGGATACAGAGATGAACAGATTCTGCCTGAAGTATAGCCCCAGGACATATATCCACAGTAACTTAAGAAAGAATTAGAAATAAAAATGTTAACTTTTTTTTTTGAAAGTAAAATTCTCAATTAATTTAATCATTTCTAAAGCCTCCAAAGTTTTCATACTAAAGAATAAAAATACATCCTTAGGGAGACTGTCAGACTGATGCCTTGCTGAGGAGTTTGAGGAACAAATTCTTCCCAAGGCTTTAACCTAAAGTGTTACCAAGTCACACTTTGACCTTTCCGTTCAGTCTTGGTTGGTTGCCTCATAGATGTTACAGTTTCTCTAGAGATGTATTAGGTATAATAGTTAACAACGTGAATTTCTGAAGGAGCCATATTGATCATTAAGCTGCTACAGCAGTTTGATAAGTGAGTTCATGAAGGCCTGTGGGAGAGCAGGTCTTTTCCAGTCAGTCAAAGGCCAGGGCAGATAATTTTCTTTAAAAACTGCAGCCACATCTCCTTCCTTCCTCGTCACTTAAGGCAGGTTGTCTCACCTCACTCTGTCCTGTTTGCTCAGCCATGGTTGCTGAATAGGCATGTTCCATTGGAGTCAGGGATGATGTGGCATGCTAAGATTTGGGGGAGGGGTAAGCAATTTTATCTGGTTTGTCCTGCACATTTGTCTTCTTCTGGCTATTTTGGGGATAATTTGGATTACATTTACTTCCTATGAGCAAAACTTCCTGCCATGACCTTTATTCTGTTGGGAAGAATTTTTAAATGATGCTGTTACTAAATAAGATGATTAGAGGTAAAGTTTTATGTCTTTCATTAATTTAGATTCTCAACTTTGAGCTACTAACATTCTGTAGGGGTAATTCTCAGATGTAGGATGCTGGTTTATACATGAAATGATGTTTAGTTACATCCTTAAACTTTACCCAGCATTTACCAATGGCATTCTCCCTCCAACACCAACAGAAAATGTTTGCAGCAATTATCAAATGTCACTTAGGGGACAAAATCAGCCCCAAAGTGGAATTGGTTGTGAACTATCTGTTCAATGCCCATCACAATCAGAGCTAAATTTACTTGGGGGAAACCATGCTAAGACCTCTGAGGCTGTAATTCCACAACCACTAAAGGTCTCATCAGCTCAGGTACTAATCCACCCATATTACACACACACCCACAATCATTGAACGTGTCTTTTACTACCGAGCCCATCCTTCAGCCTATAGTGTTTCCAGTTGTATAATCACAGGACAGTCTCTGAATGCTTCTGAGTTATGAATTCCCCAGCTGTCATTCTCATCATTGCCATTGCTTCTGCAAGCACACTGACTTTATTCTGACTGATTAGGAATGAAGTGTATTAAACTTTTTGAAGTAAATGAGATTAGGATCTTATTTAATTTTAGACAGTTGCTGTGCAAATGAGTGCCAAAGCAGCTGGATTCTTAGCCTGTGAGAAACCTTCTCGTCACTCCATTGGGACTGCTGAAGCTTTTCCCCTTACACTGCGCCTATATACATTGCTTCAAACCCTTGTTTGGCTGGATATAGAGCAGTGTATCATGTTCAAATAGGGAAGGAGGATTTCAGAGCACGTGCTCTGCTGCCTCCATCTATGAACGCAGCTAATCTTCTGAGGTACTAAGTGCCTAGTTAGACTTTCTTTTCACCTTCTCATTTCACAAATGAGCAAAGTGCCTCAGAAAGACTGGTCAGGAAAACAGCAAGTAATGGAGCTGAAATATGAACTTGGCCCTTGCTCTTATGTTAAGATATTACTGACATTCAAGAAGCATGAAGAAGGCTCAAAGTTCACCTGGAGGGGGAAAGAAAAAAAACAAGAAATCAGAAGCATCAATTGCCAAAGGCTAAGAGAAACACCAGTGTAAAACATATGTACCCTACTGAGGGTGACCAGGAATCCAGGCTTTCACAGAAAAGTCTTTTACTCAGGTCTTCAAGATGAATACAATGAAGAAAAAGGAAATTGCAAAAGGAAGGAATGAGTCACAAAGGCTCAAAACTGAAAGTGGTTGTACTATGGACTGACTACCTCATATAATGGATTGTGTATTGTGTATATACTATGTGGTGTCTGGCTTAACAGACACCATGTGAGAACTGCATTATCATCATATAAACAGAGAACACGTCTACACAGATAATGAATGGCTACAGCTCTAGGTAACATGATCACACAGTATGGAGTTCATCTCTTACTGAAATGTCACTGTAGGACACATGGCTGGACCAGAAAATGAGGCATCGTTGAGGATGGCTGAATATGTAGTACAGGGTACTAGGGAACCAAGAAAAACAGAGCAGATGATGAGTGAAGGGAATTGAAGAATGGGGTAGGCTGAATTGTGGCTAAGGCTGCCGCATCATAAAAGTGACAGAATTTGTAATAATCATACCAGATGAGATGATTAAAACCCTGACGTGAAATGAGTGAATAGCTTTACTAAAATTGAAGGGTGGGAGATCTATAACCCATTAGGTTGAAACTGATCATATTTTCATATCTCAGAAGCAAATGGTCAAACCCACTGACAGTGAGGGTATTAGATAAGGCTGGCATAGGCATAGAAAATAAATGTTTGTAATATGCTCTTTATCACTTAGTAACTGTATGACAGGCAAGCTGATCACTTCCCTAGCTTTTGATTCCTTGTCTATCAGTAGAATTGAACCTTATGTCACTCCTGGCCATAGACCTGAAGGAAATGATGGTAACATGCAGAACACCTGTGAACACACATGTACGTGTTTAACGTAACTATTGAAGATAGCCAAGATGCAGAATTAGTCCACATGATCACTACCAAAAACAAAGTGAAAGAAAATATGACTATGTACACGATGGAATATTACTCCACCAGAAAGAAAAGCAAAATCATGTTGCTTTCAGGGAAGTAGTGAAAATAGAAAACATTAAGAGAAGTAAGGCAGACAAGTAGAAGTAAGCAAACACTATAGGGTTTCAACTATGTGGCAACAAAATTTTAAAAGATTTGTTGCAGTGGATGACTACAAGAAAACCATATTTTTCAAAAACAACACTAGAGTAATTGTGACACATGCACAAAACCTTTACAGGCCAAAGATGGACAAAATCCTAGCAGGGGAGGTAGGGTTGGGCATGAAGTCCCACCCACCCTTCACTGAGAAAGCATCGCTAGCTGCTGGAGAGGGAGAGCCAGTTTTTTTTTAAATGATACAGCCTCGGGTAGGTTGGCCACACTCTAGAAGAGAGCTCTCTCTGTAGTGAGCATATGGGAAGCACAAGCTGGAATCAATGAGTTGGGGAAAAAGAGAACACAAAGCTGATTCTCTTTTGGTGTGTCTTTGGCGGGGGGGGGGGGGGCTATTAGATTAAGACTGGAGGAAGGGGGATCTGGGAAGAAGTTAGGGGAGAAGACAATACAATTAAAGTACACTGCACAACATTCACAAACAACTGTGACACAATAAAAACACAACGTAGAGAAGAGTGACAGGGTAACAAGGAAAACCTGTGAGGAGGATAAGCAACGGAGAGGGAAGGAGGCACATCGGATGCTTGGGTGGAGATGCATAGTGATAACCATGTGTTTATGAAGTTAATATGTAGCCAACACACAGTTTGTGTAGTGATTCAAAAAGAAGAACAGCACCATGCCATGGTTAAGAATGTTGGCTTCAATCAATGACCTTCGTCATTGTCACCCAGAGACAGATCTAAAGCAGTTTGTGCGAGAGCCTGTGCTTCATTCACTGTCTTTAAAACATGGATGCTGACAGGCATTAACAGGGGTATAGGTTTGTGACTATGCACAGCGCACACGGACGGGTGCTAGTGCATCCTAAGCGTGTAAGAAGTGCTAGCTTGTAGAAGCAGTGTGTTGATGTAGCTCTTCAAGT
This sequence comes from Sigmodon hispidus, assembly GCA_004025045.1. NCBI lineage: Eukaryota > Metazoa > Chordata > Mammalia > Rodentia > Cricetidae > Sigmodon > Sigmodon hispidus. The sequence continues at coordinate 61,370 of PVIH01001055.1, forward strand.
TGTTCAGAATGAAGTCAGGTGTCTGGCGCACAAAAATGTATCCATCAGTGTAAGCCAGTCACTTATTGAAAACAATGTGTGAATCAGCTCTAGATTCTTCTCACTTTAACCCACGACAATGCCATTAAAAAGCTACTTGTAGGACCATAGAGATGGGTTAGAGGATAAAGACACTTGCTGCTGAGACTGATGACCTGTTTTTGACTCTTGAGATTCACATGGTGGGAGGAGAGAACAACCTTCCCAGATTGTGCTCTGATTGTCACGTGTGTACCATGGCACACTCTGCAAATAAACAAACAGGATTTTTTTTTTTTTTTTTGTAAGAAAGCTGTTACTCCTGACCCTCCTTCCTGTGCAAATAGTACAGCCAGCACATGGAGAGCCTTCACAGCTCCCCAGGTCATAAAGACAGAAAGCTGAAAATGATGATGTAGACTTGCTGTGTCTATTTGTAGAATGCGGACATCCTATCACTAAACCGGTTATATGAGAAGAGTAAGCGTGCCAGAAACAGAGAAAAAGTCAACAAAGCCTTTGAAAAACAACAGTCTTATTGAGAGGTAGACGGTAGCATAGTGGGGTGTGGGGGTCACAGTGTAGCACAATCTCCCTCCCCACCAGAGAGAGAGAGAAACTGTCCCTGATGAGTCCTAAGAACATCTTGACATCGCTATCATTCAGAGCAGATCACTATAAATACAGTTGACATTTTGTGACAGAAGTCTAGATTTCCTCAAGGTCAGAGAATCTGAGCTTGTTTTGCCTTGCAAGGCTGTACAGTGGGATGTTTGGTCAAAAGTGTGATTACCAGGTACCTTATTCTTTGAAGCCTAATGGCAGGATGTTTTCCTTTAGGCCTGGTTACTGGATGTTTTGTGAGTTAAGGAAGATGTTTACACTTTCCTGTACTTTGTACTTTGAAACATGGTGTCCTTTAGAGGGGGAAGTCTTGCCCTCCCCTGTTTTGAGTATAAAAAGAACATGTCTTCGGTATTGATCGACAGCCCTCCAGAAACTCAAAAACAAAACAGAACCCTCTAGATTTTAATAAGGAACCAGCAGGCATTTCTGGCAGGCATGACTGGGAAAAGAAGTTGCAAACCAAGAACAGTTTATCGCTGCAGAAATAACGGTGGGTGAAGGATTTGCTAAAATCAATTCTGAGGCTCAGTTTCAAACTCAGTAGGAATGAATGGACCCAAGAACCGCATGTCACAGAATCCCAGTGATCTTGCTGGTTCTGCCCTGAGATTCACTGGCTTAACAGTATGGATAACCACAGTCCTCACAAGAGGGGTCCATGGAGAGGAAGGCCTACAGTATAGGCCTTTCTTCACAGAGGGCGGAAACAAGGGCAAATGAGGACATGCTGGAATGAAAGATTCCATGTTTGTGTGTGTTTGTGTGCCTGTGAGTGCCAGCGTACCTACAGAAACAGCCTAGAACTCACGTGTGGACTAGGCCAATGAGCAGGCTTCGGGAATCCACCTGTCTCTGCCTCCTCACTACACCTAGAGTTTTTCCATGGGTTCTGGGGCTCAAACACAGGTCCTGATCCATGCAGCAAGCACTTTACAAGCCAAATTGTCTTCAAGATGCAGAATTAACACAGAGTAAAAAAAGGACCAAGATCCAAAATTTTCAACCTGATTTTGCCTATGCTGCTACTCAGAATGTCTAACTAGCAAGCGTGTTTTGCTTGAGGGATTTATACAGCCTGATATTATGCCAATTAAACATAGACCTGGAGACACTACACTGGTAAAGAGCTCTTGTTGCTCTTCCATTAGACCCAAGATCTGCACCCAGCCTCCATGCTGGTGTTCCCAAGGAGTACAACTCTGGTTTCAGGGGATCTGACACCATTTCTGGCCCATGTAGGTATGTGTGTACACAGATATAAATAAATAAATCTTTTTTTAAAAAAGAACATAAATTCAATAGCTTCAATGAGAGAATTCAGATACAAATTAGCTTCCTACAGTGGATGTTCTGGGGTAAGTGGCCATCACTGATATTTCTAGGCCTCACTTTTTGTATTTTTAATGTAAGTATTAAAATTCTAGTCAAGGGAGTACCATGAAGATTAAATGAACATGTCATGAAAGAAGACAGTGCTGTTTAGAAAATTATCATTCCTCAACTTGTTCTTCCCATAACAACTTTACTCAAATTAGATAATGCTATTTCAATGACCGCAAAATGTACAGTGGTTTCATGTTATACTGAAAAAGTTCTAGGAGCTTAAAGTGCACGAAACAAATGTAGCAGGAATACTATCTCCCATTAAGTAACACTGGATTGATTGAGATCCATTAGTCTCAATCTATGACCCATAGTCCCTCTAATATATATGACAGGAAACAAATAATGATATTAGGAAGTAGATAGTGCTGTGTAACACCCTCTCCCTCTGCCTTCCCCCACCACAACTACTTTGTTTTCCAATTGGTCTTCTTTGACAGATGGCCCTAAAGTACTTAACAATACTTTTTTTTTTAATAAGACAATCCATAAAATCTTTTAATTTCCACCCCTCCCACATTTGTATGTTGGAAAAAGGAGCTAGGCTATGTGCTTGTTCAAGCTACATGGTATTGGTAGAATGCTTTAGATACAGGGTATGTTTTTGTGACATGGGCATTTAATACATTTGTACAAGACCCTAAAATGATGTATATCAATGACCTTGTGTGTAAGCAATAACAAATCTTTGCTTTTTGAATCTTCTCTGCTTCAGTGTCTTCAAATCTGTCAATCATTTTTCTGTTTTTTAACTTTTAACATGACAAGCTGTTGTCTTGTCAATTTTAGGGGGCAGAACCAATTTCCTAGATCAATGCAGGTTGCCAGCCATGTTTGAAATCTAGAGAATTCCTGGTGACAAAACCTTGCTTGATATAGTTGCAGAGTTAAAGTACAAGCATGAAATTCTGAGTTCAAATCTGCACAACCCAGAAAATTCAGGTAGTGGACCTCAGATATGTCATGGCCTATGGTGAGACAAGAAGTGGAGACAGGAGCATGTCTAATACCTTGTGGGCCAGTAGCTTTATATGAGCAGATGTGACAACAAAGAGATCCTTTCCAAATGATGTAGAGGGTAAGGACTGACATTCAGGGCTGTCCTCTGACCTCACCCACACTGCGCTATACATGCACCTTCACTCATGCACAAGAATAAACACACATACACAGGCGTGCGCGCGCGCATGCACACACACACACACACACACACACACTCAAGGACATACATTTTAAAGTCCTTATGGTGGCATAATCCTTTAATACCATACTCAGACAGCAAGGCTAGCCTGATCTACATACTGAGATCTGTGTCAAAACAATAATAACAACAAAACAAACCACATAGATAAGTTAATAGGAACAGTGTACTTAGCATAAAAAAAATCATAATTTTGAAATCAGACTTTCTGGGGCCAAATGTGGCTCTATCTCTTACTCTTTGGTATTATTGGGGAAAGTAACTTAGCTAATTCTTTTCTTGTTTCTTTCATAAATAAATAAAGTATCAAGATTCTCATCAGACAGGGCCATGTGAGAAAGAAAGATAAGAACACAAAATGATGTGTACAGTCTTGTTTACCTCTAATTCCACGTGTTCTTCCTGGGGGGAAAGCATAACCAGGGGAACATGGCTTGTTAACCAAATTTCCTACAGCCTTCCACTGTGTAGAAGGAGGTAAATCTTGCTGCTAAGTAACCAGTCACACATCTGGAAAGTTACTTGGACATACTCACTTGCTTCTGCTTTCCAGAGTTCCTGTGTTTGAACTCAAAGGGGTTGATTTCTCCTTTCCTTGCTTTTGTCTAAAAGCTAGAATCTTTTTAAAAAGAAATTTATGTGTCATTTTTAAGTGTTTGTGCCTACAGGACTTTACGTGCATAGCATATGTGCAGGAGACCTTAGAAGCAGTCAGATGACCTGAAGCTGGAATTACAGGCCATTATGATGTGCTGGATGTTGATGCTGGGAGCTGAACCCATGTGCTCTTCAGGAATAATAGCACATGCTCATTTCATACTTCTGAGCCATCTCTCTCTCCAGCCCTCGAAAAGCTAGATTCTTATTACATTTTATTTAACTCCAAAGTCTCTTTCCTTCTCCATTATTTACATTAAGTGACATTACTGCTGGTTACCCTCAGGCCTAGGTGCAGGTTTGTGGTTCTTATATAGTGACTTTCACAATCCTGGCATTTTTAAATTCCTCTAAGGTGTGTTTTCAGTGTTTTTCCATGGATAAATACATTTAATGACATTGAACAAGACATTTTATCTAAGAATATTTTAATGTATTTGTGTTACAGAGGAATTTTAAGGTACTATGACTAACTAATCACAAGTTAATCTTTGAATTTAGATTTATATTTAAGGTCTCAGCCCTCCTTTTTTGTTTGCTAAGTGGTCCTTTTTAAGAAAGAAATTAAGGTTGACAGTCATTTTCTCTATGTGAGGGTGAAGAACGAGCAGGGAATAAAGTATTAATTTTATATGCAAAGTATTTTCTAAAAGTAAGAAAATTTACCTGAAATGGATGCTTGTCAATTTGGTTCATTTTTTAGTTTTTGAATTGTAAAAGTCATTTCTCCATAGCATGCAAAATGTCTTTATGTTACTACCATGTATTTAGATATATATAGGAATCTCTAAACTGTAAGTGAAAGCTTCCAGTAAAGCACACATTTCAACAATGAGCTAAAGAACTTTTTTTTTTACTAAATGCATTTCTTAAATATGATAGGAAGTATCAAGATGGATCTAAAGAAGACAGGCATTTTGTGTTGTTTAGAGTTCTTCTGGATGACCCATAGCTAACTTCTAAGGAACCCACACATGGTGTGATTCAGAGTCAGATAAGGGCTTTGAGAAATTAAAGTGGAACATAATGGAATTAAATTTATCAACTAATGGGTAACCTATTATTTTTGTTGCTCTACAAAAGCATTAGAAACTTGAGTGTTCTTAATTTTTCAAAAAACAATATGAGATCTATGACATAAAACAAGGGGCATTTGCTTACTGAAGTTGTTTTTAAAAACAATAAATTATATACAAACAACTTAAATTTGGTTTCATCATTGTTTCCTTAGCTCAGATATCATAGAGAAAATAAATTCTGTGAGTCCTTTAAGGTGAAGCACTAATTTCTCTTGGGTTTCACTTCCATTTAACACATGCTCATACACAGGTACACACACACACACACACACACACACACACACACACACAAAGGCACATGCTGACACAAGTACACACACATATACACACACAGAGGCATACAAACACAAACTATCATTTTTATTTTATTTTTTTTTTAAAAAAAACTTATTAGTTTTTTGAGAATTTTATCCAAAACATTTAGGTCATATTTCTTTCCTTTCCCCCAACTCCTCCCAGATCCTCTCCCACATTTCTCTTATGCATGAAATGATCACATATTCTACAGTCATGTGCAGGACTGGCTTATGAATAATGAGGAGACTGTGCCTCTAAGGAGGATGGATACTTTAGAGATGCAAACAATACCTACATTACAAACGACCCATGCATGATTAACATGCACCTTGGTTGCCAGAAGGGAGATGTAAATTTCTCAGTTGTACACATTTCTGTGATCTCCTACCCTGACACCCTGGAGAATCACTTGCACCCTAGAAAGATTTGCCCTGCAGATAGGAAAGCTGGTGGCATGTCATCCATGCCGAGGACATCCGTCTTCCCTAAGTCAATCAACTTGCTGGCATTTGGGTATGGCTTGTCACTTAAGGGGAGATTCCTGTTCTCACCCCAGGTGTGAGACTAATCCCCTCCTGCCGAGTTGCAAGAATAGACTGATTCAGGCACCGTTAATCTATTTAATCTAATCAAATCAGGGTCTGGGCACCTCCCTTTGTCACATCTGATGCCTGTCCCCATATTAAAAAAAAAATGATTGCACAGGCTAGAGGCAGCCCTCTAGGTCCCTTGGTACATCATTAAGTTGTAAAAATGACTTCATCACTCACGACAGAGAAATTAGAGTGCCCCAGTGGTGGCGTAAGGCAGCAGGAGAATTATCCTACCAGCTGCCTACCTGACTTCCCTGCAAACCCTCCCCATGCCCCCACCCAGAAGCTGTGGGGCAGTAGCAGAATAGTGCAATGTAGAAACCAGAGCTGGGAGTGGGTGAGGGGTTTGCAGAATGGAGAGAGAGAAAAGCGGCTGTCAGCAAAGCATGTGAAAGTCCTTGGAGACCCCTCCCCGCTCCAGCCTATCTTTTCATCATTCATCTTGTGGTAAAGGGTATTTTCTTTTGTTAGAAAAAATAATAAAAGGTTCCATTACCCCAGGTACCTAAGCTATCCAGCCCACAATGGCAAAGCTGCTAGATGTGTGGTAGGCTACTAGGTATGTGAGATAGAAAAGCTAACCTTTGGCCCTAAAAGACTGGGTACCTAGAAACCACTTCCACCAGGGAGGATGGTGGTTCCCTGCAGCAAGGTTTACTCCTGAAGCTTGAATGATTTTTTAATAAAGAAGAGATTGAAAATATTTCTCACTGAGGGCTAAGAAACTGCATCTGGAAGTTGACATTGCCATGAAAGGGTAAGTAGAGACAGAGGAAGAAGACAGATAGATGGTAAATTGATATTGATAGATGTTAGGTAACAGATGAATAAAAGAAATAGATGCATGCATAGATAAATACATAGGTTACAGTGACTGTGTGGGTTTGGTGTCAGATCTTAGGAACTCATTCTGATGTCTTAGTTGAATGCACCTTTGGTGCTTGATTTCTTAAGAGAAAGAACTAAAAAAATGGTTCAAACCTAGATCTGAGACAATGAGAAGTTGTTAGTGCTAAAAATGTCATTATTCTCTTTTTAAAAATCAAACTAAAAAAACATTTGTTAGAATCAGGGAAGCCAGAAAAATCTACCTAAAGTATTTTATTTTTGTTAAGGAAAATGCACATTGGTAAAGAGTTCTAGAGCATGGGTTTGAGTGGTTTCATCTTTTTGCTGTATATTCCTGTCTTTTTTATATTAAGAAAATGAATGGAGTTATAGTAGTCATGATCCTAAGGAAGAATCTTTTTAGTTTTACATATAAGTGTCTAAATTTCTTACAGTCATGCTGCAATTTTCCAAGAGCCCAGCCGGGCAAAGGGTTAAGTGAATAGGGAGGGAAAAAAACAAAATGCCTCTTTTCTTCTGCAGAACTTCAACCTTTCCTCTGAGCCATTGTCAAGGATGGAGTCCAGCTCTTCAGAGAAAGGGAGAGAATCATACTGTGGCAAAGGAGTTTAGATACCAAGACACACACACACACACACACACACACACACACACACAGAGAGAGAGAGAGAGAGAGAGAGAGAGAGAGAGAGAGAGAGAGAGAGAGAGAGAGAGATACACACAGAGAAACACAGAGAGAGAGAGAGAGAGAGAGAGAGAGAGAGAGAGAGAGAGAGAGAGATACACACAGAGAAAAACACACACACACAGAGATATACACAGTTATACACACAGAGAAAAACACACACACACACAGATACACAGTTACACATACAGAGAAAAACACACAGAGAGAGACAGAGAGACAGAGACAGTTATACATACAGAGAAATACACACACACACACACACACACATAGTGTGTGTGCTTCTGTTCAAAAAGAAGAAAAAAAAAGACAAATCCAAGAATCCTTTGGGCTTGTGATTTCTAATTCATAGATTTATCCCCTGGATTTAAGGCATGACAGATTGTAGTCCTTCATTCAAGGAGCAGATGGTTTAGCCTGCTGCTGTAAACTTACAATGGAGTGCACAGTGGTATGCAGAGATATTACACTCCCTGCAGAATTAGCCTGTGGTCCTGCACTGCGGGAGCCTGAGCTCTAGATGGGGTCCCTTTGCAAGGTAGAAAAAGTCACCCCCTCTCTGACTGTATTTCATGCTTATTTTTGCAAGATGGGAGAGTTTAGACCTGATAAACTTTGTCTAGATTTAACAGGACCTCCTGTCAGAGAAGACCTGTTCAGAGATGCAGCAAGGAAGTATGGCTCACTATCTCTTAGCTAAATGAATATTTTAGAAATTAAAAATGTTTTCTCTGCAGCAAAAGTCAAGTTATAAAGATAAGAAGGGCCTTCAAAACACACACACACACACACACACACACACACACACACACAATATACTGTGGATTGATCTTTCTTAGAGGGCAGGAGCAGAGGGAAATTGCAGTTTTCAAAGCAAAGCCTAGCCACTAACTTAAAGGACTTTCTCTAGACCTGTTTATACCAGACTAGAACACAAAGACAAAATGCATAGAATCCTCAGCATTCTCTACATGTTTGACTAAAACTTCCATTTTAAAAACAGATATTTGAAAGCTTTCCAATGAGGTTTGTATAATTTTAGTGAATAATAATTTAATTCTAAATAATCAGTTTGGAAGCATTGATTTTTAAAGCAGAAATACAGCACATGAACATGGATGTTGTTATCACAGAGAAAATAATTTGTTTACCTTATTAACGGCATATGTAGATTTTAAGACAAATAAGATCAATGATCATAGAGTATTTCTTTCTTTCATCTTGTTTTAAGTTTAGGATTGAGTCAGTAACAAATAGCAGCAGCTAACAATTCCACAGTTCTGAGTGCCTCCCCTTAGCCATATGCACTCCCTTGTTAGCAAACTCATGTAGAGACTTTGGTTTTGACAAGAGGACAGAAGGGGAATGACTTTTCTGCCTCAAAGTTACGAAGTAACATATTAAGGATTGTGAAGTCTTAAGGTTTGGCTTTGGAGAATAAATCTCATTTTATTTCTTTAACCATATATACAACCTTCAAGATGGTAGCAATGTCACCATGAAAATTCAAAGAGAAAGGAAGCCTAGATAAGACTCTGCCATGTTGCTAACACCCATTGGGCAAAAAAAGAAGGCATTAGACCAAGAGGAATATAAGATAGTTTGTGGTCCTGATTTGGGGAACAGTGTAGTGAGAAATGGAGAGGATAGAGGAGCTGGTAGGGGAGCTTTTAAAAAGTGTTTTCATAATGTTGGCAAATACAGTTACTTTGTTATACACTGAAAATACATCCACCACATTTCTTTGGCCTTCTTTAGATATGTCTTGCAAAACAAGCAAACAAACTAAACCCAAAACGGTTATATCCTTGTAATTGAACACTTGCCACAGCCCCTTACAATAACCTAGATGCAAATACAGCCCTGGCTAAGCTCTGCATATATAAACATCTAAATTATTCAGAGTCTCATGTGTCCTGTACTGTTTAGAAGAAAATTAATTTGTCCCAACATTTTTATCACTGTTTTAAATATATCTACATCTTAAAACATTACAGATTTGGGGGGTTAAAGAGATGGCTCAGCAGTTACAAGCACAGACTTTTTTTCCTGAGAGCCTGGGTTCAATTCCCAGCACCCACATGGCAGCTCACAACTGTCTGTAACTCCAGTTCCAGGGCTTCTGACACCCTCACACAGACACAAATCACCAATGGATGTAAAATAAAAATAACTCTTTAGTTCTTCCACTATTAAAAAATTACAGATTTTAAAAGAAGTCTTCCTTTGAAATCCCTCTTTAATGTCCTCCATGGAGGTGACTAAAGTCTTTCTGGGGGAGGGGGATAATAAGAACTCCATTGAATTGAATGTCTTTCCTCCCGACTCTCTCAGCAACCCCCCTTAATGAACAGGAAGGAGAAATACTTAGAATTTGATCAATAAAATGACCCAGAGTTTGAATCCCGACCAAGAGCAAAGCTGTCTTCACTTATCAAGAAAATGGAGAGGTCGAGAAATAAACTGGGAGCAGAGTTGGGCACTCTCCTCCTCCCCCAAACCCCAGGAGCTGTGTCCACACAGCTTCTTCCTCCCTAACAGCAAAAGCATTCCAAAAAGCCACTTTAAGGCAAGAAGGAAAAAGAAGCTGTCCCTCTTGCCCCAGGGGGATTCACAGCCAGCCAATGAGGAAAAGCAGCTTGAATGAACAGGCTGGCAAGTCTCTAGGGCAGAGATCTGCCCCTGGATGTTGAGCTATTTCTGGAAAAAAAAAATAACAGGAGATATTCATATTTTTTCCCAGTCAATTCTACAAAAGTCTCATGTATTCATGTATAGAAAGCTTTCCAGGACAAAATTCTATGTACAGTTTCTAATGCCCACTTGCCCACTGAACATTCAAATCCTTTAAAAACAAACGTCTGGGTGGCTGCATTATTGATGATTTTGGTCATCTTCCCTTATGACAGGTTTTTTGCTTTTTCTTATTGAGCAAGTAAGGCTTTTATCAGCAGAAAAGAAAATGTCCACGCATTTCTACCTATTTTCATAAGAAGCTTACCAGTGCTTAGAAGGTTTGCTACTGTATAAAACTGAAGCGAATATATCAAACTCTGAGATGTGTGTCTCCCTACACCTGTACCCTCATGTTACTTTACTACATTTATCAACTTTCTCAGGCTGGTAGTGGTTAAAATACCCTGTTGGGAGGTATTGAGTCTCTCTCTTTTGAAACTACGTTTAAAGGTAACAAGAGTTGGATTCAAATTAGAATTCTAAAGCGTCGAAGTTTTTTCTTTGAAGAAAACATCCCAGCTACCTAGTCAGCCGATCAACGTAGCTAAGAAGAATGCTGAAGATTGCAATAAACTTGCTTTAAAAAGGTCAGGAAAATCCGTTTTTGCAGTCACAAAGAGGAAATCCTGGAATCCTGGGTGTTTATTCCTGCAGGAGTACTTAGCCAGCCCTTTCACTTTTGGCAAACAGAGCACTCAGAACATCTTAACAACAAGGCTATCGTAATTATAACATCTAGTTGACATTTTCAATATCACTTGGGATTATTTATTCATTTATTGATGATTTCTCTGTTTATTTTTCCTGGTTTAAAAATGTTTCATATGTACATATTTAGAGTATCTTTGGGGAAAATATATCTTTTTAAACAATAATTTTGGATAAAAATTAAGAAACCGTTTATTAGAGATTTGGAAAAGCTCAGAATGCTGCGATGCGTTTTTAATCACCGAGCGTCAACGAAGTTAATGCTTTCTTTAAAGATTTCTTCCTAATACTAAATTTTCCCCCATCAAGCCCATAAAAGTGGACCTTTAGCATAGCTAATCTTTTAATTTTGTTTATTTTTACCAAAAGAAAGCCACCTTCTGGGTCAGAGTGCTCTCACGCCTTGTTGATGATATTCAAAAGATATTCTAACCAGTCATTTGCGCTCTGACATTTTGATCAGCCGCCCCGAATACTCTACGATCTAAACGCTTAAAATGAAATTCCAAGAATTCTGCTGGAGGCCTGGAGACGCGGCAGCCTCCGGCAGTTGAATTGGGGAAAAAGTCCGGGGATAAGGCCTGGGAGATGCAGGGTGAAGAAAGGTTGAAGAGCCAAGGAGCTGACCTGCAGGAGCGGGTCACCTTCTAGTCCCCAAAGCTTTCCTGCAGTGATGGAGGAAGGGAGGTGTTACAGGACAGAGGTCTTCAGTCAGGCCCAAGGAATCTTTATTGGGGATCTGTAAGCCCCGGGTGGCCACCAGTGCTCAGCCTGGGTTCAGATCCAAAGAGGAAGATTCAGTTTTCTTTGGTTTTATTTTTCATTAAAGTACATTCAGTAAAGCAAAAAGAATTATCTCTCGTCCTCCGATAGTCATACCCTGCTCCTTGGAACAGCCACCCACATGTCTTTATGCTGCGGGTGTCTCTGTTGGTGGATCCTGAAGGAGGGGGATGCCCCTGAGAGCTGGCTAAGACCTCTGCTCCCACTATCGCCGCGCCATCGCCGCAGGACTGAAGGCAGGAAGCCCTGGCTGAGCTGCTCAACTCACTCCTGCCTCTAAGCTTGGAGCTCATTAACAGGTGGAATCGCATCCCGAGAGCCCTAGATCTCGCCTGCCTCCATAGAAACAAATCCATCAGGCTCACAGCCCCTTGTGGGCTAGGTCAGGGGATAGCCTTTGATGCACCATGCCTGAGATCCGCATCACTCTCGGGCACCTATTTGGACACTCCCCTTCTCTCCCTTTGTGCATCTTACAGCAAGCACTGCCTCATTTTTGCAACCTCCAATTCAGATAACCAGCTCGCGCACGCGCTGTACCCTAAGACACTGGGGCGGCTTCTGAGTAGCGTAGAGTGGCCAACTTCTGTGCAAAGGTCTGGAAACACCTGAGCCCTTTCAGCTCTGGAAGACCCGGCAACCCTCAGTTCTATGGCCTGGAGGGCGTGTCCAGAGACTAGGAGACGCCCCCAGGGAGTTTCCAAATTCCCCTGGGCGGTCGAGAACCGGCAGGAACTCGAGCTGGGAGACCCAACCACAGGCTCCCACAGCATTACCGGTTGGCAGCCAGCCGCGATGCGATATATCCACCCGGAATCTGGGTGATGATGTAGCCCCAGAAGAACGAACCATGAATCATCCCCACGGTTTCAGGGTCCCAGTTGAATTTGGCTTTCTATAGAAACAGAAAAACGACAAGGAAACAACAGGTCAGGGGTGGCAAGGCAGAATCAGTGCACATAATTTCTTTTTGGTGGTTTGAGTGCCACGAACCTTTAAACGCACAGGCCATTTTCTGCACTACTGAGATCAGGGGCTTAATTTTCGTTTCATAACAAAATTGCTTCTGACAAGAGGGACTCCGTTTAAAAAGGTGTTGTGATTCACAATGAAATACAGGGTTACAGGACCTCCTCAATTGATGGAGGAATCTTAGAAGCCCTAAGACATTTGGATTCTTAAATCTTTTTGAGGTCATTTTGGCTGTTGCCAGCCAGTAAGAGTGCAGTAGTGAGGTGACTCCCAGAAAAGAATGGAACCCTGGAAACATGCAGGAAAAGGAGGCGCTTTGCAAAGGGTGTCACCTCTAAATCTGGATGGGCAGGACAGAAAGGTTTGGGGACAGTCTCCCAGGGAGTTGGAGAGGTTATGTGATGGTGCTGAGGGCACTGTTTAGGGTTCTGTTTCAAAGCCATGTGAATGTCAAGTTCTGACCAGACCACGTTGGTCCACAGCACAAGATGGACCTCTCAAGAAACTGGAACCAAATATCTGCAAGTTACTTTAAAAGTCCAAGCTTTTGCCTTGCCCAGTAACTAGAAATACTATTTTCCTTTCTTGCAGTGAGAATTTTCTGGGTATGCTAGGCTCCAGGGGGCCCAAGGACTCTTAATTCGGCTCCCCAGAGTGTCCCCAAGTTCTGCTACCAAACCAAGCAGCTTTACTACTTCCTCAGCAAAGATTTCTGTGACCTTCAACTCACCCTTGCCCCTAGGCATCACTGCGGAATATACACTTTAAGATCTCCGCAGCACCCACTCTAGTGAATCCGGTCTTCCCTACCCAACAGCTTCTCTTCCAGCGGAGTTCTATGCCTTCCCAACGGCCTGTTAGTCAAACCTGATAGACATATACTGATTTGATTGCAGGACTTATTGTCCGTTTTAGTTTAGTAACTAAACGTGCTTTTTTTTTTTTTTTTTTTCGGGGAGGCGGTGATCTGAAGGGCGCCAGGGAACATTCTAATATTATGCTTTTCAGTAAAAGAGGAACGTTTCTCTTTAGATTGAGCAGTGTTAGCTCTAGAGAGCTAGAAGCTATTTTACGCCTTTCAAATGAAGGAGGAAAGGCCGGAATAAGAGCGAAATGGGGAGATAATAGCACTCCAGTGGTCCTTTCTAGAATGGCGGGACAGTATGCAAACCTTCGGCTTTCAGCGGAGCCAGGGGAGTAGGGGGGCAGGGGCAGGCTTAGACAGGTGAGTGGCCAGCAGAGGAAGTCCCCTCCCGGGCTTGGCCAATGCCCACCTCCTTAATAACTTTGCCTCCGCGGTGGATGGTGCTGTTGTTGACCATATCCACAATGGCCACACCCAGATTGCAGCGAATGCCAAAGGAGATGCAGAAACCGAGGCCACTCATGATGGCTATGATGTAGCGGCGTGGCAGGCCGAAGCAGGTGCAGTCACACAACGGAGCCTTCTTCTCAGGCACCTCCAGAGGCTTGCCGTCCTCTGTCAGCTCAATGGTCTCCCGAGTGTCTTGCTTTTTTTCCAGCACCCTGCGCGTCAGATTAAAAAGCAAGGACGCCTACGGTTAGGCACCTCCCCCAGATAGTGAAGGGATAAAGATGCTCTAAGCACTCGCATTCAGTTCCCTCAACCCTCAGGAGCTGGGGAGTTGGGCTCTGACCTCTTTCCCGCTGACAAGTTAGAATGCTGGCAATACAGAGCTTAGGATTTAGCTTCCTAAATTCATTGAAATTCTACGACCTCCTCCCTGGGCAGCAGCACCTTCACCTTAACACCCTCAGGCCTAACTCAGAAAAGCCTTGTCCTCTCACCTTGCTGTGTCCCCGTTCACGTTCAGGCCTCCTGGACCTAACCAGGGTGAACGGGAGAGGGTTGGGAAAGGAATGCTCCCCACAGAATGCCATCCTGGGCTCCTAGGTGCTTTAGCCCAGGCTCCTGACCAGACCAGAGGCGACTCTATGGAGGAACACCTTCTCCATCCTTCCCCGAACTCACACTCGACCCAGGGTAAGACGCCTTTCCCTGTCAGCGGCCACCTAATTAAACACTTCCCAGTCCTCTACCTTAGTGTAGCATTTCATGACTCCCTCCCCTTTACCTCCTCTCTCTCTCTCTCTCTCTCTCTCTCTCTCTCTCTCTCTCTCTCTCTCTCTCTCTCTCTCTCCTCTTTACTCCAGTTAGAAACAAAGGCCTCCGCAGCATATGCTCTACACTTCAGCTTCCTTCTTCCTTCCTTTCTACAACATGAATAATTAATCATTCACAATCTTGCGTCATTACTATCTCAGTTACAACACACTGAAAAATATCGCGGGCCCATTTCCAGACACAGAAAATGAGATTCCCGGATTTACCAAGGGGCGTCAGACCATCTTCTGTACCGCTAAGAGGAAATCTCATTTTACTTCATAGGATTTGACTCTTCTCAATCAATTCTGATCTTTGAAGGAATGGGGAAGGAAAAGAGAATTGGGATGCTAGAAAGGCCTTTGAAATAGATGGTGCTGTTCTCATACCTACCACATCTATAAAACTATAAAATTTCTATTTTTATGAAATGGCAGGGTAGAAAATGGTAGCTATTTCTCATTGAGACTGGTATTTTTATATTTAAATATATAAAACTTTTTATATATTTATTTATAATAGGCAAACATTTCTTAATTCTCTTTGCAGTTACTTTTAAATCTAGTAACCACTATTTAATCTTGCACACACTTGCTTTCATACACACGCATGTGTGTACACACAGATGAAGCTTGTAGAATTTTAACATTAGTTTCTGTCTATAAAATTCATTTATAGCTTTAAATATGGCTGCCAAGAAACTTAAAGCTATCCTTCAAATTTTATCATATTCTACTGCAGAGTAGGTCATTGGGGTGTCTGGATAGGCTTCATGGGTGTTTATTACAGATATGCAACCCAAGTACCAGAAACACTGCATTTCTTTCTGCAAGAAAGACATTTAATAGATTAGTTCTTTTTTTTTCTTGCCTTGGCTTTGTATACCAGCTTTTACAAAGTTGAACTCTGCACCTGAATTTCCCACCTCACAGCAGTCTCTGAACATCTGCAGGACTGCAGGGTGTTTGCAGCATCTACTGCCGCAGAGGTGGGTGATGGTGTCTACTGAAGCCCACCAGAACCAAGTCACTTGAAAAATAGAGATGTGCATCAGTCATCTTGGTTACAACTCTCAGAGTTATTCAAGGCTTCAGATTTCAAATCTGAAAATGAATAATTTTCACAAAATCCATTTTCCTTCTGTGTCTGCTGTCTGGTTTATTTTGCTTAGATTATTAACAAAAATCGTATTCATAGAAGATATAACTCATCTGGTGGGACCTGAATTTAAACATTTTTTCTATTACTTTCAAAATAATTTTGCAGTTTATGATTGTTTGTTTTTAAATTACAGTATTTCTCACACGAGACAGACTTCTAAAATATATAACAAATAAAAATGCATGTACAGCATTTTAGGTTTAAGAGAAAAACATCAATAATCAGCTATTGATATATTTTGATCCTGTTTTAGTCAATACAGAATTTCCCATGAGAGACTCTTCATTATGTTTTTTGCTGCTGAGATCTAGATTTTTTTTTTTTGGTATTAGTCTTTGACTTTTTAAGGGGTTTGGCTTTTGTTATTCACTTGTCTGGATCAAAGGAGTTTAATTTGGAGGGATTTATAAGCAAACCCGGTAGGCTTTCTGAACAGGTGCTGAATGAACATTTCAGGATTGCAAAGGGGGATTAAGAGCTGGATTGGAAGACATAAGAATCCCCAAGCAATGAAACAAAATCACACACACACACACACACACACACACACACACACACACACACAAACACACACCAGGTTCATTTAGTGTTACATTCCTGCCTTCATAAGCAAGTTTCCAATGAAGGCTTGATTGAACAATGAGCAACAAAAAGACTTTTCCCACCATGTTACAATCTCTCTAAATAACCAAGCTTTAGGAAATGGCCATGCAGATTCTGTCATAGTGAAGCCCAGGTGAGCATGGGCTTCCTTTCTCTTACCTGTAGATCTGGCCGAGGGATTTTCCAGCAAAATTCTTTATCCCCTCTTTCCCCGGGGCCAAAATCCTTTGTTTTACCGATTCCATTCTTGTAAAGACTGGTGTCCAACCTTGCCAGATTTAAATTGTGATGGCTATGAAAGACGAGTTCTGCGCATAGTCTTAGTTGGTTAAGATAGGGCTTTTTCTTCTCAGCAAACAGAGGTGAGCTTTCCAGCAAGGCTGTGAGTTGGAGAGAGGAGAGAGAACAAGAAAGAGAGTACAACAGAATAGCTGCATTCAGCCCACGGGTTTCCTAATAGGAGAATTGGTACACAGAGTCACAAAGTCTCATTGGAAGGGGAGGATCCGGTGGCTGAGGGCGCGCGCAGTGCCGTGGTATTTGGGCGGGTGCTGACGAGTCCCTGTTCTGGAAATTAGCTCACAGAAAAACAACGTAAATTCCTGGTTTTGAAGGCTTATTGCAATCAAATCCGCTGGCTTTTAATCGGGGGGCCAAATACGTCATCGAACCCTTGTATTAGGGAGAAAGCAAAAGAACCCTACTGTCTAAAATGGTGACTTTGCTGGTCAGAGCTCATAGCTCTCAGAACCCTTGGGAGCTTCCCAGTCCTCAGGTGAGCGATGCTGCTGTTAGCTTCCTGCCTTAGCGTGATCTCCTCCCATCGCGCCGGCGTAACTGTGCTCTGCGGCAGAGTGGCAGAGTCGAATTAAGATTGAGGTTAGCTGCTTTTTGCGAACTTGAATGAATAACAGATACACAACTGTGATTTAGACAGCGCCAAGGGAGACTTTCCAAAAGAGCTGAGAGCACCCGTCAGTGCGCGTGTCTCAGCTGAGCATTTCAGCACCACGGACAGAGGAAGTTCAGGAACCCCGAATGCTGCTTTTGGCTAGCGAGCTCGCCAACTTCCTAGGGGAGCTGGGCAGATCGCCCTGACCAAGGGCCTTTCTAGGGCTCTTCAGGAAAGGATGCTATGGAAACCAAGTGGGGAGATGTCATCGTCTGCAGAGTTCTCAGAAGGAATAATGCATTTGGCTCTGCAAGGGAGGAGGGCTTTATTAAGCACTGACAAGTTACCCTGCTTGGCCAGCTTGTCTATACCAGGTCTGAAAGCATGGTGGGAAAGCAATACTGAAGAATTTTCTACTTAGGTGTGTGATATCCAGGTGAACACCTGGTCTCCCTCGGATATAAAGCATATGTCTATGGGATGCACAATAACATTGCTTGTGTCTTTGATTCGACCCCTAAGACGAACAAGAAAGGATGTATAGAGGAAGAAATGGAGGGAGACAAAGAAGAGGTAGGAGAAGGGAGGATAAACAGAAGGAAAATGACAGCTGTAACCTTAGAACACTGCTGAGTAAAGACAGGCAGTTTGATATGAACTCTTTGGAATTCTAAGCTGTTTTAAATTAACTAATACACAGCACACTACTGAATTATCTCCATACAGGTAAATTTTATGCCTATGCTTGTATTTGTAAGCAAACAATTGATATTTTAAAAAATTATTTAAATATACTTACTTTCCATTGAAATATTATTTTTCCTCTTTATTATACCTTTTCCAAAGGTATATTATTATCATAAGGTTATTTTTGCTGTTTTGTTTGTTTTCAGAGAAGGTCACACCAGGTTTTCCATCTTGGTTTTGTATGTATATTATCAGTGAGCTTATTTCATTAAGGAGACAATTAAATAGTGCTGAATAATGGGAATTATTAATGCTGTTCACATGGGTTATAACCCTCTTAGATGCAGTTCAGGCAAGAGCTTATGAAACATACTGGCCTTGAGCTACATCTCCAAGGTCAAACCTTGTACACTATTTAAACCAACAGGGGGAGTGGGTTTTATATAGGGACTATTGGATTACATCTCAGCACTGTAGTTATATATGCCGAATCACATAAGAAAGTTCTTTATTTCAAATGATATGTGGAAAGTGTATTTCCCAAAGATAGAGATGAAAAAAATTACAAATGGATAAAGCACTTTTACAATTGTTAAATCTAATACTGCTAAATTTATTTTTCACTAGGAGGTATGGTTGAGAAAGGATACCAGTAGCATATTTCTGTTATTTCGGTGTATATACATTATATGAGTGTATTAAATGTTATATAAAATATATATTTCAAAAACTATGAAGTCATTCACCTTCAGAAAACTATCTCTGGAAGGTCACAAATTTTATGTACTTCCATAGGAGACTGGGTATAAAGAAAAAACCTTTTATAAAATTGTCTCCTCATAAACAAAATTTTATGCTCCTCAGGGCTTGTTTTACACAGCAGTCTTACTTACATAATCTTACAAAATGTAGGATTCACAAATCTTTAGCTACAAAAGTCACCAAAATTAATTCATTTAGGAATATCCATAGTTTTTTAATTGTGGAGATTTATGTAAAAGCATAAGTTACATTATATATCTGTGAGGCTGGGATGATGATGCAATAGTGATTCTCCTAAGCATTTCTTTTTAAGTTCCATCCCAGTTGACTAGGAGTCAAATCCACCAAAACCCAAGATGGATGCATCATTCATATATATTCCAAGCAATAGTATTTTGACATGAAGGTATTGCTTCTAGAATAAATAATTGCATTCATCAGTATTGAGAAATACTACCTAGTTTTTGCTTCTTTTCCCAGCACCAGTCTGAGTGTATCGAAGTAAGAGCTAATATTGATTTGCTCATTCTAAAAACATTTATTGAAAGCTGAGAATTGCACTGAGCCTGGAAACATTCCTTGAAATATCTCACAAATCACATGACAGAAATACATAAATGTCATTAGAAATAATTACGGATAAAATTAGGCACAATAAAAAAACCCCAGTCTCAGTGTAAGGGTTACAGGAAGCAAGGCACCCTTGTCTCTCTTAATATTTTAGAAGACATCTAAGCCTAGAAAATGATGACAGCCCAGTGGCTAGGAAGGTTGTACAAGGAGAACTGGTGATACTTGGAAAAGATTCCCATTATTGGCAAGATAAAGCATTGTCATGAATAAGAGGAAGTACCAAACACAGAAAATTGTGAGGATTGCTTCTCAGTCCCCAGAGATTGAGTGCTGTCCTTAGGCTCTGCTCACATGAGTAGCTGGTCCCATCATGGCACACCTGTTTACTAACACAACAGATTTTCTTCAGCTTTCTTTATGTGGTCCAAATCCCAAACACTGACCATGAACTCCTTGGGCCCTAGTGAATCCATTAGCTTCATTTTAAGGCAAATAGATGGTAATACTTATGAATACAACGTAAATATAGTATTAAAAGCCTTCAGTTCTATGAGCATTCTCATTTATCCTGTAAATAGTAGTCTATCTAATTTTAACCATCTCCTCTATTCCATTCTTAGTTGTCCTTCAGAGAGCATGGCCCCCCTTTCCCTACAGAGTTTCATTCATGTGCATAACAGATTACAGTTTATGAATGGTTCACACTCAAGTGACCTCATTCATTCCTGACTATACTCTGAACTGAGATAGGTCTTATTTCCATTTTCTATAGGAGAAAAATGAGGTCTACCAATTGCAGTAAACTGTGTACCTGGGAATGAGGATGAAGGATCAGAAGGGGTTGAGGTACTTTCCCATCATCAGAGATCTGATAAAATAGAGAAATCATTCAAGAGGTCCTGGGGGGGGAGAGGAGGGGCCAGATTAGGCAAGATTACCATTTTTCAGGATACATTTCTTTCTAGATCACACTTTGAACACCAGAAGCCTGGAGGATGCAGCAGAGAGCAGCTGCTTTGGGATTGGCTCAGACTGTATTGCTGTCAAAACAGGCTCAATGCCTTTACATGAATAAATTTCCATTTCCTTGCTGGTACCAAAAAAGGTTTACAGTAGGTTATCTCTATCATGTCTTCCTTTTTCAAAATCACACAGCTGCTATTTTTCATTGATGGGAATTGGTTTCTTTTATTTCCCCTACCACTAAGATGTTTCAATATTTAAGCTTAATGTTAATAATAAAATAAGGAGATGGAAGCAAAAAAATTCATAAAAAGTTTTTTTGTTGAAAATTGTGTCTTCTTATATAGAATTACTGCTTGTCTATTTCTTGATAGGCATTTCATGTGTGATAGTTCAAATAACTGTATGCATGGATACCTTGATATTTACATAAGGGATTACCCACAACCATGAGGCAGGTTTATATTTATTTGTTTATATGAGAAAATACTTGGAAGGATTATTTAAACGTCTTGCAGATGTTGCCCTCTGGTGGAAGGATATGTTAACACATTACAAACAATTGCAATCCTTAATTATGTAATTTACACTACTGCTTCTATTTCCTTAATTTCTTCCTTTCTTCCTCCCTTCTTCCCTCTTTCCTTTCCCTTTTCTTTTTTAGTACCTGTTAAAATTAAATCTATAACAAAAAGTATAATCTCTCTTGTGAGCGATGTGTTTGCAATCATCAAACTGATTAGTAAATGTCTGCTATAGGCTAGTTGATTACTCGAGAATCTCTCACTTGAACACAAAGGAAATTTTACTGTGCTAAGGTTTAGAAATGCCAGCTAATCTTAAACAGGGGTATGGTTTAAAATTTTAATGCATAATAAATATAATTATGATTCTTGTAAGCTGCATTTTCTCACTATATGCACACTTATTTGTGTATTTGCATAGTGATAAATATATGTGTATATATTATTGGCATCATATTGAAAATTATGCATAAATTGTTCCTAGAGGTGTTGTTATCATAGGTCAAAATGATCAGTCCTCCAAGTATCTCAGATGGAACAATTTGTTTGTTGTAGACACTTAGTCCTACTTTGCCTTCACCTTTCGCTTGGTCACAGTTAATTCCATGAGTTCAGTATGATAAGCATAAAGTGTATGTTCTTGAAGAAATAAATGTATTTTCATGCTTTCAGATAGTACAGCTTTATTTGACTCCGGATGCTTAAGTAAATGTTCACTGTAATAACCCCACATGTCTTTCAGGTTTAGGCCAAGTAAGCTCCAGGATTCATCTTGACTCTTTTCTTAGCAAAGGTTTTTAAGCAGACAGTTTTTAGTGCAGCTTTATTTAATTTTACTTTGCAGTGTTATCCTCAGAGACTTTTAAAATAAATTATCATTATACAATTTCTTGAGGGACAGAAATAGAAGAAATAATTTATTTTGGGTTTTATGTGCAGAGCCCAATTATGCTATTGTGTTTAATGGCCTAATATAAAATCTCCTTTGATTTCTCTGTCTTCTGCCTAAACTATATATATGTATATATATACATACACACATATGAATACATATACATGTATGCATGTTAAATAAATATATATTCCTGGGGCTGGGGAGATGGCTCAGTGGACTCCTATTCTTTCATAGGATCAGAGTTCAGTTTCTAGCACTTACATTGGGCATTCCACAACCAACCACTGGCAAATCGAGGTTCAGTGTATCTGGCACCATCTTCTAGCCTCTGTAGGCATTTACATGCACATGAATATATACACACAGGCACAAACACATACATCTAAGTAAAAATAAATCCTTAAAACCATAAAAGCCTGAAATATATATTTAATTATGAAAAATATATGCATACAATCACATGTAAAACATACCCTTTTGTGTGACCCCAATCTGTATTTATGATTAAACAGAATTAGACATTTTATTCTTTCTATACTCAATAGAAAATTAATGTACTTCAGACTGTATGCTGAGCCTGAAATAGCCATGTTTTAAAGCAAACAGAAACCACTAGTAGAAGTAATAGCAATTATATTTCAGGCCAGGAAAGAGCTTTCAGGTCTGAATTCCTCAGCTGTTATTCTTGACACAGTGACAAGTTTCAGAAGTTTGAAGTCATTGGTCTATTTGAAACCCTAAAAAGTATTTCCTTAGAGGAAAAGTTATGATCACATAAGGACTGACTTGTAGAAAATAAGATTTAAAAAGAGCTACAAACTATATAGATATTTAAAAAAAACATATTCCCATTATTAAAGAAACTAGGGCATAGGTAACATTGTAGTTTATGGTTATTTCTTTCTGGTCCTTCTTCCTTCTTTTCTTCTTTCTTTATTTTATTTTATTTTTAGATAAGGTCACATTATGTAGCCTTGTCTGACCAGAAGCTCACTACGTAGACCAGGCTGAATTTGAACTCACAGAAATCTACCTGCCTTTGTCTACTGAAGTGCTAGGATTAAAGGTGTGTGCCACCATGCTTGGTGCTCATGATGTTTCACAAATGAATAAAAAGATTGAATTACAAAGAAGATGTGTTGTCTTTAGAGTGTGTCTTTCTCTCCCTCTAGATTCTGTAATGACTTTATTTTATTTCTGTCTTGGGTTATTGAGTCTCTCCCTTTCTTTTGTCATTATATACTAATATGCACTACCTTTCCTGAAAGAAGTTATCCAACATTATTGAAAGCTTCCACATGTCAGTCAACATCTAGAGAGTTTATAATTTTACACTACCTTCTACATTATTTATACTATGTCAAATGACTACAGAGTGTCCAATCCCAACTGATGCATCTACAATGAAAACCCTACACCCAAGTTTCAGGGACATTGTGGAAAGGGGACAGAAAAATGGTAAAAGTCAGAAGACAAAGATGTCTTTTGTGAGATAGTGTCTTCTATTTATGACAGGAAAGCTGCATCTATGAAATCTTAAAAATATGGCTGTCTAATCAAGACCTCAACAATAAGAATTCTAGTTGACATGAAACTATGGATGGGTAAATAACTTAAGGTCTCATCTTCAGATGAAGAATTATACAAAAATCAATGACTACTAATTGAGAGAGAAAGTCTTCTTCATGATGCACCTTGATAGGTTATACAGTCTCAGGTGGCCAGTTCTAAACACATGTATATACATATGAGCAACACTAAACTCAGCAGTGTACACACACACACACCACACCACATTCGCCAATAATTAAAGAAGAAGTCATAAAATATAGAGGGAGTGGGGGGGGATACAGGATACAGAAGCAATTCAAAGGAAGAGAAAGGTGTGAGTGATGTAAACATAGTACTCACATATGAAATTCTCAAAAATTCAAGTAAACAAAATAAGTAAATAAATATGCCATTAAAAGCAGAGAGTAGAGGTTTCCCCAACTTTAGAATAATTACAGTGATGTTTCTCAAACCAAAGCTCAAAATACATAGCCGTATTATAGAACAGACAGTGTAACCAGGCTGAAGTATTCTCTAATCATAACTAGAGAAAACATGGTCTCTGGAATGATGGTGATGTTTCTTCAGGTGTTGGACTCTAATGGCAATAAAAAAAAGTTTACTTTGGTTGGTCCAGACAAATGACTCATTGCAATGAACATTTGTAGGTGAGGTTGACTGAGTAAAGAATTTGGTGCATGACACACCACAGTCCCAATGCTAATAGGACAAATGAAGGGTGTTGGAGAAACAGGAGAGATGAGAGAGCAGGGTGGGTTCTTTGGTTTGTTTTTAATTTTTTTGAGGGTGTTTCTTGTTGTATTATGTTTTGGCCTAGACCAAAGGTTTAGGTCTCACTTTTATCCCCGCTTAGCCTCAAATAATTGTATATAGGCTTATATTAATTTTGTGTTGATTGACTTAGGACTTAGGCATAATAATTTGTTAATTATTTTTATCTTAACTTATTTTGTCTAGCCATGTGGCTTGGTACAGAGTAGCATATTTTTTGTATTTCTTGGCAGCTTTAGCGACTTTGGCATCTCTATCTGGTGTCTGTCTCTGAGATGTTTTTGAGTTTTTTTGGCTTGGTAACCCCACCTACACTTTCTGTTTGCCTTTGGCCAATCAGCTTTTATAAAACCCATAAGCAGGACACATTTTTTACATTATTAGCATAATCCCACTACAGTTTTTTTTTGGTGGGCAACAATGCAGGGATGAAGGATGGATATGGAGGAATTGGGAGGTAAGCAGGATAGAGTTGTGTGTTGTAATATTCCCAAAGAATCAATAAAGAATTATGTTTTTTAAAGTGACATTACTTGGAAGTGATGATTAAACAGATTTCCAGGAATGCTAACATTTAGAGCAGTAAATTTCCCTAGAAAAACAAATAAGCACATCAATAAGTCATGATAAATAAAGTGAGTGGCAGTCCTAAGATGGAAAAGCGGAGACAGAGGGCTGACCAAGCCATGTTGACATGCTGAAATGCAGTATTTAACTGGACAAAGCCAATAAGTTTTTTTAATTAATATTTGAGTTAGATTTTCTTTATTTGTAGAACATCCCAATAGATTATTATACTGGTTAGTTTTTATTACTAACTTCAACCAAACTAGAGATACTTTGTGTAGAAGACCATACGTGTATGTGTGTGTATGCATATGATGTATATATGTGTATATGCTTGTGTCTGTTATTTGTATACATGCATGTAAATGTTTTTGCTTCTGTCTGTGCATGTGTCTCTGTGTGTGTACTTGTATCTGCATATGTGTTTGTATATGTATGTGTGTCTATGTGTATAAGTGTGTGTATGTACATGATTGTGTATGTATGTAATTGTATATGCTTGCCTTTGTGTGTGTGCATATGTATGTTTGTTCATATGTATATGTTTGTTGTGTAAGAGCATAGTGTAATATAAATCATTTAGTAAAAGGATAAGTAAGTACCATATGAGTAAGTTATATGATAGCTATACTTGGCTGATTTTCAACTTTTGATAACTCTGTAGACTTAATCCTTTGAACGATGCAGTTAAGTCTCTCCCTGCCCACCTCCTCTCTGTCTCTGCCTCTGTGCCTTTCCCTCTGTCCACATAAACACATTTGCTTTATCCTATATTCTATTTTATTTTAAACCAAGCACTATCTGTACATCATTAGTGCTAAGCCACTCTCCAGGTCATGTGACTCCATGGCAGAATTTAACTCCCTCACTGCTCCCAGCCTACCATTGTCACTTCCTACCAGACAGTGTTTTCCTGGGCTTTGTGGGTGCTTCCGCTTGCTGGTGTTTTATGGTGCTTCATGCCCCTATCCTCATACTCCAAGAGAACATTAAGATTTCCCCAGTGTGCTCGGACCCTTGATGTTCTCAGCTTCACATGCCCCACTAGAGTCTTCTGTCATGTGCTCTCTGCATTTCTGATTTAGCACAAATTAATCACTGGCTGGTCAAGCTACATAGCCGCCTACTTGGGGGTCTCTCATCATTGCTAATCCTGAGAGATGACCTACCTCTTTTATGGATCAGTTCCTCATATTCTGTTTCCCACACCTTTCCTTGATGACATATTTTCTACTAATCTCTGGAGTAGGGAACATGGAGTAAATTATTTGGAACTTGTATCTCTGAAAACAGATTGCTTTTCTGTCTTTACACCTAATTTTCTTGAGTCTGTGAGTTCTAAACTCAGTGTTTCTCTGAGCAAGTTGTGACATTGCTTTCTGCCCAGTGTTACTAGTAGTAGCTTCACACTACTCTGACTCCTGAAATTTTATGACTCACTCAATAGTTTCATGGAACTATTGAAAAGAGCTCTTCTTGCTGGGCCCTCCGAGGATGGCGACTGTGGATTAGCATGGGTAGTAGTATGTAGAGCTTCGAGGGGGCGGGGTCAGAGCTTCGAAGGGGCGGGGTTAGACTGTGCTCCTGTAAATGGGCTGGCACCTTTGAGCCCATTCCCTTTAGAGGAGCATCTAACCCAGTCTTGATAGTGGGATGAGGAAACTGAACTTGCCTGAAGTGAATGTCCCATGCTGAGTTGACCCACCTTGGGACTTCCTGCTCTTTCTGGGGCGGGGATCAGGTGATGGGGTGGGGGGAGGTTGAAGGCAGACTGAGAGGGATTGGGAGGAGAGAAGGATGGGTGAGCAGGGGAATAAATGAAACAAAATACCTTTTTAAATAAAACAAACAAGAAATAAAAATGAAAAAGGCTCTTTTTTGAGTCTGTGCTTGTTACAGATTGCTTCTTGTTCTTCAAATCTCAAATGTTCTCATTAATCTATATTATAATTTTCTTTTCTCTGTCTAAGTAGGGTTTCTATTGCTGCAACAGAACACCATGACAAAAAAAGCAAGTTGGAGAGGAAAGAATTTATTCAACTTACACTTTCATGTTGCTGTTCATCATCAAAGGAAGCCAGGACAGGAACTCAAACAGGGCAGGGTTCCGGAGGCAGGAGCTGATGCAGAGGCTATGGAGGGATGCTGCTTACTGGCTTGCTCAGCCTGCTTTCTTATAAAAGCCAGAACCATCAGGCACTACATACAGTCAGCTGGGCCCTTCCCCATTGATCACTAACTGAGAAAATGCCTGCATCTCATAGAGGCATTGTGGTGATAAATTTAATAAAAATCAGTCTGGAATATCAGAGAACAGATCCACCCACGGTCAAGCCAAGAGGGTCAGAGAGTGGTTATCTCCACATGGTGACCAAGTGGTGACCTGTGCTTTATCTCATAACTCCAGAGACAGAGATCTTTCTGTGAGTTCAAGGCTGACTACCAAATAAAGTAGCTCACACCTTTAATCCTAAATCTAGGTTTATGACACAGAGTTGAACTTGGAAAGAAAATAATTGAGTGAAGAAGGTATTGAAGGCAGGTGTAGGAAGAAGGGGTTTATTCTGTAGAAGCAACAAGCCAAGCAGAGGACTTTGGAAGATAGCTGGGTGAGAATTGGTTGTGGTCTCTTTCCTCTCTCTGATATTCCAGCTTTTCCCCAATATCTGACTTTGAGTTTTCATCTAATAACAACTAGAATTTGTGATACAAGGCTCCTTCTTTCTGATGGCTCCAGCTTGTGTCCAGCCGATGCAAATTCAGCCAGTACACCCATTCTTTCTTAAAGTTCTTTGAGTTAGTTAGACATTGGCCATTTTGAACTGATCTTCAGTTTAAACAATCATTTTTGCTTCCATAGACTTATACTGATTTTTATTTTACATTTTGCAGATTTCCATTTTTCAGGTCCATCAATCTTTAAGGCTTCTGCACTTAGAGTTTAAAGTTCTCAGATATCTTTACTCCCTGAACCCCCCTTTTTCTTATGTTTTTTTTTTTTTATAACTTTCTTTTTAAATTTATTAGTTGTTTCTTTTAATCACAAATCCCTGGCCCACCATTCTCCAGTCGCTTTGCATCCACCCTCTGCCTCTGAAATATTGCACAAATTCTATTTGGTTATATAATAAAAACCCTGTGCCAGATATTGGGAGAAACCTGAAATATCAGAGAGACAGAGAAGCAAACCACAGCCACTTCTCACCTGCCAACTGCTCCGGTGGGCCTGTCTCCATGAATCCACCAACTTCAAATCTCTCTCCCCTCAGCTGACCAAGGAAGAGGCAGGACAAGCTGAACTCCTCCTTCCCGCCCACCCTCGTCCACCCAGATATCTTACTTCCTTGTTCAACATTCCTAGAGTTAGGATTAAAAGTGTGTATCACCATTCCCTGACCTTCCTGGGTTGGCTCCGTGAGGGATTCTGCTCTCTGATATTCCAGACAATTTTTATTAAATATACAATGTACCACTACAAATAGAACAAAATAAAATATAAGATAAAGCATAAAAAGGACGAAAAGAAGGGAAGAAAGGAAAAATCTCACTATGGAAATTGCAGTGTGACACAGTGAGTCATACAATAGACCTCCTTATCCATACGTGTTTACAAGCAGGCATTTGCTGCAAAGAATCATTGCTTTTGTTTGAGACCTCTGGTCTCTGCTACATTAATGACACTGGATCCTCACTGGTACTCCTCCTGGACATCCCATTAATACCCTGTGTTGTGGAGATCCTGCAGCCCTGTGTTTAAAGGACCCATCCGCCACCAGTGTGCTTTAGCAGATCACAGATGAGGTAGATGTTGGAGTGGGACAACACTTAACCCTGTGAATCACCCCTCCCTAATAGCATATTATCCTTGTTTGAAGGGGCACTACTTTTCTTTTCCTCTTGAAAAATTTAAAACTTGTTGCTATAATTTAATCTCATCTTTAGGCCTCTGTTTCCATCAGTAAATCCTTGTTACATTATTTTAGATTATTTCAGGATATTTTATGAAATGTCTAGTAGTTTTTGGCTGTTGATTTTGTTTTAGATAAAGGCAAGGTGGACCTATCAGACTTGTCAGCCAGATTGTTCCTGCAGCCCTTCAGGTGTGGCCTAGTGGGTAGCAGTGAGTGGGTACCTTTGGCTTTAATTTATGAGCTTCCTTCTATACAAGTCCTCCAGTCCTTTTTATAGAGAAGATTAGACCTTCAGCAAGCAGTTTTCTGGAAGCTAAGCAGATACTGGGGATCAGTTCTTGCTATTTATTTTTTATTTTTTTAGCCCCTTATTTCATTAAGGGCTCTCCTTCCATATTCCTGCATGCCTACCGGCTTTAAGTCTCACATCTGTCTGTAGACCCATTCATAGAGATATATGTCCATTACCTACCATGACTGCAAGGACCATTTTCCTCATTTTAGAGGTTGGGGAAGAGCAAAGTGCTCCTTAGACAGACATTGAGCTTGGGTGTAGTGGTCCATGCTTGCAGGAGGATTTCTAGTCTCTAGAACAAGAGAAGATAAGTCAGAGGCCACATAACAACATATAAACAATAACAAAAGACTGGGACAGTATGTCCTATTGACAGCTGGGCCAGCAGCCCTGACAGTGCCTATGGAATCTCTTCTTAGTGTGAGCACAAATCAGGCTGCCATTCATAAAGGGCAAGAGGTTTCATTTTTATCCACCACCTAGGTCACTCCCATTTTTCCACTGATGTCCAACTCATCAAAATCTAGTCAACAATTTCTAGAATTTGTGGCCTTGGAACTTCTCTCTTTGTACCATTTAAAAATGGTTGTATTGGATTTGGAGAGATGATTGTTCAGTGGCCAAGAGCACTTGTTGCTCTCCCAGAGGATCTGCAGTCATTTGACAGATTGGTGCACGTTGTGACTCACAACCAACTGTAACTTCAGTTACAAGGGACCCTCACGCTTCTGCCCTCTGAGGGCACTAGACATGAACAAAGACACACATATAGGCAAAACACCTACAAGCAAAACATAAAATAAAGATAATTTTTAAAATATCTTCATCTTGTTGTTTTAGTAAGATCCAAGAAGAATTTTTTGATGAAGTCATAAACTCAATCTTTCAAATTTAATATGAAACAAACTGTTTTGACTGGGTAAACCCCAAAGAAAAGCCATACTTCCATATTCCAGAGTTAGTAAAACCATAACAATGCTTGCCCCAGCTTGTACTGACAGGAATCTTTATTCTTGGGTCAGCTTTGAGGAGCACATACAGAATTCATATCCTTATCACATGCAGTGTAATCACAGGTTCTGGGGATTTTGGAGAGATATCTTAGGTAGAATGATCTATTCTACTCTCCATCATGTCTTCAGACCTTTCCTGTTTTGTTTTGTATTCTGCCTTCTTAAGTCAACTGGATAAGGCCATTGGCAGGCATTGAGCTTGTCTTAGCCACATTCTGTTTCTGTGATGCTGATATGGTAAGAGATGTGGATATGTAGTGATTTCTCCAGATTGTCCACCTGGATCCAGTGTCATCAAGAAAGTCCTTATATAGAAACAGACAGGAATTAGAATCAGAAAAACTTGTGAAGAAACAAATGAGTCTGGGCAGCTCAACTGTTGACTTGGATAAGGAGGCTGTTGCTGTCAGCATCTAGAAGCTGAGAACAAAAGTTGAAAGCCTTAAATGTTCTTCCATATCTAAAACACAGTTTAGTCAAATACCAAAATATTGTGTAAATGAGACTTAGGTCAACTTCTATTTTAATATACAAATTTGACTAAATTCATGGGTATTTGTGCCTATATTGTCAGACCTAGCTAGATTTGTTCTCTGATAAAACAATAGCAACAAAACAAAAACAATAACAACAAAACAACTCAAAAATTTCCTTTACTTTATTAAAGACATTTCTGTTGTTGGCACAATTTGTTTTTATTTCTCTTTTTAAGTAACTACAGAAAAATAATTGGATGACTCCACTGTTAGCTCTTCCTCATTGAGTGGATAAGTACTGGCTGGAGACTACAGACCAGCTCTGAGGCAGGTTGCATTCCAGTGTTTAGCAGAGGACTGCTGAACAAGTACAGAGGGCAGACATCTGCACTGCTCTGCACAGTCCAGAACCTGAGGCTGAAGAGCTGTGCACTCAGGGTGATGTGCATACCTTTCCACTCTTTTCTAGGTATTGTAACTATATAGCTCATCTAACAATGCAATGTAAATTTCCAGTTATTATTACAAACTATTTAGGATAGTAAAGAAATGGTTAGTAGTCAGTCACTTATTACAATCAAACTTATATCATGTTAGGTATGGTTTCTTTTTTTTTTTTTTAAAGATTTATTTATTATGTATACAGTATAGAGAAGAAGGTATCAGATGTCATCATAGATGGTAGCGAGCCACCAAGTGGTCTTCAAATACTTTAGAGAGCTACAGAATATTTAAGATGTTTTAATAAAATAAAGTTCCTTTTTATGATAATGAGATATGTCTGCTCTTCCTACTTCAGAGAAAATGAAGGGCATTGAAGAAATTCCATATAAAGTTTACTTTCATTGTGGCAAAAGTTAGCCACTGGGTTATAAATTGCTCTTGCCTTGATTGTTTACAGTTGCTGTCCAAATTGGATAAGCAGGACACAAAAGAAAGTGACTGCTGAACCTTGCCAAGACAAGGGGGGGGGGTGGGACAATCCTTCAAAAATCTTGCTTAACAGATAAATCTGAAAGATACTTTAGGCCTGTAGGCTGAAGATGGATGCCCCAATGTTTCAGAGACCCTTGGGTAACCATCCAAGGGTCAGCTTTTTCTTTTCTTTTCTCAAAAGCACCTTTTGAGATTTCTCATGTGTCTGAAGTGCCAGCTGTTTCTGTCATTTTTTTTTTTTAATTTTTGGAAATGGTTTGCTCTACACTTCTTGTTTAACTCAGGCAATATTATTTCCTTCTCAGGTCTATGATGGAGTTTAAGACTTAATAGTTATAGTTTCCTTTTTAACTAATTCAGAAAAGTCACTCACAAAAGAGGTGTAAAGTGTATAAGGTTGAGAGACATCAAAATATAGTTTTTGGTAGGTAATGAAAAGTTAGGACAGAAAGAGAATTGAGTATAATACTTTGACTAAGCCAGATAGGACAGATAATGGAGTATTTTCTCTGAATTTGTCAAATGGTAATGGACTAGACAGTGTTAATGTAATTATTGCCCATATATATTTGTATATAGTTATTATAATTATTGTATACAAATTTTCTGTGTTAGTTAAAACCACTTTTTGTTTAGACAAAAGGGGAAAATGTTGTATAATATTTTGTTTGTGTTCTGACAAATAAAGTTTGTCTGGAAATCAGAGGGCAGAACAAGCCCCTAGATTGTAGAGAGCTGCCTGCTGCTGCACTCTAAAGATGGTGCTGATTTCCAGCCTCCACCCCCCATGGGTGAGTGCTCTCTTTTGATAAACAACTCCTTATTTGGCTTGAGCCTGGGGCGTGGTTTGCTGTTGCGTATGTGGACCTATGAGCTGTGCCCACATGGCTTATTGGGATTGGATGCCCTGAGAGTGTCTAGTCAGTGGGCGGGGTTTCCCAGGGAGGAGAAGGAGAAGCAGAGAGAAGGACAAAGAGAGAACAATTGTAAAGGTCCCGAATAAACTGCTGAAAGAAGATCCTGGGTGTTGCGCTTTCCTTGCTGGCAAGGTTGCACGCGACACTAGATAACCATAGAGGCCAGGCAGAGGTGGCACACACCTTTGATCCCAGCACTAGAGAGAAGAAAGCAGGAAAATCAAGAGTGGCTACCTTGGGCTACAGCAGATTGAACCAGTGTAAAAGAGAAACAAAACTGGGTAGTGGTGGTGCACACCTTTAATCCCAGCACTGGGGAGGTGGAGACAGGATTATAAGGAGCATGGAGGCAGGATTTCATGCCTCATTCAGTCTGAGATTTCTGAAGGTAAGAAGTCTCTGCTGAAAAAAAAAAAAGTCTCTGCTGGCTGGCTTCTCTGCTTCCCTGATCTTTCAGCTTTCACCTTTGCTATCTGACTCCAGGATTTTATTGATAAGACTAAATAGATTTACACTTCAGGGTGAAACAGGCTACTCTCTCTAAAACTGGCTCTTGGTCACAGCCTTTTCTACTATAACTAGTCCCTTCCTTTTGTTCTCTTTAAGATGTTTACAGTGTTGGGAACAGGGTTGACCTCATGTGGAGCTCATATTCTCTGCATAGACAGAACTTTCTAGAACAATATCTATCATATTAGAGCTCCTGAGTGTGGTGTGACATTGATGAGAGTGTTAATAAAGTAGAAGAAAGAAGTGTTATATATAATGATGGAGAGTCTTCCTTTGTGTTACTATGGAAACACAAGTCAAGGTACTATGGACTCTACTTCAGATACATGACAAGTCTAAAAAGGTGCATTTGAGAAAGAAAAAATATTATGCTCAGATAAAGATACAAATCAAGTGAAAATCCAAATAATAATAACAAAAGGGCCACTGCAAACAAGACTCTGTGCATGTGTAGGAAACATACAGAGTCACAAGCTCTTGCAACTGACCTTGTTGGCGGACTCCTCCAGGGACATTCTCAACTCACTTCTTTCTTGTGATCTTTTTTTCTGTAAGGACTAGCATTGTTAGAACAGAACCCATTGTTCTAGACTCTGGCTAAGGCTGAATTGAACATATAACCAAATTCTGGACAAAAGAGCTTCTTTGAAATTTAGACTGCAGAGAAAGATGCAGGGAATAGAACAAGACAAAGAAAGTTGCCACTGTGCCCTCTTTGCTTTGGAGAAAGTGCTCATTAAACATCTGAGTATCCATTGTTTTTTTAATTGCCTAGGAAGAAATTAGGGTCGCATCTTGGGGCAAATCTATCAGGACAGGAGTAATTGTAAGTAAGGGAAAAGGTGCTAGAGTGTCAAATATTACCATGTCTGGCTAAAAGCTCAGAAATTTGGTGCTAAGCATTGGGGAGTGGAAGTGCTTCCTTGATTGTGGTAAGAAGGAACATGT
This sequence comes from Sigmodon hispidus, assembly GCA_004025045.1. Lineage (NCBI taxonomy): Eukaryota > Metazoa > Chordata > Mammalia > Rodentia > Cricetidae > Sigmodon > Sigmodon hispidus. The sequence continues at coordinate 95,059 of PVIH01001055.1, forward strand.
GATGTATGTTTGTTTCCTTGCAGTTTCTAGTTTTACTATTGAACTGTTCATGTTCCTAGCAAGCCCTACAATGTCAGAGAGGCATGGGCACTTGGCTATCTACAACAAGGGTGATATTCCTGAAGCAAGCAAGCTTAAGTACATTCTAATCCATTTTCTCTATATATACATATACACACACACGTGCTGTCACAGAAAGGACAGTTTATAGAAACAGGGCTTATTGTGTCCCAAAGAGATCAAGAAGTTGCCTTTAAAAAAGTATTTATTTTTATTTGCATTGGTGTTTTTTTACCTGAATGTATATCTTTGTGAGAGTGTCAGATTTTGGAGTTACAGACAGTCGTGAGCTCCCATGTGGATGCTCGGAATTGAACCCCGGTCCGCTGCAAAAGCAGTCAGTTCTCTTAACCTCTGAGCCATCTCTCCAGCTCCTGAAGTTGCCTTCTGGGAGGCACAGTTATGAATGAATTGATTTTCAGCGGTCTAGGAGATGAAACTTGGAAGAGATCTCACCACTAGGTAAGTTAGGGCTTACAAACCATTAATTGCATAAACTAACCAAATTATTCTTGAGGGCAGAACCCAAGCAGCCCACTAAGGTCCTCCTGGCCCCTCTCTGTCAGTCACTCATAATGACGATTACCTTTTAATGCTCACATCAGACGTGAAAGCCAGAGTTGAGACTACAGCATGGTAGAAACAGGTCCTGGATTTAGTGCTTACTGATAACTATGGGAAAAATTTTTATCTTATTATAGTTTGTGGTGGACATGGCTATTTCCTCCCAGAAACTGAGCCTTGGGTCTTTCTCTCATGTTTCCAGTGGTTTCATGAGTTGGTGGATAGTATGTAAACACATTTAGGCATGTAGCTTCCTGATAAGGTCTCTAATTAATATATTACATTTCCCCCCCAGTTCACTATTGGTAACTGAAGTTAGAATAGTCATATATAACACAAAGTGATAAGGAACTAGGGTGAAGACCAACACATAATGATAGCTAAGTGCAAAGAAAGGATGAGCTGTATCTTTGCTGGATGTGTTAGTTGGTTTCTTTTTGCTATGGCAAGACACCACCATCAAGAGAAACTTGTAGAAAAAAGGGTTTATCTCAGCTTACAACCCCCTGGTTGCACTCTATTACTGAGTGAAATCAGAGTAAGAACTTAAGGCAGGAACCTGGAGGTAGGGACTGAAGTAGATAGAGGTCATGAAGGAATGCTGCTCACTGGTTTGTTTGCTCTCTTTCTGTATGTCTGTCTCTCTCTGTCTCTCTCTCTCTCTCTCTATATATATATATATATATAGCTTGCTCTCTTTCTATAGCTTGCTCATTTTGATTTCTTTACACAACTCAGGGACACTTGCCCAGGACTGACACCACCCACAATGGGCTGGACCCTCCAATATCAATAACCAATTAAAAAACTGCCCCACTGAATGGGCTACAGACAGAAATTATGAAGTCATTTTGTCAATTAACATTTCCTCTTCGCAAATGATCCTGGCTAACAAAAACATCAACCAGCACTGAGGCAACACTGAATTCAACGGACAAGTTCAAAGTTGCCTGTCTATGACCTCTCTTAATCCAAGAAAATAAATGTTTTGCTTTCTGATATCATGTATGGCTTTAGGAAAAGAACCAAAAGGTTTTAAGATATCTCAAAACATGCTGGCTCAAGTTAAGCATCTATGATGTGACTTACATTTTTTTCATCACTTAGAACTCAGCTTTGAACTTTTCTGCCAAGAGCATCACTGATGGTTTCTAGGAAGGCAAACCACATATTTCCTTGCATGCTTATCCCAATTCTTTTGTGTTTTGGATTATTTTCTAATTCTTTCACGTATCATAGAAGTTCCTGGGTAAAATATTAGGATACAGTTAAAGTTTTACAAACACTGAATGTGAAATGATAGTAAAATTTAGTTTGAAATCTGCTGAAAAGACTGCTACTTTCTGTGGAAGCTCATAGTTACATGGAACTCGTGAATTATTCATATCTTTTCTTGCTTATGTTATGACTCAGCAGAAATGGCCCTGGAAGAGATGCTCAGAATATCTTGTTTAAAACCTCTTCCAAAGAAGAGGAAGACAATTTTCAGCTGGATGACATTTTATGATCAAGAGAAAGGACTGATAAAGAGGGACATGAAGGAATGGATAAAAATTAATCAGCATAAATAGTGAAAAGTAGATAATGATGAAGAGATAAAATGGAGTTCTCAGACAAGAAACAGGGCATCATAAACAGGAAGCCTGGGACTTACAATAAGCAAGGACCCCGTTTGTCTTATTTTTAAAAAAGTCTTTCCATTAACTTTATTGTTTCCTCTCTACAGCTTAGTGACTCTGTAAAACTCAAGGTGACCTCTATATTAGGACAAAGAACATTTTGCCAAGGGAAGATGCTGTTCTCAGAGCACAGTGCTTATGGCCAAGTTCCCTTCAGCCTGGGATCTCTCTGTAGCAACTGTAAAGTGAAATATTCATTTTGTACCTGACAGCTCCTGCTCACTTGGGACTATTGTCTATCACAGAATTGCAATAGGGATCTGCAACAGAGGAGGGAATCTTTATAATTTATTACAAGGACTGAAGCCACCTTCACTACTCATATCCCCTTGCTGGGATATCTACTTCCTTCTCAGCCAGCTTTCTGTATCTAATCTCTTCATTGTGTGATGTTTACCAGAATCCAGAATGGTAAACTATATCACACACCTATGTGAGCAGCCTTCATAAATAATTACCATGGTGATAAAAATTCCATCTATGAAAGTGACTTCTAGAGAACAGCTAGTTAGTTCTATTTTTGAGCATTTTTTAAAATTGTATTTGTTTATCATATATTAGAATACCATTATCCAAAGCAGCATCATTTAAATTGGGTCAGACACTACGAAATGGATGACAGATGAAGCAGACACTCAGACTGTAAATGCATAAGAGAGTACTGTAAAAAAATATTGCAACTCCTTGCCCTTGTACTACTTTCTCTTTCAAACTTCATGTGCACACTCTCTCAGCCACTGGGTCCATTTTGGGCTGTTTTATATGCATGCATGTAGGACTATCAAGAAAATCAACCCTCTCCGCAGCAGCTCTCAATTTTCCATAGTTCCTTGGCCAGAGTGGGACTTTGTGATCCCTTTTCCCATCCACACGTAGGTTTGGAGTGGCTCAATATTGTATGGGTCATAGTTGCTATGAGCTCACATGTGCAATAGAAAACATTATTGTTCCATTGCTATGGTTTTGTAGCATTCTTCTACAGCAAAACAGCCATTGTACTCACCATCTTCATCATATCAGCTCTGCTGGTCTGCAAAGTCAGTCATATTTGGTCTGAGGACTGCTGATATTTCCTCATAGAAGAGTCGAGTAGGTCATTGGAACCTCACCTGAGTGAGTGTCTAGCCACTGGTTCTAGCCATTTAGACAGAACTTTGTATTCATTGCACATAGCCTAGGGAGTCTCAGGGAGGTGTTAGAGTATATAGATGGGAAAAGGCTAACAGAAAGATGTTCCATCTATGATGGAATGGGGGAGCCATAATTTATGCTAGTTGAGGAGTGTCCAATATAGCTGCTTTAGGGTCATCCATGTTCTGTATGTAAAACTCGTGGATTTTGTAGCATGAACTTTGGTAAAATGATACTGTGGCTTGTTTTGGGGACATTGTGAAGAGGCATAGGTGTTGTTTACATCTCCTCCAGGACTCCAGATCTGAGAAATAGTTTCTTACACTGACACTCAATTTCTTTATATGTGATATAGTAGCAACATCCAGAAGTCTGAGTCAGGAGGATCACAACTTTGAAGCCATTCTTAGCTATATCGTGAGAACTTACTTCAAAAAAGGAGCAATTGTACCTGCAGGTATATAATATACTCGAAAGAAATGAAATGAAAATTGTTCTCAGACAAAAACTTGTCCATATGTCTTTAAATCAGATGTCTTTGTAATAGTCAAAAGGCTTTGGAAGTCCTCAAGGTCCTGGTTGGCAGGTGGGCAATAGATATGTGGTGGAGAAATGGGAGACAAATAGAATAGAAATGATTCATAGTCTGTGGAAAGAGACAGAAAGGAAGAAATGAAGATAAAAAGCAGTAGGCTCATGGAGGAGGTCTACTTGTTCCCCAGGATCAAGGCCAGGCTGTGCCAAGGCCATGTCTGGGCCCCTGGTCATACAGCAGCCAGGGTCTGTGCTGATGTCCATAGCTCCTGTTACCATCAAGAGCCATGCTGATTCCAGTGGTTTGGGGGGTGACCTGGGGCTGCATTAGGGTCTAGTGGCCATGCTGCCTCTGGGGGAATGCCAGTCTGGGTCTTCACCACTGCGTTAGGGTCTAGTGACCATGCTGCCTCTGGGGGAATTCCAGTCTGGGTCTTCACCACTACTTGGAGTCATAGTGACAACCAGATCTGGGATGTTGGTGAGGACCACATCTGGGTCAATGATCCTACTGCAGTGGAGATCTAGGTTGATATCCAATGGCCCATGTTGCTACCAAAGGCCACATGAAACCTGGGGTCTGGGATACAACCTGTGGCCTTGTTGGTGTCCAAGGGCCATGCTACTGTCAGAGCCATCCTTATCTGAGTGGTTGGGGCAGCCACCTAGAGCAAGAATGTTGACCAGGCCAAACTGATACCTGGGGCCATGTCTGGGTCTGTGGTCCAGCTGCAACAGGACTATATTGAAGTACTTGGCTCATGTTGCCACTAGGAACCACATGAGTCCACAGCCTTCAGCCTTGTTGGACTCTGGGAGCCCTGCCACAGCAGAAATCATATAGATCTGAGTGGCTTATACTGCCACATGGAGCCATGTCTGAGTCTGAGGAGTCATAGTGGCTAGTGTCTGAATTAACATATGTGGCTTCTATTGTCATTGAGGGCCATGAGGATGCCCTCGGTCAGATCAGCCACCTGAGCCCAGGTTGGTGTCTGAGGGCCATGATTCATGCAGATCTGAATGACCTATACCCACTGCCAAGGGACATTCAGGCCAGAACTGCAGCTGAGGGCCATGTCTGGGTCCATGGCCCTACTGCAGCAAGTCTGTGCTTATGTCCAAGGCTCCTGTTACCACTGAAGACCCTGAAGACACCTGTAGTTGGAGGCCATGTTGGTGTCTGAGGGTCACACTACTGTTGGGGTCAATGCAGATTGGTAACCTGCAGTGCCACCAGAGGTAATGATGACATCCAGACTCAGCTACTACTGAGGACCATGGTCCTATTGTGGCTTGGGCCTGTACTTAAGCTCAAGTCCCGTATTGCCACCAAAGGTCACATAGAAGCTCAGGGCTTAGGCTGCAAACTGAGGACTTTGTTGTATTCGGGGTCATGCTTCTTATCAGAAGCTTCTGCCATTGCAACCTGAGTGGACAGTGCTTTTACCCAGAAGCCAGGACATTGTCAGAGTCAAGCTTTTATTGAGAGCCATGTCTGGGTCTGTGGTCCATTTACAGCTTGGATCTCTGTTGATGTCTGAGGGCCCTGTCACCTTAGGTGATTTTAGGAACTATTTGAGATGAAATCAGAGGGCAAACCTGAGCTGGTCCCACCCTTTGCTGGCCCAGGGAAAGCTGACCTTGCCTCTTGCTGGACACTGAAGCAAGGAGAACTGGTCCCTGCGCTTGGGAGAGGTGGCCCCACTCCTCAACACAGGTGAGGAGAACTAATCCTGAGGGCATGGACTTAGGGAGCTGACTCAGCTCCAGTGACCCTGACTGACCAGCTCAGATACTACCCAGGCCTACAGCCAGGCCTTGGGTTGGCCCACCCTAACATCTACTCCATCTAGGACCTGCTAGAGCTTCTGAAGGGACTGGTCTTGTAGAACAATACCTGTATGACCTTCAAGACTCAGGGCAGCCATGGAATATCCCAGAGAAGTTCTGGTGAGGATCCTGTGAGATGTACCAGAAATGAGAGGTCTTGAACCAGATCAGTGACTCATTGCAATGAATATTTGCTAGTAACAGTGATTAGACAAAAAGGTCTATTATGTGGCACAAAGTTCTCAATGCCACCACAGGATGAATAAGAGATTCTGGAGAGATGGGATAAGGAGAAGCTAAGAAAGTCATGAAGGATCTTGCTTGTCTCTCACTGAGGTTAGTTCTGACCTTGGCTCTAAAGAGTCTCAGGAGACATCTCAGTAGGTGCTCCTTTCTAATTTCCAGCGGTGATAGTGCACACATAGACCTCTGCTGTATTTCTTGTTCAATTTAAACTCTTAGGACCCCTGCTAAATATAGCACCCCACCCACATCCTTATGGATTTGCACGTCAAGCAGAGCAGCATCTCCCTGACTTTTCAGCTAGAGAAGCTAGTAGGGAATAGGAAGATACCAACCACACAGGACTCTAATGAGCAGTAGGAAAAGAGGCTCAGACAAGATGCCTGTTGACTTGTCCTCAATTGCTGGGTATAACCAGTCCTATAATGTGTGAAGCTCCATGGCATTAACTGTGAAAGAATGAGTATGGTAGCACAAAAAGGATCTGACTTTATTTGGGAACATGGGGTTAGCCTAGGGGATTGCAGCCAACACACTCCAAAGGGCAGTGCTGCTGGCCTTGTCAATTCATAAGAGCTATGTTGCAGCCAGGCAGCGTGGTGCTGCATGCCTTCCATTCCGATACTCAAGAGGCAGAAGCAGGAGGATCTCTCTGAGTTAAAGGCCAGCTTGGTCTGAATAGTGAGTTCCAGGATATCTGGGGCTATATAGAAACATATGTCTCAAAAAAAAAAAGTGGTGTTAGAGCACACCTTTAATCCCAGCACTTGGGAGGCAGAGGCAGGTGGTTCTACAGAGTAAGTTCCAGGATGGCCAGGGCTACACAAAGAAACGCTGTCTTAAAAGAACAAAATGGAGGAGGGGAGAGAAGAAGAAGATGAGGAGGAGGAGGAGGAGGAGGAGGAGGAGGAGGAGAAGAAGAAGAAGAAGAAGAAATATTTGCTGCTGTTTTATTTTCCACGGGATACCGGAATTTCAAGTCATTTGCTGAGTGATGGTGGATTGCAGCTTACACACACTTCCAGACAGTGAACCACATACCCTCTTTACCCACATCATATTTCTCTCTACTGATAGACCTGGGCACAGTGCTTACAATAAGTGCATGACTGAGGAGGGTTTCCCAAAGATGGAACATTTTTATCCAGGTGAAGGGATTGCTTAGTTCCCTAATTTAGTTGGAAATCAATTTTTATGTCTCCTACATAGCCAGTAGGTGGCGACCAAGACAGAAAATTGTAACAACGAATTACTTCATTATTTATCTCTGCAGTGAAAAAGTTGGGAGCTCAGTCATACACCTATGTGTTGCAGTACACACTGTGACTATGCCTACTGTACCAGATTGGTCTTCTCAACAACAAAAATATCATTGTCATATTACTTTTGAGAGAATTGCATTATTTTTCAAAGTGTTTAAAATGAATTATGGTTATCATTTCACAAATTTGTGTAATATCAACTTTCTATCCATAGTTCACAGATTGTATTTCTGGACATAGGAGTATTATTAAGATCACCCTTACAATATAATATTACTCAAAAGGTGGTATACAGTATGTGTGTGTGTGTGTAAACCCCACAGGTTTTCCTTACAGAGATAAACAACCCATGTACACCAGAGAATTGTGTTTTATTGAACTCCCTTCTGATTTTACCTGTCTCTCTTCTTCCATCCTGAACTATATGAAGGAGATGCCGGGCACCATGCCTTTTGTACCTCCGAAATAAAAGAATTCTCAAAATCCAAGTAATGATGCATGTAAAGTGGGCAACATAAGTTGGATTATTTTTTGGTCTGTGTCTTTGTTTTTTTGTTGTTGTTGTTGTTTTTTTGTTTTTTTGTTTTTTTTGAGAGAATGAAAGGATGGGATTGGGATGGTGGCCCTGGGAAGAATGGGAAGCTGGGGACCTGGGAGTGTGATCAGGATTTATTGTATGAAATTCACAAATAGTTAACAAAAATATTATGTTTTGGGAAAAAAGTTAGAAATTCAGAGTAGGTGTCTCTGGCTTTCAGCCTGCTTTGGTTATCTGTTTAGTTTTGTTGAAGTCAGAATCCACAGAGAGACCCAGTGACTGATGTCTCCTAAGCCCCTCTATGGTGCATTCTCCATCTCTTTTGTCCACATGCCAATTCATTTGCATAGGAAAGCTAGTTGTTAGCCTAGTGGAGATCTTTTCAGTCTGAATATTGGTGATTTTGTCTCATTTAACTGATCCTCAGAGCCCATGCTTTCTGTGAATTTGTAGATTTAGATGCAAATAAGAATTTTCTTTTTTTAATGGAGTTGATTGTTCTATCTATCTATCTATCTATCTATCTATCTATCTATCTATCTATCCATTTATCTCTTGGTTTTTCTGTGTATCCCTGGCTGTCCTGGAACTCGCTCTGTAGATCAGGCTGACTTTGAACTCACCAAGATCTGCCTCTGCCTCCTGAGGGCTGACTAAAGTGTGTGCCACTACCACCTGGCTCTTCTGTTTGCTCTGTCTATAATAAACATGTTGAATAGGAGAGAAAATTAAAAACTTTCTTAACCAATTTTCATTTCACAAACTTCGAACACACAGAGTTGGAAACAATGTACCCAAATGACAGTGTACTTACTTGCAGCTCTGATTCAACTTTTAATAATGTGAAGCCATCGCTGTTATGAATGTAGTCAGATGCTTAACGAAGTGTATTGGTGGAGGCCTCTCTCTGGCCTCCATAGGCAGTGCACACACTTGGTGCACAGACAAACATGTTGACAAAACACCCATACATATGAAATCAATTATAATGAAAATTAAAAATAAAAACATCTACAAGACTAAAAACTTAAATGTTCACGGAAACCTATTATCAAATACACACATTTTTAGGCTTTTAAAATTGTTCCCTTTATCATTCTTAGATAAACAATTATTAGGTTTTTCTTCTCTTACTTTTACTTAAGAAAAATGCATATATTGATCATGTATAATATGTAGGCAGTACAAGAAGAGATGGAGGCAGGGGATGTACTGGTCTCAGCCCCTTTAATCAATAAGATTTAGGCAGGTTCCTCATGCTCTCCTACTATTATTTATTGTTCCTTTAAAAATTTAAATGTGTGTTTCCTTTAAATAAAACAAAATAAAACAGGACATGGCTTCACACAAATTACAACCTTTACCATCAGATATTTGATGAGGTACACATTTTCTAACCCTCAGACTGCATTCAGCCCTTAGCCATTACATCAGCCAAAGCATCAGGCCATAAGCACACACTGCGCTTGTCAGATTTCTTTAGTGCATTTTGGTCTAGGCTATCTTAAGAATCACATTTACTTTTGTGGCTTGTTCTTCAATCTAGATGTGTTCTGAGTTCACTCATAATTTTATCGAGAGATTATTTTCAAGATGACCTCTGTACTTTTACCTTTCACCTTTTGAGAATTTTCATGCATTGTGGCACAGCAAGATGGCCCAGGATCAATGAAGATAGTGCATGCTCCAGTCCTGCTGCTGGGAGCATATAAAATGTGTGCATCTGTGTGCATACACATAGTTACATCTGCACTATGAGAAGCTGTGAATTCTGTCTTTCCCACCTTCCTTCCAATGTGACACCTACTTGTCCTAGCTTTGGTCCTTCAGTTTCAATGGTTATTTCCACATCTAATAATTACTTCCGTGTCTTGTCCTATCTGATCAACCCTCCATGGACTCTTCTTTTCCCAGTCATCCTCCTTGTTTCTCTTAGGACTCTACACTAGCCACACAGATGCAAAAGTGGCTTCCCATATTCAGGTACTGAGGCTGCAGTGTGTGTATCCGGATGAGTCTCCTAAGTTCAGTCCCCAGGTTCCTGCCGCCATGGCTGCACACACAGGTCCTAAACTACCCACCTGCAGCTTTGTACATTGGATGGGGCCCCTCCTCATGTCACACAGGTTCCAGACTAACGGTAAGTGTATTCCATCTCCATCGTCCACTCTCACCCTGCTTCTTGCTCCAAGCTCCCCTTTGTAGGGATGCACCAATTGCTTCTCTTGGGCTCCCATGATGTACTTGTACAGTCATCTCTTCATCCTCTTTAAACTCCAGCATTTTGGACCAGAACTACTTTTCAAGGTATGTCATCCCTTCTTGTGACAACAGACATATTCTCTCTGGGACTTTAGTCAAAATAAATGTATTATAAACAAACTGGTTTCTGTTCCAAGTATTTTGCCACAGCAGCAGAGACAATAGACCTGTATCTCCATGCTTTTCATCTCAGTCTCGCAGGTGGTCTGAACACATGCTACTTCTCACCATGTTGGTGGCCTTTCCTGCCACTTTCATAGTGCTGCGCGCACGTGCGCGCGAATGCTGTTATGTTCTTTGCCCACTTTTACAGTTAAGTTGATCATCTTTTAAAGTTTGATTTATAGGACTTCCTTATTTAATCTGGACGAGTCTTTAGGAAATGTTATCTGTGATATTCATTTCCATGTTCTCAGATAGTGAATTAGTGAACAGAATTTTCTAGTTTTAAAGAAGTCATGTATCTACCACTCCTGTTCTGTTTTTACTTTATCCAACCTTCCTTCCTCCTAATCTGGGCATTTTATTTCTCTTCCTCTCTCACAATTGTAATTATTTCAAATAATCATCATTTGTATTACTACTTTTGACAAATTTTCTTTAGTTCACTGATTTCTCATAAATTTTCCTTATTCTTTGGATTTATTTAGCTAATTCCTACCTGTATATGTCCCCCAAATAGCCTAATCTGTCTTTATAGCTTCCTTTTTTTAACCATGAGTTGCATATTTCTAAGACTGTGTTTTCCTCCTACATTTCCCTGTAACTCCCTGTCTGCACTGGTTTGTTTCTAATGCATTGTGCTTTTTTCTCTTCCATATGTCCCTGAGAACTATGTTGCCTGTTTCATTCTTAAACATTTCTGAGTCTCTGTTTTTTTTCTTTCTTTGTTTTTTAAATGAGTTTAATTCACTAACAGTGAGACAAAGACTCTGGATCAACAGTCCTTTGAGGTTAATTTTGTCGATCTTGTGGTTCAGGATGCATTTCCTTTGAACAATGATCTAGAAACACTCAGAAGGAAGTTTGTTCTGCCACTATCAGATGCTGTTTAGGCTGTCAAGCCGATGGATGGCATTGCTGTAATTTCGCCTGTCTTTTCTGTCTCTGGCTCCCCATGTGGCTAATAACTCAGTGAGAGCAGGTTAACAGCTGCCATCTCAGGTGTGGGTTCTCTAATCCCACAGTTTAGTTCTGTTCTTTTTATAGACTTTCCACGTGTTTTTATTAGCTGGATACATATTTGAAATAGTCATAAATTCTTTTAAATTTTTTTATTAAAAGGTCCTTTTTCCCCCATGTATTCCCCTGCTCACCCACCCTTCCCTGTTACCAAACACTCTCAGTCTACCTTCAGCCTCCCCCACTCCATTCCCCACCCCCTCCCCAAAAAGGGCAGGAAGTCCCAAGGTGGGTCAGCTCAGCATGGTATGCCCACTTTAGGCAGGTCTGATTTTCTCATCCCACTATCAAGGCTGGGTTAGGCACTCCTCTGCAGGGAATGAGCTCCAAGGTGCCATCCCATTTACAGAAAATATAGTCTGACCTCATCACTCAAGGTTCTACATACTGCCCATGCTAATTGACAGTTGCCTACCCATGGAGGGCCTAGCTCCTAGGGACTGTTCTTGATTCAGTGTGCTCTCCAGAGCTCTAGCCAGCCATCTCTGTGGGACTCCTCCTCATAATCCCTATCCTCTTGATCATACAGACCCTTCTTCCCTACTCTCCAGCTATAAGGGGAGCTCAGCCCAGTGCTCATCCATGGGTCTCTGCTTCCACCTCCATTCATTGTTGGGTGTGATGACACTTAGGGTGGTTATTCATTTAATTATAGGGGAAGTCCTGTTTAGGCACCCTTCCATTGGAGACCTATTCAGAGACATACTTGAGTTCTTGGGGATTTCCCTAGCACCTGGTCTCTTTCCAACCTCACATTGGCTTCCTCTATCATGATATCTATCTCTTTTTTTCTCCCTCTTTGTTGCTCCTCTCAGTCAACCATCTCTTTCTCTCATGATTTGTTCCCACCTCTCCTTGGTCGCTATCTGTTATGGTCCAAATTTGCTAATAAGATCTTCTCTATTTTCTCTTCCTAGAAGAGTCTCTGGATGTCTTACTTAAGTTTCTTCTGATCCCAAGCTGTTCAGGGGTTGTGGTTTGCAGTTTAGGTATTCTTTAGTGGGATTATATGTTATGTTTTAAATATTTGTCCCACCTATGGGTTCAATAAAAGCTGATTGGCCGAAGGGAAACAAGAAGTGTAGGTGGGGCTACCAGGCTAAGAAAACTCTGAGTACAGGAAGAACAGAGGCAAATGCCAGAGAACACCAGAGAGAGCCAATACAAACACGACAAGATGGCAGCAGACCCAGAGGAGAGAAGCTGAAATTAACCTTTGAGAAATGGTACTGAGCCACAAGACTAACCAAGATGAGTTGAGTTCAGATGAAGGAGCTAGCAAGTTTTATGCCTGGGCCCTAGGTCAATCAGCACAAAATTAATATAAGCCTGTGTGTGATTATTTGAGGCTAATCGGGGCTGAGAGTGGGGCCAAACCTCTGATCCAGGCCTGGAAATTCTGGGCCAGGAACTATTACAACAGGATATTAATGACCACTGATTGTTATTTCCTGTTATTTTTGGTGGTAGTTTGTATGTATTTCCCTTCTTTGAGTTTTTCTTCCATGGGATTATCAATTGCTTGTAGTTTCATGGGTGTAGCTGGATTCCTTAGATTGGAGTTTTCCCTTTAGTGCTTTCTGTAGGGCCAGATTTGTGGATAGGTATTGTTTAAATCTGGTTTTTTTGTGAAATATCTTGTTTACTCCATCTATGGTGATTGATAGTTTTGCTGAGTATAGTAGTCTGGGTTGACAGCTATGCTCTTTTAGTGTCTGTATAACTTCTGACCAGGACCTTCTTGCTTTCATTGTTTTTATTGAATAGTCTGGTGTTATTCTGATGGGTCTGTCTTTGTAGGTAATTTGGTCTTTTTCCTTTGTAGCTCTTAGTATTTTTTCTTTGTTCTACAGGTTTTGTGGCTTCATTATTATGTGGTGAGCAGACTTTGTTGGGGGGGTCTAATTTATTTGGTGTTCTTTAAGCTTCTTGTATCTTTATAGACACTTTCTTTTTTAGGTTGGGTAAGTTTTCTTCTGTGATTTTATTGAATATATAATCTGTGCCTTCGAGTTGGTATTCTTCTATTCCAGTTATTCTCAGGTTTGATCTCTTTATGGTGTCCCAAATTTCCTGGATGTTTCGTGTTATGGCTTTTTTGGTTTTAGTGTTTTCTTTGACTGATGTATCAATTTCCACTATTGAATCTTTCACTCCAGAAATTCTCTCTTCCATTTCATGGATTCTGTTGGTTATGCTTGTATCTGGAGTTCTCGCTCATTTCTTCAGATTTTCTGTTTCTAGCTTTGCCTCATTTTGTGCCTTCTTTATTGCTTCTATTTCAATTTTTAGTTCCTGGAATGTTTCTTTCACTGTTGGTTTTCTTTTAGGGATTTGTTTGAATTTTCTTCTATTTCTTTAAGGGAATTTTTTATATCCTTTTTTAAGACTTCTATAATCTTCATAAAGTTGTTTTTGCTGTTGTTTCCTTCTGATTCCTCTTCATTGCTCTGTTCAGATCTTGTAGTTGTAGAACCACCGGTTTCTTCTGGTGTTGCCTTGTTGTTCTTTATATTATTATATGTATTTTTGCACTGGTGTCTGCCCATGGCTTCAGTGATTCACAATTAGTCAGCTCTTAGTTGGATCTTAGTCAGTTGTGGGTCCAGGAATTGTGTGTCTCCAGCTGCCACAGGATTCGCTTTTAGTTGGCTGTTAGATGACTTTTAGTCAGCTCTCTTAGTCTGCTCTGGACCAGGACATTGTGGGATCTCCAAATGTCCATGTGTGATGAAGTAGTTTGCATTTGTGGATGGGTTTGGTCGTGGGATGTCCCTTGTGGTGGAAATGCTCTCTGTATGATGTAAATAAAGTAACTGTTTTGGCCTATGCACAGTACCATAGAAGTGGGTGGAGAATCAGAGGACACACAGGTAGGAGGACCCCTGAAGAAGAATCATGTAAGGAACACAGGTGAGCCTCGGACCTAGGCACGTCGCAGACAGATTAATGGAAATGGGTTGAATTAAGATGAAAGAGCTAGCTAGTAATGTGCTTGAGACATGGACCAAACAGTATGAAGTAATATAAGTGTCTGATCCATTTCTTTGATGGGAAAAAGCTGCTGCAGACCAGGTTCCAAACCTCAGGGCCCAAAAGGGCCCGGGAAACTTTTTACAACAATCCCTCCTGCTGTGTGTTGCTGGGAATTGCTGGGGGTGGGGGAGTATCTCCCAGCTTTGTTTGGTTTAGGGCAGGGCTAAGTGTGGGTGCAGAGCTGGGGCTGTGTCCCTGCCTTTGGAACTGGAGTTGGGATTTATTTACCTCTAACTCTGCTCTGGACTAGGGTGCTACAGGATCTCCAGATCCATTTTATTATCAAAATCTCAATTTCCTGCATTCCATTTTGCCTCATAGCTGCGTTTGCATGATATGAATAGGAACTGATTTTACTTATTTTACTATTTTTTGTATCTTTTTTATCCTCTTATTTTCGACATCTCTGGGTCTTTACACTTCATGTCCTCAGAGATGGCTCAGGTGTTTCAGGAGGATGTGGAATCCAAGGATGTGATCCTTGGTGGACTGTATACATAAACTTTTCTTCCAAACACACCCTAAATCTGTTGGGAGATCAGCTAAAGCTTGCTTTCTTTCACCCATTGCTTTTCCTCTTGTGAATCACCAGTTCCTCCCATGGAGAATTCCCACAGTGGACTTATTTCCTTCCACCTGTTTTGCTTCTCACAGTTATTGGTTCCACATGGGTCTTTTGCCTTATAGTTTTTTTTTGTTTTTGTTTTTGTTTTATATATATATTTTTTTGATCAAGTTAGTTAGGGAGGTCATTTTTTCTTCCCAAACTGCCAATTTTATTAATTCATGAAGTATAAACAAATAAAGCATACATTTTTATAAGATTGTATTTGTGGGGGACAAGAATGTGTTCAACATGTAATATATATCCTGCTGCATGCAGATGCCCTTATGTAACACAACAAATATATAAAGCCAGTTTTAAAATATTTTACCCACTTCTTTCCTATTTTTCTCATAGTTACAACAGTCTGGATAAGCTTAGTCTTTTTTTGCTGGACCTGAGATCTGTCACTGCTGACTTGTAGAGACAGAACTTCAATATGCTGACAGACTGGAGGGTGACTTTGTGATCTTTTCTCTTGGTTGTCTTCCTGTTCTGTTTCTTTTCCTTAGTATTGTTTTATTCCCAGTTCCTAGGATGCTTAACATGGCTTTTCTATGTTTTTTAAAAGTAGCTGAACATTTACCATAAATTGATCCACCAGATTAATTTATCCCATAAATATTAAATTGTGAAGTAATTTTGGAAATACATAATTTAAAATATAACAATTTTATTTTCATTTCTTTCTGACTCATGAGGTATTCCAAGATTTGTTGCATTTTTTCCATTATATTTTATTATTTTTGTTGTAAAAAAATATAAATGAGTAGATTTTAGTACTTTGAAGCTTATTAGTTATGTTTATTTTGATATTGTGTATTATCAAATGCTTATATTGTTTATAAGTGAAAAGAAACTTATTTTTCATTTACAGAGAACATTTTATGAAAATAAACTACATCTAGTTAGCTAAACATGTTGAGTGGTCAACAGCCCTATTAAGTTTCAGGCAGCTCTTAGTCTGTGGTAGGTAAGTTGGCCTGTTTGTCAGTGAGGTCATTCCCTATAAGGTCTGAGATGGCTCATCTTGTCAATTTGGCTAGACTTAGAATTATCACTAGAAACCCACTTCTGGCTTCTTCTGTGAGGTGTTTTTAGATAAGCCTACCTGGAAGGGAAGACACCTTCCTTGAATATGGGTTCCATCTCCTGTAGGCTGGACAAAAGGGAGTGAGCTGATACCCAGTATCCATGCCAACTGAGCATGGCTGCAGTGGTACCTGCTGTCTTGTCCTCTGCTGTCACGACTTTCCCACCGTGAACTGGATCCTCAAGCCCTGAGTCCAAATAATCCACCTTCTTTAACTTGCTGTGCTCAGGTATTTTATCCCACAAAAGAAAAATACCAGATCCTTCTTGCAAGAAGCAGTTAAGCAGCTAAGACCTCTGTCTGTGACTGCTCTTGAAGGCCTGTGTCATGCAATGCATACAATTCACCTAGTCCGTTTCTCTTTCCTCACCAGCACTGGGCTCTCATCAGTGAAACCCAGCTGCAGATTGACACAGGCTGCCATACAGAAGGTCAGAACTTTTGGTGTTTCAAGCCTGTATGTACCTGATGGTCCTGCAGGTTCCAGTTTGTCCACATTTCATACTATTCTCTCTTAGATTCAAAAGAAATGCCTTCCCAGCAATACTGATAATTTTGTTTTGCTATTTAAATCATGTATGTTTGTTCCCTAAAATACTTAGAATATGGTACAACAATCACTTAACTTTCTGATCTTTCTGCACTTTCAAATGGGTTGAGTAGAATGAATACAATGTCTTCAATGAGCAGAAACAAGAGGCATAAAGCTTCTCAACTGTGATTCTCCAGATATACCCAGGACAGGACTAGAGCATCAATGGAAGCTTGGCTGCCCCAGTGCTATGTGACTTTACCTAACTCATGGTGGGCCACGCTATTTGTTAAGGAGTCTCTGTCAACGTGTTTTCAGCTGCAAACTTGTTATTGATAACGTTCTCAACCAACTATCTTATCACCTCCCCAAGCGACATCTTCCAAAGTGGAGAAAGCAAAGGGGAGTCGGGGAGGTGTGTGTGGGGGAGGTGGGGGGAATGGGGAGGTGGGGAGGCAATACAGAAAAAGCCTCCACCTTCTGCAATTTCTTTAGAGCAGCTGCTCATGGCTGCTCTGCACTCTGCAGTCAGTGCAGTGATGTTCTGGGCTGACCCTGAGGGTGGTGGTGTGTGCTCGGAAGTCTCTGCAGAAACACATTTGATGTAAAACCTTGTCTAGAGTTCCTGATTTCAGAAGTTATCTCAGCTCTAAACCAAAGAGAGAGTGCATGTGGGGCAAGTGCATGGGTATACACACACACACACACACACACACACACACACAGCATTAAATGAACTAAGAGTGTTTAAAAAACAAAACATGAAGATTGAGGGCAAGTGGATGGAATAAGGAGGAGCTGTAATATAGGGAATGAGATCAAAGCATATTATATGAATGTATGAAATCTCAAATAATAAAATGGAGAGAAGAGAAATAATGTTTGTGTCAAAAATATTTAAAATTATTTACTTACTTTAGTCACTAAGTGGTTTGTTTTTTCTTTTTGAGGTTTGGGTCTATAAATAAAGACAGTTTTCCCTAAATACTTTAAGAAAGAGAAGGAAATAAGAGAGTGAAAGGGAAGTGAAGGAAAGGAGGAGAAATGGAAGGAGAGAAAGAAGAGAAAGGGGAAGGGAGGCAGGGAGGGAGGAAACAGCAAGCTTGTATACTCTGGGTTAACCTCAGGGCACAGCCTCTCGTATCAGGAGAGCAGCGTCCTGTGTCCAATGACATATTTAGAGGAATGGGGCAGTTGTATCTCACACATATTATGCCGTACTATAGATTACATTTTAGACACTGTCATTAATTTTTACATAATGCTGAAATAACTTACATACTTTAATTACTACGCAGAAAAGTAGATTAAATTGCAAGAAGAACAGTAACACGATAGTTCTATTGATTCCTTGTGCCAGAGTTCAAAGTCTAACAATGCAATGTTTTCCTGCATGGCATCATTCAATTACATAATAACTATGGGAGGTTTGTCCAAAGCAATGGGTATATATTTGAATGACCAGTGCCACAGTCACTGGAGAACAGGGTCAATGATTGTTCATAGTACCTGACCCTACAAACACATTTTTTAAGCAAAAGCTCTCTTTTGACACACAATAATCGTCAACCTGAAATTTCTCCAGATATTTCTGCACCCTTAGTGACTGGCGCTGAGAAGAGATTTGTATCTGCCTACCCACAGCCATAATTCAAAGAATCCCATTCTAGATCCAGAGGAAACAACTCTTTCTTTCCTTTTGACAAAAAAGGAAGTATAATCCAGGAGTCCAGAAACACTGTAAAATTAAGATATCTTTCATTTAATGACAGTTCCCTCTTGATGTCTAAGGTGATCTGAAAGATTTTGCTTTGCAAAAGAACTTTGAAAAGAGTTGTGCAGTTTGGGGCTTTGGCACATCAAGATTCTATTTTCACATCAGATCTCAAATGTTTCCCAGAATATCAGTGAAAAATAGTAAATTGCTTGTTTGGCTGAAGGCTAACAAAAATCACAGCCAATACAAACATATGTCAGGCAGCCAGTTGCATCCATCCTCACACCCACCAGTGTGTTGGTAGAATGAGCCAAATCCACCTGAACAAACTCCACCTGACTTTGGCTAATAGACTTTCTAAAATATGACTCTAGGATCTCAAGGTAAAACATGAAACAAGAAGAAAGTGATCAGTGGAAAATTACAAGGCAAATATGAAGTGAAAACACTGATAAATCTTAAGAAGCACTTGCTGTAGAATAAATTGCAGTTTTGTTAATTTCTTCCATTACTTAAGACACTCAGTGCTTGGGTTGCTTTTGAACCTTCAGTGTATGGGGGCTGCTTTGCAAGTCAGCTTTGTCCTTGTCTTGTAGTTTAGATTCCTAATATTGTGAAGTCACAAAGTTAAAGTGTATTTCCAAAAGACAGTGATGTCCCTCTTTTATTTTTAAATTAGCACCATGAAGAAGGCAATGTGAACTGTCTGAGAAAAGCACCGTATTGACGGTGTAATCTGACAGTCAAAAAAAGGACTGGTTTTCTTAAGTTGACCATTTCCACATATGAAATTATTTTTCAATTATGAAATCATTTTAAGTGACCCCAAAATGTAATCTACCTACTACATAACAAATCAATATTGCCAAGAATGTGATGTGCTAAGTCATTTTTATAAAATCCATAACCCCTAGTTTTAGATACTTAGCATCCACCACTAGTTAGTTAATACTGTGATATCAGCTGTGCTGTAAAGCTGTGTTATTGTTAAGGGAACATGACTTTTAAAAACCTTGTGATCAAGTTTCTTTGTATGTGTGTGATTTAAAACATATTTCTTTGTAGCTGAATTCTAATTGAAACCTAAACATTTGTATATTCTAGTGGTAAGTTACATACAGCCACATGTGTGATATTGTATTAACTGAACCACACAGGCCTAAATGTGGAAGGGATACTTCAATAAATATACTTTTTTCCACCTAATTATCACTTTCCCATTTGGTTGATTATCTTTTAGTGATAAACTCCGTGCTCACAACACTGATATCTGAAATACACATTACCAGTCACCTAAACAATTTCTCATGTGTCAAAGGCATAGAAAAAAGGCACTGGATATTGTAGGAAAATAAGCCCATGAAAAGACTGTAAACTCATTAAAAGATTTAGAGTTTCTAATTCAGAAATTAGAACTCTTTTCTTCTAAAAAACAGTTTGTGCCCAACTTATACAAATGACTAGAGCTCCAAAAGGCTTCATGATGCAAAAATTAGCATTTCAGAGACATATAAAAGCTTCACTTTATCATTGAATAAGTTAATGTTTATGTACTGTCGTGAATTCCTTAGCTTCTAAGAAGACACAATGGCCTCACATAGTACCTTAGCTTGGAAACCTGTAGTCACTCGATACCATGGTGTTGAAGTTAGTCAACAAAATGGAAACACTACTTTTAAAAACCCTCTGAGAGTCTTTTGTGAAAATTCTTTTAGTCTTATGGAAAAATTGATTCTACTTTACTAGGAAAGGCTATCTGGAATTCTGATAGAAGGCAACTTTCATCTGACATTGTCAGGAGCACATTCCTGCTATGATTTTTCATCCAGCATTCACCAGTAGGTGAGATTTCTCAAGGCATCTGATTTTGGCTTTTCATTTGTGCATTTTACAATGGCAGATGTTCTATGAAATGGTGGGTCTCTTTGCTAGCTTTCTTTTTGATACAACCTGACCCTTGTTGGGAAGAGACTGAAGACACTCAACAGAAGACAGCAGAGATGTGCAGTTGCCCTGGGAAGCTACAGAGCATCCCCCTAGGCCAGAGTTTCACTCTAAGTAGCAACACTCCATGATTTTCCAGATTCTGAATCCAAAGGCATTACCTGCAACTGTTTACAGGACCCCATGAGTCACACCCTGGGAGAACCCAGTGGATGATGCCCACCTGTATTCTCTTCTAATGCCTGCCTCTATCAAAGTGCATAAAGACTCTGAGTTAAAAATAAAAGAAAGAAAAACAAATGGGTACATGGATTCTAGCATCCAGCCAGAAACCCAGAGGCAACAGTGAACAGAGAAGGCATAGAGCTTTGTGCCTTGTGTGTGGATTAGACTTGTGGATCAATCTTGTCCTTTGAGGTTGTTTTTTCTTCCACTGAAGCATTCTTAATGATGCTGCTATATTCATTATTCAAGTTTTCTTTCAACTTGTTGAGTTCGAAGTCATGAATAATTTTGACAGTCATTAACTTTTCTCGTTTGATTTTTTCTACAACATCTCTCGGAACATCCGGTATCATCCAGGCCAATAAAAATTTAAACAGAAACACGATGTGCTACGAGTAATAAAAGAAGTTCAGAGATACTGTTAGGATCATTGAGAAGTAAGTAAGGAGTCCTTAAAGGTTCCCTGAGCATCTGATGAACTCTGCTGGACACAGGAAGCACAAAGATGAATCATATATACACATACATACGTGTGTGTGCATGTGTGTGTGTGTGTGTGCACGAGAATGTGTGTATCCTGTAACTTTCAAACACGCAATGGAGTTAAATAAATGCATATTTAAATAAGCAACTAGAGAAAAGGAACATGGCTATCAAAAACCCTGCCCTTTATTTGTACCCCATCCTAAAATCCTAATAAAACATCTCTAAAATAATCCTAATTTCTTTTAGATAGGAAAGCTCACACTCAACCATATAGTTGATGATTTAGTATGAAGTAGAAACAAAGCATACTGGACATTTTGTTTTAGATTCTTCTAGAATGTTTTCAGGAATGAAAGTAGTCAGGTCTTGTAAGGACAGTAGTGTAGTGTGGAGATTAAAAATGAGCATCAGTTTGGCATTTCTGTGAGAATCAGTAGAGTGTTCAGGAATTTGTGAAGAGTTTTTCTTTTCATGATGGAAAGATGTGTAAATGAGGAATCAACTGTGGTGTAGAGTGGAAGTGTGGCACACACTCAATACAAAGTTTCTAAACAGTGAAGCTAAGAATGTGGGCAGGAAAGAAAGTGCATAAACGATGAGTAAATGAGAAAAGAGAGAAAATTTTCACCCTTGAGTCTGGCTGAACCCCTGGCCAGCTGAGAACAGAGTCTCAGCACAGCTATCAACACAAAAGTCTTCTCTCTCTTCTTGGCTATGAACCTACACTTGCAGTCTCACCAGGAATTCCTTGCATAACCCTAGTGGCTCCTCGTCATATTATGATGGCATCTAAGGTACCTTTGCTACAACTATCCTCTAATCTCAGATATCAAAAGGAAAGAAGAAAGGTTCTCAGTAAGCTCTGGAGAGTGAACTTCAGAGTCGCTGGGAAGACCATTGTGGTCAATGCTCGAACATTATGACTCCCATGTGGAATCCAAACCCACTTAGGTAGCATCTTCTTCTTTCCCTGAGTGTCTTTCTTCCTCTTCACCCCTGTGCTGGGTGATAACTCAGTGGTTAAGAGAACCAGCTGCTTTTCCAAAGGACCTGGGTTCAATTTCCAGCACAGGGCAACTAACAAATGTGATTCTAGCTTCAGAGACTCTGACACCGTCTTCTGGCCTATGTGGGCACTGCATTAATGTAGTATACAGACATATAAGCAGGCAAAACACCCATACACATAGACTAAATTAAATAAATATAAGAAAGCCATCTTAATAAACAGTGGCAGCTCCTGGAGAGTCCAACACAGTGTTCTTGAGTGTGCTTGGATGTATTTCTTGAGTGCTTTTCCTTACAGTTCTAAAATTAGTTGTTGATTGATTGTGTTCATGTGTGGGCATGTGGATGACACATAGAGGTCATAGGAAAACTTAGAGAAGCTAATTCTGTCATTCTATCATATGGGTTCTGGAAATCAAACTTGAATTTTCAGGATTAGAGACAAGCACCATTACCCACTGAGACATCTTGTCAGTCTACCTCTTTCTGTTAAAAAACAAAACAAACGGAAAAAAAACCCCCAACACTGCTTTGTACTGGCCAGGCCTGAGACTCTTCTGCATTGACTCATCTGGAATAGGGAACTGCAGACTGCACTTCTGTGGGTTCCTAATGAAGGGTAGGCTCACACCGTCACACACAAAACTTGTAACCTTAGCCCTTTAACTCCCAGGTTCTTGGGTGTACATTGCTATCCACTGTGCAATAAAATGTCTAACAAGAAAAAGAATAGAACAAACTGGCACAAAAGGGAAGGAAAGCTAATGGGGAGAGCAAAGGTGTGGCTGTGGCTCCACCTCTTCCCAGGTGAGGAAATGTGATCATTAAGGTTTGGAGCAGGATGAAGATGATAGTGGAGAGACAACAGGGTAGGGGCACTGAAGAGAAAACCCCAGACAGACGTGTGTGCTTTCGGATCTATCGCCCTCAGTCAGTGTCCGGGACAACTATGCTCTCCAGCCACAAATAACTTGCTTGTAAATTTTCAGACTGGTGATGGTTAGAGAATGTTCAGGGTCTGTTTATCTTAAGGTCATTAACAAGGAAGAGGGCTGGATGTCTCTGTCCTTCATAAAATCAATGGAAAGTGGGCAAAAATAGAGCAATGTCTTAAATGGTTTTCCAAGACTGCCTAAATTAAGGTTAAAAAATAACAGCAAACCTTTCAAACTTTTAGAACAAATTTCAGAACAAATGATTGTCATATTTGTGGTTAATTTTTCAATATTCAAGGTCTTAAAAAGCAAACCATCTATAAATTTCTTCAGAGAGTTTCTGAAAGGTGAACCTCAAAATTAGGTAGCAAACTCAAGGGGACTACGGAAAGCAATTTCCCGGCTAGAAAAGTGATCTAGATATTTTACCGGAAGTGTGAAATAAATTTAAGAAGAATTAAAATCTGATGGCGTGGAGGGGAAGGAGGGGCAGGATGAAGGAGGAGAGAGCAGAGGTGGTGAGAACATAAACCTACGCAAAGAAAAGAGTTGTTCTACACGGCAGCCTTTTCCTGACCTTGCCATGCATTTCCTTTCTCTT
>PVIH01001055.1:118627-265638 GCA_004025045.1 Sigmodon hispidus
AAACAGCTGCATAGATGAATGGCAAAAGAGGAGGGAGGGAGGGAGGGAGGGAGGGAGGGAGGGAGGAAGGAGATGGGGGAGAGTCCAGGGCAGCTTACTTCCATTACTATGATGAAGGTCATCTTGGCGGCAAGCACATGCCAGAACTGCATGTTATGGGAATATTTGTCCTCATGGTCAGGAGGGTACCTGTAATCTCTGTACCTACGAAACAAAGAAAAAGAACAGAAATGAACATAGATATGTAGACATAGAGAGAGATAATCTATGGCAGAAATATGTAACAGATGATAGACAGGTAGATGGAGAGATTCACAGATGATCTATGAAAGATAGAGATAATAAATAGTTGATAGATGATAGGCATGGAGATAGATGAGGAATAGATAATCTGAGATAGATAGGTAGATTAGATAGGTAGGTAAGTAGATACATAGATAGATAGATACATAGTTAGATAGATAGAACAGGTAGACAGAATGATAGATATTTGCAATAACTTTAATGAACAGAAGAGACCTGGAACAAACTTATATTATTTCTCTTAGGAAACTGAGTACAAACCCAGGTCACAGGAAAGTAACAGATGTTAAACCTTTTCCTGTTCTCACAGCTCCAGGCTTGTGCTACTTATCCATCTTACCTCCCTAATAGAAGATAAACCAGAGAAACTTCCTTGGTCTAGTGCAACTTCTCCCAAGAGAGACAAAGCTACCAAGGCATGTTGTGGAAATCCTCCTCTTATCTGACCCATTTCTGTTTCCCAGAGACTTTGTTTCGTTTTAGACCAGCCAATGTTCTCTTTCTATGCTTGGACTTTCAGATTACTTCTTTCTGCAAACTCACTGGACTGATGTTCTTCAAAAACTCATTCCAGCTTTTAGAAAGTTATAAAGCAAAAAAAAAAAAAAAAAAAAAAAAAATCAGACAACCAAGATTAAGTCTTGAACACTGTGCCATCATTCCTTCATATCAGTGTTTTTGTCTTATTGTCCTAAAATGATTTTCTTGCTCTTTGTTAAAATCGTCAAGGGAGAGGTTACTGTGAGGTTGAAGTTAAGATTAAAGGCCTTTGTGTGGATATATTTGTGCATATGCCTTTTAGTCTATTATTTATCTACCATCTGTTTATGATCTACTATTTATCTTATTATCTTTTAGAAATTATCTCTACATATCAATTTATTTACCTATCTATGAAAGTATTTATCTTTATTATATATCAATACTATCTACCTCTTTATATCTATCATCTATTAATCAATATATTTATATCATATATCTCTATCATCTCTCTATATATCCATCACTTATTTTTACTATGTAACTATGTATATCTATCATCTCTCTATATCTATCAATCCATCTTCATCATCTATCTTTATCATCTACTTATACCATCCATGTCTATCACCTATCTATCTACCTACCTATCTATCTATCTATCTATCTATTTATCTATCTATCCATCCATCCAACCAACCACCTATCTTCATCAGTGATATATATATATATATATGTATATATATACACATACACACACAAATACAAACAGATACACACACATAGATGCAAAAACATACAGAGATACAGACACATGAATTCCTCTATCTCCACCCATCTTTCCCCTAGTTTAAACAAGAGACTATTGTTTTCATATTCTATGGTATAAAGATTTCCCACAGAACATGATATATTGGGTATGGTAATAACAGTTCACAAATCCAATCTCATACATTCTACACTGAAGAAAATCTTTAAGAAGAATGATGACTGGTGAACTGGCCCTATTATTACATTGTTATTTCTCTATTTCTTAGTGTAGTTTCTGAGGACAAATGGTAAAATTCACTTAACTAACCATATTAACTGACAGATGTTATGACTGAAGTCCAGAGACATTGTACTAGTTAGCAAGCAACATTTTAAAAAATAATTCAAAACTAAGAAACTATTTTAAAACAACCTGACCTCCACCTACAATATTCCTTCCTTTTGTATAGTCTGTCAGACCATATGATGTATAAATTCCAGAACTGATGCATAGTATTAATCCAGGAAATGTGTTGTCTCAAGTAAACCTTTTACACTATAAAACAAACATTAGAAAAAAGATAAATTTTTAAGAAAGACATTAAAAGTACAGTGCTAAAACCTAGACAGAAGGAGACCTGCAAGTGATGAAGTCTTTTTTCCCCATGGGCACTGTGTTGTTGGGGAAGTCAGCTATCAGGAACACTGACAGGCTGTTATTGACATATCCATTCAAGGGCTCCGTGGAATTCATTGAGTAGGCATAGAAGTAAACCAACCGTGGGATGATGTCAGATGTGAATGCGACAATGAAGGCCTGATGGACAAAGGGAGAGAACGATGATGAGCTTAACTTAGCCCAGTACTCAAAGTCTGACTTGTAAACAAGCCCACTTCTGTAAGCCACGTGGACATAAGATGACCCAAACACCACTTGAAAACATTCAGAGGCTCTCAGGTAGACTGGAATTAATCTTCCAAAATTTCATAGCTACAGAATAGCTAAGTCGAGAATTGAACTTATGTATATTTGATCCTCCAAATATGCTCTCTCTCCCTGGCCCATAGCTCTCTCTCATAGCTCATGTTCCTGACTGATACACCCATTGGCCTTAAAAATTCTCTTGTTTAAGCTAGGAGAAATATGGGTGAGGATAGAGGAATTCATGTGCCTGTATCTCTGTATGTTTTTGTATCTATGTGTGTGTATCTGTTTGTATTTGTGTGTGTCTATATATGTATATATCTGTAAAATCTTTTATGTATGTATATACCTGTGTATATTGATGTATGAATGTACCAGTGTGCATTTATAACTATGTCTCTCTGTGTATCTGTGTCTTGTGTATGTGTATTGAATATGTCTATAGTGGGCTGATGAATGAAAGAAGAGTGTGGGTTGGCATTGTATAATTTATTAAAATTGCTTTCAGAACTTTTCCTTTGAGGGTGCTATTCTTCTAAGTCCAGTGACCACAGAAAAAGTTTGTTTATTCTAGACCACATGAGTACATTGAAAACCATCTGTCTTTCTCTGGCTCCTGTGCATTTAGTGATATATTTTAAAAACCCTTTTCTGTTACTTCTATAATTATGAGTACATTTAGTATTTCTGTTGCTTATTGAATACATCTGAAATCTTTATATCCAATAATTAGTCATTTCAAAAATATTTAAATCTGGTACAGAGCAGTCAGTCTGTCATTGTTTTATGGGTTTGGGCTTTTGCTTGCTTGCTTGCTTGATTTTTTTTTTTTCCAGGACAGAGTTTCTATGTAGCCCTGGTTGTTCTGGAACTCACTTTGTAGACCAGGGTGGCCTCAAACTCAGAGATTCACTTGCCTCTGCCTCCTAAGTGCTGGGATTAAAGGTGTGCACCCCCACCTCCTGGCATTTGTTCGTTTTTGTTTATGACTTTTTTTTTTTTTTTTTGGCAAACTAACTCTTGCTTTATTCTGTATTTATGTTATTATTCTTTTATATTCTAAGTTGACTATTATTAATTTTGATTTTAATTTATTATTTTTACTGCTTCTGTTTGCATGTTGTGCCTCTGAGTTTCTCTTTGGCAGCTGAAGTCACCTGCTTAGGTTAGGTTTTGTTGGTTTGTTTTTGAAGAGCTTTACCAACTGTGGATTTCTCTGTAGCTGTGTGCTTCTCCATGTCCCCACTGTAAACTCCACAGTCTCAGCCATGCTTTCCTTTACATAAAGCTTTCTAAAATTAATCACAAATATTCAGTTGTCAAATACCCTTTTGATTATCTCAGTAAAAGCTTCACTTGGTAAAATATAATTGTAGATAAAACAAAGTCATAAAATTAGTGTTTGTAAAATTTAGTTTAAAAAATCATTTTATAAGTAAAAATAAGTTAATTTATATTATGCACATTTGTCTATAATCAATCTTTGACTCTATTCTTCATAACATATTACAGTCTCACTGAATTTCTGCCTAAATTAGTATAATCTGTAAAATACCATCACAAAATTCCAATGAGAAAACATAATTTTCTTCCTATTGTTCTTGCTCAAAAAATAGTCGAGGGTGGCCTGTCCTTAATCCTCACTGTGATGACATGGGTGCCAATGAGGATTGAGTCAGGTGTCACTCTGCCATCCTAGCAGAAACAAAGAGAAGGACAAAGTCATCTCACAGAAAGAGGCACTTACATTAGTTGCGACAGAAAGGATGGCCATTCCATAGAGAATGTCCTGCCAGACACCTATGGAGTGAGCTTTTGCAGCGACAGGTCTCCTGTACTGAGTAGTCAGCTTCCAGGCATCCACTCGGATCTCCATAATGTTGTTCATGAGGGCAAACAGGGGAGCCAGGGGAAAAGAGGCCACGAACAGTGTGACAAACCCAAACTGGATAACTGAAGAGACACAGGTCATCCGTCATTTCCAAGGAGACAAAGGATCATTCAGCCTAGCTCCTGCTACTTGGACCCTCACCTCTTATCACCTGCCTCATTATGGAGTGAGCAAGCAACACTGACCCATTCCTCACTCTTCTTAAGGAACCTATAGCTACTCTGAAGCAGTGTGGGTTTTCAAGTGTTAGATCTTTACTGAGAAAACTAATTAATCTATTTAATTTCAGTACTTGAACACCAAAAATAAATACAGCCAGCCAATGAGTGGACTGCATAGTTATCTCATGACTAGAAGAATGTGTGAGAGTTTTCAGTATACACTAAGTCTTGGTTGGCTCTCAAGACACAGAAGCTAATTTTGTTATAAATGATATTTCAAAACTCGATGTCAGAACTAACTTCCTCTGCCTGTGTATACCCATTCATTCAGAGCTTTCACAGTGAGAAAAAATCCTGCTTCACTCTACAAAGCAAGAGCTACCTAACTGTGTACTGAGTTGCATAAAACAAGATTTCCCATCTCTTTGGACAACAATGTACACAGTATTACCCAACTAATGACATACAATATAAAGTGCATTATGGTAACATTAGTTTATCTTGGAGGATAAAAATGTTTTCTATCACACTGGCAGATTTTAAAGATAAAATATCTAGCATATCTAATAAATCTTAATCACTTAGTGGTTTCTGGATCATCTTTGATGAACCAGGATTTTAACAATAAGTACATAAAGTACTGCCCTCTCTGTAGGTCTCTCACAGCAGGAGATATTGGTGAGCAGAAATGCCCTTGGCAGACCACACAAACAGCCTGAGCATTAGTTCTCTAAGATCTAACCTCAGTGTTTCTTCTCTGTTCCATTATTGAGATGAAGGAAAACTAAATCATTTTCTCCATCTATCCTTTGGTCCAACCATCTATCCATCCATTCATCTATCTTCCATTTATACATATTCATGTGTCTTCTTCCATTCATCTGCTATCCATATATATATACACACACACACATATATATATATCCACTACCCATACCTCTCTCCACCATCAATACATCCATCTTTATTTCTTCCATAAGTGTGTATGTACATCTGCTATTTATCTGTGTCTATCCATCCATCTACCTATTCACCATTCATTTACACATATACAGCCCACCTATCCATTCATCAACCCATCTGCCATTATTCGTATATATCATTATCCATCTATCTGCCATATACCCATCCATATATCCACAATCTATTCATTCATTCATCTACTTTTTCACTCAGTAATTTAAATATTGACTACATATAAGAAAGAAAGAAATTGCAAGAGGTAAAAACTATTCATTTTATTAGTGTTATTACTGAGTCAGAACCATGATTGAAAATTACCTGTTTCTAAGTACTCATAGAACAGCCCAAGATGTCCAAAAGGCTGAAGGTCATGATCTTGTTCCCAGCGACTATATAGTTTCTCAGAGTGGGTTCGGATTTTTCGGCGTCTCCACCAATTAAAAATCAAGCTGTTAGAAATGATAAAAGTTGACACTTGGAGAAAGAAGCAAGAGAGCAAGTACGTCAAGTGTGGAAACTGTCAGAGAGAGGCTAAGTACTTTAACCTAGCATAATAGGAGTTAAAGTCCATATGAAAACCTAGTGTTAGGTTTGCCACACATGGTGTAGTGGGATTATGTTGTTACATTATAAATAATTGCCCCACCTACAGTTTAACAAAAACATTGGTTGGCTGAAGGCCAACAGGATGTGTGGGCAGGGCTACCAGACTAAGAAAACTCTGGGAACAGGAAGAACAGGGCAGAGATGACAGAGAGATGCCATGGAGACACAAGGAGAAGCCATCAGAGGCAGATGATAACTATGCTGCTCTGAGAAAAGGTACCAAGCCGCATGGCTGAATAGGATAAGAATAATGGATTAGCTTAAGAGTAAAGAGTTAGCAAGTTATACGCCTGTGCCTCAGGTCAATCAGCAAAAAAATTAATACCAGCATCTGTATGTTTCTGTGGGACTGCAAGTCTGTGAGTCAGCAGGTCAGAACCTCAGGGCTAGGTCCGAAAGTCTAGGCTAGAAACATTATACAACTCAGGGTGAGGAGAAGGCAAGGGGCTCTGCCTCTACCTGCTGACGAGGAGAGCGCTCACTCAGAGACATCAGGTTGATAGAACATCTGAAGGAGATGCTCAGGTCTAGGGGCAATGGCCAGTTTCTGCACCATTGCAGTGCTCAAAAAACACTTTCAGAAGTGAGAAACTGAGTATAATATAAAATGCACATGAAAGGAAAAGCAAAGGCTTATCTATGCAAATGAAATAATACTATAAACCACTGACCAACCAAATTCCACACCATTTAAGGCAATGTTGACTTAAACCAAGAAATAAGTTTGTTTTTAAACTAGCAAATTAACTAACACAATAAACACGCTGGCAGATTTAATGTCAAACACAATAGCACTTGGTATCAAATACCTTCTGAATTTTACTTCTAAGAGATAATCAGCCATGGAATCCAGTTAGCTCAGTCTGTTCAAAGCATCCAACAAAATAGAGAAAAAAAATTCCTCATTGGTATAAAGGCATTTGGAATAAAAACTGAAATGAGAATGTCATTATCATATTCAAGTGAATAGCATGATAAAAATAAATAAATAAAACAAGCACTGAGTTTTGGTTATAAAACCGAATGTGTCGCTGCTTATCTACTGAGTTTTTGCAGTGGAACAAAACAAAACAAAAAAACCAACCAAAACACATTCATAGGTCTGGAAAAAATAAATCAGAATCTACCAAATTGGAGGATAAATAATACCAGGGTGCTCAACTTGACTTTCTAAGCCTGCCTATTTCTGCATTTAAAGTAGTGCCTCCCAACCAGAGTGATTTTGCAGTAGGGTTGGTTGTCACAATATGGAGGGTGCAAATGGAAACATAGAGATGCCTCAGCTAAATTTAGATTGAGCAACCTCATGAGATTATTAAAAAAAGAAAGGCTTATGGCAGGATAAAATATTTTCTACACATATTCT
The DNA here is from genome assembly GCA_004025045.1 of Sigmodon hispidus. Classification (NCBI taxonomy): domain Eukaryota; kingdom Metazoa; phylum Chordata; class Mammalia; order Rodentia; family Cricetidae; genus Sigmodon; species Sigmodon hispidus. The sequence continues at coordinate 126,073 of PVIH01001055.1, forward strand.
CAAAAAATAAGAAAACAAAGAAGAGTCAGTAGCTAATAATTTTGACGTATTACTGAAAAAAAAAAAGATATGTAGCCAGGTAAAAAAGGCATCAAACAACATTAAAAGGAAAAAAAACTCACACAGCCAGAGAGCTGTCCTTCCATGTTAATTAATTAGGCAAATAAAAATTAAGACCCCCAAAGAGGTAGAGTTTATGAATAAAAATTAATCAACAGATAAATAACATTATCACATGGACAGCTACAACAATTGTGGTCTGAAAGAATAATTATTTATATATAGCTTAGATCCAATTGAAACACAAAGAGAACAAAAATAAAAATAAAAAAATGGGAGGGCACACAGAGAGGGGTGGGGTGGGGCATTTATGAATCCCAGCCTTTCTTTAGTGAGCACCTTTTCACAGGGACTGCTGGCTCCCTGCAACTAATTACTTCTGCTCTATTCAATCAGTTTTGTTACCTATGACTTATTTGGAGTTATTTTTGAATCTGAAGTTCATCCCAAGTTTTATATTTTGTGTATGGATGTCTAATTTTTTTCAATATTTCTTAAAATTAAAGCTTCCTTGTAGTAGGATTATGCTATTACATAATTATTACATAATTATTGCAAACAATTGTCCTACCTACTAGTTTAATAAAAATGCTGATTGGCCAAAGGCAGACAGGAAGTGTGGGTGGGGCTACCAGACTAAGAAAACCCTGGGAACATGAAGAACTGAGCAGAGATGCCACAGAGATGCCAGGAGAAGTCAAGGAAAGAAGCTGAAATGCTGCTTTAAGAAAAGGTATTGAGCCAGATGGCTGAACAAGATGGGTTAGATTAAGAGCAAGAGCTAGCCTGGGCCCTAGGCTGATCAGCATAACATTAATGTAAGCATGTGTGTAGGTCTGCAGATCTTCAGGCCAGAACCTTAGGTCTAGGACCAAAAGTCCAGGCTAGAAACCTAATACAACAAATGGTGCACCAATGTGGGTAAAATGCACCCACATAAAGTCACCCATAGAAAGCTTAAAAACAATCTAGAGCACAGAAATGGAGCCAAAAGCAGCTTCTGAGTGTGTCTCTCAGGTGGGCCATGGTAAAGAGACTGAGTGGTATATGGGATTAAATTACAAAATGGCTTGTTTGCTGCATGCAATTTAAACTGCAACAAGGCTGGTTCCTGAGCCTCAATGTAAGAAACAAGCTGCTTATGGTGGTTTTAAGTTTTCTCTCACAGGCAAAAGGGAACAGAGTCAAAGAAGGCTTCTTAGTAACAGCAGTGTTTTCTTGGATCATCTCTGTTTGTCGGAGACAAGCACAGGCATGGCTTTTTAAAGAGAGGCTTCCTAATTCAGCCTTAGAGGCAAAATACTTGTGAGTCTTTTAAGAGGCCCTGCTGCCAAATACTTAAATGGAATTCATGAACAGCAGATGGCAGTGCTTTACTTGGTGGTTATATGGACCCTAAAATTCCCCAGAGTGGTAACTGTGGGTCCTACCAGTACCTCAACTAAAAAGCTAAATTTTATCAAGCTAGACTAAGAGCTGGGTGAAACCAGCTAGCCTCTCTTGCTCAACCTTTAATTCTTAGCCACACCTTGGCAGATTAAAGATATGGTCAGAAATAGAAGGAAATAGAGGAATTGGGTGGAGTCAGCTATCCTAGCTAAGCAAAGGTGTGGTCAGAAATAGAAAAAGATAAGAAACAAAAGACATACAGTACAAACAGATTAAAAAAAACTCTAAATGATTTAGAGTGTGTTTAAAAATACACATAGGCTTGAGGGAGAAAATAAAAAGGAAAAAGGATAGAGAAAGTCCTTTAAAAAGAGAGTAAAAAGAAACAGTAATAAGCCACGTAAAAATGGAAATTACAAAGAGTGTCTGGATACAATATGTTATTGTCTTGTTTTTAAGTTTTTTGACTATAAATGAAGTAATTAAAGCTGCTAAAAAACATTTAATTATAAATGCTCCTGGATTAATCCAGCCTATATATTTTGTAAATGAGTTGACTTTAAAATTGTATGCTACTTTGGAGAAGAGGTTTTATTTTTATTTTTACAGAAAATGAGAGGCTTTGGATTTATTCTTGGTTAAAGAAAATAAAATTTGATCAAGAAAGATCCCCTAAAATGTTCCCAATGGAAATGGATGGCCCAGATGATTCAGCATTTCAGAGCATTTCTGTTTCAGTTTCCTCTGGAGCTCTGCATCCAAAACAACTTCAAAGAGATTGGCTGAGATTACCCAGCCTTAGAGACTTCTCCACTAAAGACTTGCCCATAATCCTAAAGTTTTATTTGGGTCCCCATGGGATTTCCAGTGCCCCAACTCAGCAGGAAGTAGCCTTAAGAACTATACCCATATTCTCTAAAAAAATAGATTATGGATGTTTGTGTTTGTTTACAGTGTTGATTATAAATTGCTATAAATGATGGGAAAAAAGGATATTAGTTTTGGGGTTCTTCTTGTTTTAAAAAGAAAAAAAGGGGAAATGTAGTGGGATTATATATTAGGGAAACCTAATACAACATTTCTTGCTTTCATTTTTATTCTTGTGCAACCAGGCCAAAGATAAGTTAGTCATGTTTGTAGAGATCACAGATTTTTACTTCATTGTCCCTCATTATCTATGGAAGCAATCTGTCTGCAATTCCATATTCTTGCCATTACAAAAATTAAGTTTTATAGTTAGTTTTAAAGTGAAACAATTCTGCTGTCTTTATTTTCTAGTTTCTTCACATAACATTTAGAATCTACTTGTCTTTACAGACAAGCTGATGTTTTCACTGAAATAAAAATATATGCTTCTCTAAGTATAGGGACAATGGACAGTTTCCCTATGTTGTGTTTTTCCATCCCAGAAACATAATTTTTCACTATTAATGTGCTTTCAACTGTATATAATAAACAGGAAATAAACCCAACCCCTGGCTTCAGACTGTTCCTTACTGAGTGCCAAGCCCCAACACAAGCTCAGACCTTTTCATTCTCTCTCCTTTCATTGATGGAAATGTTCCTCTGATGTATGAGATCAGCTGGAATCTGTGTGTGTCTGTGTGTATGTGTGTGTGTATGCACACACATGATGTGTTCATTATTGTTGTACTTTTGAATGAGGGAACAATTCTTCCCTCATCAAATAGCCTAAGGTCTCTAGCATTTCTATGACTATAAAACATGACACAAGGATCAAAAACCAAAACAGGACAAAAAGCAAAGGTTCGACTTTTAGTAATAGTAAAAATTATATGACCATCTCAAAGATCTGGCACCATCTCAGAAGAGGTTGCAGAAAGATTGTAAACACCAGAGCTCAGAAGAATAGTTTTGATGACCATGTAATTAAATAAATACAATAAAAGTCTTGATTACCAGAGGCAGTCTGAACTGTACATTAAACATAAATTTTCCCTGTTTGCTTAGATATTTTTTGACAATAATACCATGACAGTAATTTATTTAAATCAAACATACAATTTGTGAGTCATACGTACGGTTGACAGGCTTCATGGATATTTCCAAAAACCTGTTTCCCAATCATGATGATGGTTAGCTGGGTTGTCAGCTCTACCAAACAGCCTGCAGGATCACACTGTTTAGAAACAAAACAAAAGAGGAGAAAACAGAGATAGAGGAGGAGAAGCAACATTTTCCAATATCTGAAATATCAGAAACTCAAAAAGGTATATTCAGGGGTTATAATATGGTTGGCAGAGGCAATGATGGGATCTGGGAGCCTTTCAGTCCCATAAACCATGAACTAGTGCCAGGGTAGCTGCACCACACCATCTGTGGATTGTGTTAAAAATACAGACTTCTGAGTCTTAGGAAATTATGAATCCTTATGTCTGGGCTAGGATTAAGAGGTGGTATAATTTTCATGTAATCAATTTGAAAATCATTGGTCATGTCTAACAGGCCACAGAAGAACCATTTCTTGACTCTTGTTCCTTTGCAGGATGTTTTCAAGAATAAGAATTCATTTTACTTAGTCTATATTTTACTGACAGACCTTAGGCTCTTTGATTATTCCTATCCACTGTCACCATGTTAGAATGGGTAGAATCAGTTGGGAAATGAGTGGCTGGACATATATAAAGGATCATTTCTATTGTAGTAACTGATGTGGGGAAGAAAAGCTGCCCACTGTTGGTGACAGCATTCCCTAGATGGGATCCTAGACTGTGTAAGTGGAAAAAGAGGGCTGAGCAGTCACAGGTATTCATTGTTCTCTATTCCTGTAGGTTGGTGTCATGTGACCAGCTGCCTCTGCTCCTGCTGCCTTTATGTTCCTGCCATGATGGACTATACTCTTCAGCTGTGAGAGGAAACACCCTTTCCCCCTTATGTTGCATTTGCCACAGTATTTTTATCATGGCATCAGATAACAAAACAAGACAGGCCCCATGTTAATTCTTGCTCAAAGGAAACTCTAAAGTCTAACAGATGATAAGATGAATCAATGGGTGGAGTCCCTGACTGAATTTCTATAACTTGATCTCTGAGTTAGTGCTAGGGAGAAAGGCAGTCTTAATTATTTGAGACCACAGGTCTGAGCTGGAAGGATATACTTACCTCTTCGCTTCTCCATACGTTAAACAAATATGTATACTTCCCAGGATACCCGATGAACTTCCCTTTAAAGAAGGCCACATAAAAGCAAGCCGAGTAATAATTCACAAACTGGAAGAGAAACATCTTCAGAGTGAGACTGCTCTCATACTCCTGGTAAGTTCGAGGGATTTCTGCCAATAAAAATCACCAAAGGTAAATGTACTTTCCCTGAATGCTGTACTTAGAAGTGGCTATCGAGGCATGCCATTTCAAAGTGTGTCAACATGCTCCTCCTTCTGACCTCAGTGGCCCATGGTTACACTGGTGCAAACTAGGTAGGCTTATGCAAGGGCTGGGTTGGTTTCTAACTACATTGTGCTTTCTTCTCATGAACTGAATTGTGCCCCAAAATGCTGGCAGAGATAACATGTGCTTTCTTTTCCCTCAATTCAAATGCAGTTTGGTTTATAGTATAACAAATTCTAAAGATAAGAAAATATTAATTTCTCTCCAAAGACTGTTGGAGCATTATGAGGGGCGCAAAAAGTCGGGGAACATATTTTCTTTCATGTGTTGGTAATTTCTCAGTAGAACAGCTGACTCAGACACTCTCATGACAATTTCAGGAGTAAAACAAAATATTCTAAGGACACAGATAACTTCCATTTTTGTGCAGCTTGGTGAATTTATTTACAAAATCTTTGCTAGGAGCTCAGGGATAATTTTCAATGAAGAAAGCCATGCCTTCTTGGTGTCTTTCAAAGCACTTTACCTGTTGTGATTCACTCACATGCTCTTGTCCAGAGAAAAAGTAAACTTGGCTGAGAACTCAAAATTTGAAAATGAGGCAAGGGCTGCTTCCCAGGAGTGCTGGCCTGGTGCTTGCCTTTGTGAAAACATGAGAAGAGATACACTTGAAGGCTACATAGATAGCCTTGGCTCTCTCTCTCTCTCTCTCTCTCTCTCTCTCTCTCTCTCTCTCTCTCTCTCTAACTTGTCCAAGATGGGAACAGAAGCACATGTGCTCCTTGCAGCTTCCTTGTTCAACTCTTTGCTTTACCTGTGACCCCACCACTTCCCATTTCAGGAGAAAATGTAAAACTTCAGCAAGAAAATGATGGATGTAGTAACAGAGGCCACCTAGACATAAAAGGCATTGTATTCTAAGCTTATGTGGAAGGAACTAGTGCCCTATTTGTCTTTCTTTTCTTCTCTTCTCTTTTCTTTTCTTTTTCTACTTCTGAATAATTTCCAGAAGCAAATACCTTCCAAGAACACAACATGTAAAATCAGATTATCCCATGTTTTTATTACAGTTTCTGATCAGGGTTCAGCTATCTCTGCCCACGGAATGTTGAGATAAGAGTCCTCAAAATGGCCCAAGGAGTTCTGAATTCTTTTTAGTGTTTTTCTTGTTTCCATTATGAAATGACTGACTGTGGATCTTAAGGGATTCTTAAAAATTAGTGTGTGGATCTACTCATAGAACAAAGAGGCCTGAAAATTGTGTTCTTAGAGGCCAATTCCCTGAGAGAGGGTCCAAAAATGGATGTGCAGTGTTGACTGAAACCTGTGTTTAAATCTCTCTCATAATTAGGCCAGCTTACCCATTTTTGTAATCCGGGCGGATATCCTCTCATAAAAAAAATTCAAGGTCACAATGACAATACAGTTCAGGCATGATCCAGAGAGTGAGGTGGCCATCTGGGGGGTGAAGAAACTCTTCACATTCTGCAGGGTAGTTTCGCTTTCCATGAAGCTGGCAAAAGTGGCAAAGACTGACAGGCGATACACGATGATGGACACCATGCTGCTGAGGAGGAGAGCCATCTGAGGGAAGAACAGAGAACCGAGAGCCACTGCATGTACTGTTTCCCCATTTTGTTACACAATGATCAGCAGCTGCTTAGGCAAAGCAACTTCTCTTAGCGTAGAGGCATCAAATAAGTCATCACAATAGAAGGTGGCTTAAAGAGAAATCATTTGGTGGCTATGGGTTAAACATAAAATAGGGAAAAAACATTACCCACAGTGAAGGAAAATACTGTCAACGTGATAAGAGACTCATCTGTGATTGAGTTGTCTAGATTAAATGAATTGAGACAGAAAAACTTATCTTAACTGGGAATGACACCTCTCCCTGGGCCTGGGATCTGGACAGAAGCAACAGTGGGAAGTGAGTTGCATACTGGCATTTGTCTCTTTGCTTTGGGACTCTGAATGCACGATGACCAGCTGCCTCAAGCTCCCATTGCCACACATCCTCTGTCATAATGGGTTATGTCCTTGAACTGTGAACCAAAGTAAATTCCTTTTCCCTTCAGCTGATTCTTACCAGCCATTTCATTATAACAATTTGAGAGTGACTTCTACATCCAACTTTTTAATTCATTTTCTCAGTGTTTACAAATGATAGCCATATTTCTGAATCCTTATCTATATCCATCATCAATCTATCTGTCTGTCTGCCTATCTAATCTCTACCAATATAGATTAATTTTTAATGTTTTAAAGAAAATAAAAAAAATAATAATCCTGAACCAGAAACACTAATAAATTCCCCTTTCAGGCAAAATTTGCTGAAACATGATCTAGGTTTTAGTTATGTTGTGTTATGCCCCCTCATCAATTTGTATATATGGCACATTGCAAAGCACTGTGATTGTATATCAATTCAAGAAAACTTTACTCTAAATCTCAGGAATCAAATCATATTGACTGATAAGTAGAAAACAAAAACAGAATGACCATTCTGGAGCCATGCTTCAAAGTTTACTTCTAAGAATTGATCCTAGGGTGGCTATCTGTCTTCCCTTTACTCATTTCTTCTAAAAATTGTTATATAAGCTAAGAAAACATATTCTAACTGTTTCAAGATGTAAAAAACATTTTAATAAGAACTCTGTTAAAAAGTACAGTGTATATATACTGGAGAAGTTAAACCACAGTCTAAAAATAGTTAATTTGTTCATACCTCAAGAGGACATTTGGTCAGAGGCTAATCCTCCCATCCCTCTTCCTAAAATTAAAGACAACTGTGACAAGTACAAAAATTAGAAAGGGAATTTAAAAAAGATCATTGTGGTAGATAAATATATATTAGCTATAGCTATGAAGAGAAACCAACTCAGCCCCATAGATTTGTCTCCCACAGACTTTATTCTCTTTATTTCAACAAGAAAAAGAAGTTTAACAGTTTAACTGGTTGGTCACATGCATAGATGCTTGAAGGAAGATAAAGTGACATTGATGACACTAAGCAGAGGTTATGCTGAAGGTAAGCGTGACATGGGGACAGGCTGTGGAATCAGGGCTCTCCCTTTCCCATCTTTCCACAAATGTCAGCCTTGGGAAGAACTTATGCAAACAATGGCATCTTTATAGAGGTATAGCCAATGTAGGAAGAATGAGGAGCTGCAGGGATGACCCAAAAGCATACAGATCTATGGAGATACTGTGCTTCATACAGGACTGTGTTCTAAAGAAGTGATAAAAGGTTTCAAAATGGTGCTTACCCCAAAGATCACTGTGGTCCCTGACACAAAGTACCATGGGATGCGATGGCACAGAGGCATGTATGGCTCCATCTCCTGAAGTGATGGAGAAATAACAAAGTCACACTTTGTCCTCATAGTTGGGACTCCAAATAACAGTAGAAAAATCAGGGAGTATGCTGAAGGTAGAGATCTCACAAAGGCTCTCTCATTACATAGCTCATTCTCCTTTGAAGAGAAGGCCATAAGACCCTGAAGTGACATTCCACATGGGGTAAGAGACTGGATTGAAGCAACCTGCTTCCTAAGTGCTGAGTTGCAGTGGGCTCCAGGGCCTGACTCGAAGTCCAAATCTCACCGCTGATATATGATGAGGTACAATTTTGTTCTATCTGGAATGCTTTCTATTTGCTTTACAGCATATGAAGTTCCTGAGTTGTTACCACAAACCCAGCAGGCCAGGCTCTTCTGCCTCAGTGTCCACAGCCTTTAATAGGCAAGATATTATTGATTCCCCTGGCATTCTGAGCTACAGTCAAACAGGTATTTTTATTTACAAAGGTTGCAATAAAGTAAAGAAGAGCTGTTAGGAAACATGCAAACCACAAAATTATACCAAAAATAAGATTCCACATTTATGAATATCTAAGTTGGACCAAGAGCTGCAGAACATTCCTTGGGCTACAAAGACTTCTAAGAGTTCTATGGAGATGCAGGCTGTGCATGCATATATGCATACAGGATCCTATGCACTGTTCCTGTGTGCACCCAATGTATGTGTGCTAGTGTCCACTGATGGCTTTGACTTCATAGTAGAAAAAGACAACAGAAGCATGCCACTTGGTTTAACTAAGTAAGTAAGTAAGGAAAGGAAGAAAGAAAGAGAGAAAGAAAGAAAGGAAAAACGACTGAGTGTTTACATTAGAACTTTATGGCAAGATGTGTGTACAGATTCTCCTGTTTTCTTTCATTTTATTTCTGGCAATAGATTTCAGTGTTTAAGCCTAACCAGAGCTCTCACATGTGGGTCTGTATCAGTGGTACATAACTATTCCAGGACAGCCAATAGCAGAGAGTCCCCTGAAGAAACTCCTACTCCAAGTCTCCTGTACCTTGGTCATAGGATTCATCTTCTTTCGTTTACACATGGCTTCAAACTCAGGCCGCAGTTGGAGCTGTTGCTGTTCCTCTTCGAAGTCCACCAGGTCCCACTCATACTCAAGCCTGGCTTGTCGCTGTTTCCAAAACTCCAGAAACAGTGTGACTACAGGAGAAGCAAGCAGGGCAGGGCATCAAATGGTCAAACAAAAGTAGTAAGACAGCAACTCTAGGGGCTGGAGGGGTGGCTTGCAGTTTAGAGGGCCTCCTGTTCTTACAAAGCATGCAAGTTCAGTCCCCAGCATTCACAACCACCTTTAACTCCAGCTCCTGAGGATCTAATGCCCTCTTTCTGCCTCACTGCGCACCTGCTGTGCACATACAGCATACACATGCCATACATACAATGGAAAATAATAAAAATATCTATGTCTTTGTTCTTTCTCTCTGTTGTTCCTCCCACTCAACCATCTCTTTCTCTCATGATTTCTTCCCAACTCCCCTAACTCGCTCTCCCGTATGGTCCCAATTTACTCAGGAGATCTTCTCTATTTTGCCTTCCTAGGGGGATTCATGGATGTCTCTCCTAAGTTCCTCCTGTTGCCTAGCTGCTTAGGGATTGTGAGTTGTAACCTGGTTATTCTTTGCTTTATGTCCCCTCCCCCTTTTTTGGATCAATTCCCTATGGTGGAATACCTTGCTCAGCCTTAATGCAGTGGGGAGGGGCTTGGTTCTGCCTCTACTAGGAATGCCAGACTTTGTTGACTCTCCAAGGGAAGCCTCACCCTCTCTGAAGAGTGGATGGGGGATGGGGTGGGGGTAGGGGGAGTGGAAGAAGGGGAAGGAGGAGGAGCTGTGGTTGTGTGTAAAATAAAAAATATGTAACTCAGCGGGAAGAGTGCTGGCCTAGCAAGCACAAGTCCCTGGAATCTACCCCCAGCATAGACTCTGTCATGGTGTACACTAGTAATCCCAGAATTTAGGATGCAGAAGCAGGAAGGTCAAAGTTATCCTCAGCTACACAGAAAATTTAAGGTTGGCTTATGCTTTATGAAATTTTGTCTTAAAAATTTTATTTCAGAGCTATTTCTAGTGGTAAAAAGAATTCAAATGGTTAGTTACCCGAATTATATAACCGAACAGACAAAATGTTGATCCATTCATGGTCATAATACAGAGAAAGCTAAGTTGGAGGAGACTGTGTACTCACCCCAGATCCCCATGAAGATGGCAAAGAACACAGTTGACTCGTTGTCAAACAGATGGGAGAACTGGAAAAGTAACACCATCACAGAAACCACTTAATATGGACCATGTTGTCACTGGAAGGAAGGTCCAGGCCTCGTCCCCTCCATATGCCAAACTTACCTTTGAATGCAAACACGTACTGTTCAGTCTCCAGTAATCACACACTTCATCACAAAGTGGACACATGATCATCTTACCTCCAATGTTAGGGTCACAGATTTCAGTGCTACCCAGAGAAATTAGATAAAAAGCAATGTAGGTTGGAGTGAAAAATCTAACTGGCTCTCACCAGACTGACTGGCTAATGATCTTCCACCCACAACAGTAGAATGAAGCAAATATTTCTATAGTCTAACTGTACTCTAGAGCATCCTTAGGCTCTATTTTTAAAAATAGTCTGACATAGAAGACCTCAATGGGATCTAGCCAATATCTAGGATGGATGGGGACCTAGGGGTCCTGAGGTCCTACCCCTAGCAGGAGAGCTATTGACAATTGATGGCTAAGTGCTAGGGAACTGAGAGGCCATGTGCTCCAGTACATTGTCACATGTGCACATGAGGTCAACACCAAGTGGACTTGAGTTTTAAAATAAACACAAGAAATCGGGAAGGAAAATGGTGTAACACCGGAGGTAGAGGAGGTAGGGGTAGATTTCATCAAAACACATTATATGCATTATGAAACTCTCAAATATAAAAAGAATAAATGAAGTAAAAATAAATGAAATTAAAACCAAAACAACAACAGAAAGACAGTTTCTGTAAAGCCCTATATATAAGTCTGCTTTAAAAATACTGCCTGCTACCACAAGGAAGCATTGTGAGCAAAATGTGAGGAAAAGAAGGAGGCTGAAGAAACTTACACAAGGGCATGCTCTATGGTGCCAGGGTCTTGTGCTCACCTAGTTTGGTTACTTTCCATTGATAACAAGCCGTAGATGAAGCAGGCTAAGCCGACCAGAGCTGCGACCAACAGCATTTCTGTGTAATACCCAAGAAACACAAAATAGATACCGATTTTTTCTCCATAATAATTCCTGTCAAAGAGAGTCAAAATCAGAGGCTGGGAGAAAACAGTGGTCCAGGTGCCCTGGCTCCCTTCTGGAAGGCAAATTTTATAGTAGTAGCGATGAAAAGAAATAGCCCATGTAAGAAGGAAACTACCAGGACAGAAATTAAATCTTAAATAATATCATATTGAGAATTTTAAAGTTTCCAAGTATTTAAAGTAAGTTATTAAATATTAAACAAATATACATTAAACTATTAAACAAAGAAATGTAACCTGTAGCAAGTGACAAGTTAAAGTGGTGGTCAGTCATTGTCTTTCTTCTTTCTCCAGTCAGAGTGGGCACTCTGACAGCACTCAAGGGTGACTGGAACCCTTGCTTCACAGAGTGGGGGAGGTTACAGTGTCCTTCCAAATGCGAAGACCATTTTAAGCAGACTTTAAATTGACTTCTCATGTCCCACACTAATTCTTCAGGTCTTCAAACCTTTCTAATTAAATGGGTATCTCTGTGTGTGCAGTGCATCTGTGTTTTCCTTTCAATCCTGATAAACATTTTTTCAGTTTTGCTTTTATTTTTCCCACGATGCTGTCTGTCACAGTCCTTAAGAAATCTGCTGTTGACACTCACAGTAACCATGAATGAACCTGCATTTGAGATTTTATTTAAAAAATAAGGCAATTTCTATAACACTGCACAACATCAAGATCACCAAAAAGACACCAATATTCTTTTCTATTTTTCTCTGTCTTTCCTTTTTGACAGCGTCTCACTCTGTAGCCTAGACTAGCCTCGGACTCACAGCAATTCTTCTGTTTCAGCCTCCTCCATGATAGGATTGCAATGGATGTGTGCACTACACTTAAGTACTAAATATTTTATTTTTTAACATATTCCATTTGCTCTTTTTGCCATATTAAGTTTACAGAATCTGTCTTAGAAGGGACTGTGAACACATGTTGCTACAGGCACAAGAATTCTCAGGAATTCATAAGGAAACTGGATGTCTTGGAAAAACTTGCTTTTTGTTTGTTTTTCCTTGGAATTTCTTTTTTCTTTTATTGGAAATATTTTTTTCTATATAGTATATGCTGATTATGGTTCACCTTGCCCAACTCCTTCCAGACCCTCCTCACCTCCCTACACACCCAAATACACACCTTTTCTTTCTTTCTCTCTCATTAGAATACAAACAGGTATCTAAATAATAATAAGATAAAAATAAAAACAAACAAATCAGAATAAGACAAAACAATAAAAAAGTACAAAGAAAAAGCATAAGAAACACATAAAGACACTGACACACACAGAAAACTCACAAAACAAAATCAGAAACCTTATTAATATGTAAGCAAGAGACCTGTAAAATAAAAGTGAATAAATAAACAAATAAACAATAAAAAATGCTGTCAAACATTGTGAGGCTAAAAGTCTCCAAAAATAATGTAGAGCTTGCTTTGTGTTGAACAATTACTGCTGGGCAGAGGGTCTGCCCTTGAGCATGACTTGTGTACCCAGTGAAACTCTATTTGAGAAGACTAACTCTTTCTTTGTGAGCAGTTATCAACCGGATATAATTTCTTGGTGGATATAGTAGTTATCAGCTGGGTATACTTTCTGTAATTTCTAGGTATGGAGGCTTGTGCCCCTCTGAACACTTGGACCTAATCTGGGACAGTCCTGTGCAGGTGGCCACAGTCTCTGTGAATTCCTTGTGCACTGGTCTTGCTGTATTTGGAAGTTCTTGTTTTCTTGGTGTTCTTCACCCTCACTGGCTCTTGCAATCTTTTTGTCTCTTCTGAAGAGTTCCCTGAGCCCTGAGGGGAGGAATTTGAGGGAGACATCCCACTTAGGACCGAGTGTTTCAAGGTCTCCCACATTGTGACGCTGTGGGACTTTTCATGCTACTACATTCAAGGATTTTTATAAAACTGGCATGTATATGGTATTTCTTAAGATGTTTATTTTACACCTGAGAGCTCTAACTCATAATGTCTATATGCCCTTCATAGAGAGAGCAGTTCTGTGATATGTGTAAAGAGGTCTGTTTATTATTTTCATGATGGAATAACATGAAAAATTATGGTAGAATTGATTGAAACAAAACCTCGAGGAATCAGTGAACAGAAGTCAATATTTACTTTAAAATAACTGCTTTGTATGTAAATATATCAGCATCCAAGGATCAGGCACTCCACTGCTATGATATTATGAATATACCATTAGAGTCATGGCTGATCTGTCTATTCTTAATTATTTGGTATACAGCTGTTGTAAAAGGTTTCTGGACTGGACTTTTCAGTCTAGCCCAGAGGTTCGAACCCACTCTCAGTCCTGTTTAGCCTCAAATAATCACATACAAGCTTATATTGTTTTTATGCTGATTGACCTAGGGCCCAGGCATGTAATTTGCTAATGCTTGCTCTCAATCTAACCCATTTTGTTCGGCCTTGAGGCTCAGTACCTTTTTTCAGAGCAGCATTTTCTTTGCATCTCCTGGCAACTCCTGTGACTCTGGCATCTGTCTCTGCTCTGAGATGTTCCTGAGTTTTCTTAGCCTGGTAGCCCTGCCCACACTTCCTGCTTGCCTTTGGCCAATCAGCTCTTCATTAAATTAGTAGGCAGGACAAATATTTACAACATTAAAAGCATAATCCCACTACATACAGCAGCTATCAATTTAATCTCTAAGCAACAAGACAAGAACAATGGGTACATGAAGGAGAAATTACACAAAGCTGTGAAATTGGAAAGGAAATTGGAAATACACCTGGAAATGAAGACTCTCCTGATAGCATGCCGGTATAAATATTTTTCTTAGAATATAAAAAAGTTATCGCTGAAAACTACAGAAAGAAATTTAGAAATATTTGGACATGGTATAGAGTTCACATGAGGTGTGTGATTTCTGAGAGTATAGGGCTGTGCATCTATTAGTTGTGTGATCTCTGAGAGTGTAGGGCTGTGCATCTATTAGTTGTGTGATCTCTGAGAGTGTAGGGCTGTGCATCTATTAGTTGTGTGATCTCTGAGAGTGTAGGGCTGTGCATTTGAATCCCTCTCTAATTTGGCCTTTCTCCATATCCAGTCACCCATTAGTTCCCATAACCGCAGTCATAAAGATAGCTTTCTAATTGTCTTAGAGTTTCTGTTGCTGTGAAGAAACAACATGACCATAACTCTTATAAAAGAAAGTATTTAATTGGGGCTTGATTACATTCAGAGGTTTAGTCCATTATCATCATGGTGGGAGGCAGGCATGGTGCTGTAGTTGAGAGTTCTACTTCTCAGCAGGCAGCAGGGAGAGCCACTGGGCCTGTCTTAAGCATTTGAAACCTTCAAGCTCATCCCTAGTGATACACTTTCTCCAATAGGGCCACTCCTACTCTAACAAGGCCACACCCCCCAAAAGTGCTGCTCCCTATGTGCATGCCTATGGAGGGCATTTTCATTCAAACCACCACATTCTACTCCCTGGACCCTATTGTCTTAGCCATATCATAATGTAGAAATGCATCCAATCCAACTTCAAAGGTCCCATAGTCTATCAGTCTGAATTTTGTTTAAAAGTCTAAAGTCTCTTCTGAGATTCATGGGAATCTCTTAACTAAAAATCTTCTATAGAATCAAAATGAGACAAACAAACAAGAAAAAAAGCAAAGCATGCCCAAGCTGCAAACCACAACCACTGAACAGCTTGGGATCAGAAACACCTTGGACTGACTCCTTGGATCCCACTCTCCCTAGAGGAAAACCTGACTCAGTTTTGAGGTTGGGGGTAGAAAACTAGATCTGCCAGGAGTGGAGGCTGAACTAAGCAATATTGGGACAGTGGGACCATGGGACTGCCTTCCGCCTGCCTGGGGGGTGGGGGATGGGGAGTTGTGGAGAAGAGAGAATGACCTGATGTGGTGGGAGGGGGAAGGGACCTTGAATAAGGATATACAAGGATAGAAAGTGTGACTTCTTTGTTCATAATAATAAAATAAAAGAAAAAAGTACACCACATAACCCTATTCAAAAATGGGGAAAAGGGAGCACATTAAGGAAATACTGGAGCAAAGCCAGACTGAAAACCAACCAGGCAAACTCCAAACTCTGCATCTCCACATATATCAAAACACTCTTCAGATCTCTGTCCGATTCCTTTCAACTTTGTTGACTTTTACTCACATTTTTCTCTTAGGCTGTTTCTACTCCTTGTTAGCAGGTTTTGTTGGCAAATATCCCACAACTCTGGTATCTCTGACATCTTTTATGCTACAAGGCAACTGAGAATTTACCTTCACAGCTTCATGCAAAGACTATTCTGGGACCCTGTGTAGGGACAACCTGCCATATGCCTGGTCTCAGCAGTTTTCCTAAATAGCAGAGAGAGATTCCATAACCTCTTAATTTTATCCTTGACTCTAAAGCCAGAAACACATTACCGAAGCTGCCAAGTTTTGTTGCTTGCTGGAACTGGAACATGCCACCCCTACCCCCAAATTCAAATACTTACCTGCTTTCTGTTTTTGATGATTTCCTGTATTGGCTAAGCCTGGCTATCCTGAAACTCACTCTGTAGACCAGGCTGGCTTCAAATTCAGAGATTTACCTGCCCCTGCCTTCTGAGTTATGGGAATAAAGGCAGGTACCACCATGACTGGCTCTAAACTTTTCTTTTGTTCTATTCCCAAATTGAAAGTTTAGCTGGGGTGGGATCTTACACTGAGATCACCACTCTCTTTATTTCATTTAGCAACAAGCTTTTCTTGCATCTGTTTATCTCCTTGAACACAGGACTTGACTCCACTAAACTTTCTAGTGCTCTTTTTTTTCCCTCAAACTGGATATTTTGTACTTTTTCTTGCTTGGATTGGTCCTTTTCATTGTAGGTCTACATAAGAGTGACCACTAATCACCAGGTCACATAGTCCACACTAGGTTGTTTTGAAATCTCCTCTGCTAGTGCTATTAATCCACAACTCTTCACTTTAGCTTCAGGCAGATTTTTTTGGAGAAGGTCAGAAAACAGCCACATTCTTCACCAAAATATTAGATTTTTGTAAATGTCTTGACTTCAGAATAGAAGTCTAAAGATATATATAACTTTGGAGAAGAGCTTTTCTTTTTATTTCTACAGAAAATGAGAGGCTGTAGATTTATTGCAGATTAAAGAAAGTAAGGTTTGATGGAAGAAGACCCCCTGAAAAACCTCAGATGCAAATGAATGGCCCAGATGATCCAATGTTTCAGAGCACCTCTTTTGCAGTTTACTCTGAGCTCTTGATCCAGAACAGCTTCAAAGAGACTGCCTAAGATGACCAGGCTTCACAGAATACTCTAGTCAGGACTTGACCATAATCCTGAATCTTCTCAGGATTCCCATAAGATTACCAGAGCCCCCAATCAGTAGGAAGTAAGTAGTCTAGACAACTAGGCCCACATTCCCCAGAATGGATTATGGATGTTTCTCTTTGCTTACAGTATTGCCTACAAGTTACATAATGGTGAGAAAAAAAGTCATACAAAAGAGATTAGATCCAGGGTTCTTGTTTTAAAAAGGAAAAGTGGGAAATGCTGTTGGATTATGCTCTTGTACATTGTAAATATGAACTTACTATCAAATTCTACTGTAACTTAAAGAACTATGACAAATGCATATCATATTTTCCATAAAACTTAAAAAGGAAACCAAGCCTTTAAAAGTTACAAAACCAATGAAACCCTGATATTAATCATAGTATTTCTTTTTTTTGATTTTTTCATATATATATTATTTGGTGTTTTTACATCATACACCCTATCAAAATCAGATATCAGAGCTCTCAGTATCATGTCCACTCTTATGATCTCCCCATTTACAAAAGCACCCATTCATGCTGCTCATTTGCTTACTGGAGCATAATTAAACTCACTGTGGCCAGAACATTAAAGAAAATGTTCTGGTCTTGAGTTCTTGTGTACAATGACATCTCTCTCTCTCTCTCTCTCTCTCTCTATATATATATATATATATATATATATATATATATATATATATATATGTATGTATATCTTAAAGTCCACTAATGAGTACATCCCCTGCTTCTCTTTCTGGGATTGTGATACCTTGCTCAGGAGGATAGTCTGCATATCCATCCATTTGCCTGCAAATTTTAGAGTATCATCTTTTCTTACTGCTGAGTACTCCATTGTATAGATATACCACAGCTTATTAATCCAATCCTCAATTGAGGGGTATCTAGGTTGTTTCCAGGTTCTTGCTATTAAAAATAATGCTGCTATGAACATAGTTGAGCTAATGTTATTAGAGTGTGACTGTGTGTCTTTAGGGTATATGCTTAAGAGTGGTATTGCTGGATCCTTGGGGAAATTGATTCCCAGTTTTCTGAGAAACCGCCATACTGCATTCCAAAGTGGTTGAACAGGTTTACACTCCCACCAACAATGGAGGAGTGTTCCCCTTGCTCCGCAACCTCTCCAGCATAGGCTGTCATCTGTGTTTTTAATCTTGGCCATTCTGACAGGTGTAAGATGGTATCTCAAAGTTGTTTTGATTTACATTTCTCTGATGGCTAAAGATGTTGAGCACTTTTTCATGTGCCTTTCAGCCATTTTTAATTCTGTTGCTGAGAATTCCCTGTTTAGTTCTGAACCCCATTTTTTAACTGGGTTTTTAAGGGTTTGGAGCTCTAGTTTTTTGAGTTCCCTATATATTTTAGAGATCAATCCTCTGTCACTTGTAGGGTTGGTAAAAATCTTTTCCCTGTCGATTTGTCTTATTTACTGTGTCCTTGGCCTTATAGAAGCTTCTCAGTTTCAGGAGGTCCCACTTATTGATTGTTGTTCTTAGTGTCTGTGCTACTGGTGTTATATTTAGGAAGTGGTCACCAATGCCAATGCATTGGAGTGTATTTCCCACTTTCTTTTCTATCAAGTTCAATGTATTTATGATAAACAGTGTGTTTATGTTGAGGTCTTTGATCCACTTGGACTTAAGTTTTGTGCAAGGTGATAGGTTTAGATCTATTTTCATTTTTCTACACAGTGCCATCCAGTTATGCCAATACCATTTGTTGAAGATACTATCTTTTTTCAGTAAAGTGCTTTGTGTATATATATATATATATGTATATATATACATATACAAAATTTAATTTCAAAAATTTGTCTTTATTCTAGAGAATTTTATATATGAACATAATGAAATATGATCAATGCAATCCCTATTTTCTTCCTTTAGACTCTATATCCCTCCCAACATGTCTCACAGAAACCTTCATGTCTTTTTAAAAATAATCCATTAAGTACAGTTAGTGAGTAAGTTTCAGCATCGCCACCAGCTGAAAAAGTCCTCTGCACTCAAGCGCTAGTATCCTCTCTCACATATCCACATCTAGGCAGCCTCTCTTTGGTTTCAGGTGCCTATAGTTTTCTTTTTTCTAGAAGAATTGTTTTAATGGCAACACAGTGTGTAGCTTCTTGTGGTCTTCTTATATCCTTTACATAGTACTTGTAGGTTTCTTACCTGGTGTTATGTACATTAATTTGTTTCTGTATGAAAATGTGACTTATACAACATCAGTTCTTAGATGTCTTGTTGTTCTAAGTCTCTATTACTAGTTATATTGCTTTGAATGTTCAAAAAATGTCTTTATTGGACATGCTTCATTTTTCCTGATTAAAATATTCCTGGTTTCCTGTGAGTAGAGCTCCTAGATCATTCAGAAAGAACACATTTAACTTCATATGAAGCTAACAAAGTGTTTGGCCACTCATTCCCATCAGTGGTATCTAGGATTCAGATGGCTGCCTGCCTGGAGCTATCATAGCTTCTTCTTGTGTGACCTTTGATTTTGACTTTGCTAGTAGGAGTGCGGTGCCCCCTCAGTGACATGCTGTTTCTATTTCCCTGTGGATGACTATGCATAGGTTTCCTAATGTGCTGCTGTCATCCATAAGCATAATTCTCTTGGTGAATCAGCTATCAAATTCTACATTAGCACATATATCTCTCCAATGTTATAGATAAATATGCTTTATTAATATGTTTGTTGTACACATTTTTTTTTCATGCTGTACTATGTCTTCAGTCAATCACACTCCTCATATTGTGTGTTCTGTCTGATCTGAAAAAGTTCATGCCCCATTTAGGACACAGAGATTTTTCACTTCTATACCCTTAATTTTTTACTTTGGTAGTTGTATTCCTGATATTTATTTTTTTGATTG
This sequence comes from Sigmodon hispidus, assembly GCA_004025045.1. Taxonomy (NCBI): domain Eukaryota; kingdom Metazoa; phylum Chordata; class Mammalia; order Rodentia; family Cricetidae; genus Sigmodon; species Sigmodon hispidus. The sequence goes on from PVIH01001055.1 coordinate 145,693, forward strand.
ACTTAAATTTATATTTATGTTTTGCACAGAAAATGGTCCAGATACACATCTTGTAGGTGTTCATCTACCTGTGCTATTTTCATTTACTCTCACAACTGCTGTTTTTCACATGGACTTCTTAGTAACCTTTGCTTAAAATTAAGTAATTATTATATATGAGTCAATTTCTGAGCTCTCTTTTTAATTATAGTTTTCATTTGAAAATAATTTAAATGCACAGAAAGTTACAAAATTAATTTAAAAACATCCCACATATATCCTTAGATTCTATTATTTATTGTGCATTAATTGCATGCATGTTTTTAAAATTGAGATTATAGAACCAAGAGCTTTACAGATAGATCTCTGAGATAAATGCATCAACATTCACAGGCCAGTTTCTCCTATATTTTAAATTTTTCTACTACTCAGTAAGAAAAACAAAATAAGTATGTATACTTAAACTAAAATGTAGACAAATTGCAATACATTTTCAAAGGAAAGTAAAGCATTATTTCCATATTAAAGATGAACCACACAACATTTCAGTACCATAACTAAGTGTGTGGTGCTTATACAAGGGAAGAATCAGGCTGACTGCATCCTAGCTAAATGCTAGGTCCTGACCTTTAATAGCCATGCCGTGTATTCTTCCTCTCATAGATGGTGGCAACAACTATCTTCTTTCAAATGAACAGCTAATAGTAAAGAGAGGGACTGTGAAACATAGTGAATCACAATGGCAGTGAACATAGCCTACTGTGGAACTATGAACAAAGATCACATCTTTGGCTTTTAATGGTCACAATGCTTAATGAACTCACCGAATCAAATCTAAAGGTTGCTCCTTATAAAAGTAGGAAAACCGAGCCCAGTTCTGGCAAAGGGTGTACCTCTCATTCAAGTGAGTAGGAGTTCTCGATGGCTTCCAATACTGGCCCTGCACACAGTCAAGGAGAGTGTAAGAGGAGAAAGCAAGAGGCACAGATGACAGGGAGGGGCCTCTCTGGACAGGTAGACACTGAACAAAGCTGACACCATCTTTTATTGCTAGATTTCTAACTCATACTCCACTCATGTGAAATCATTTGCTAACACTGATCCAAAAAACCATAGTCAGAGTGATTTGTTTATTAAGCTAGCCTAGTTAACACAATGCCACTTACACAGTAGCTGCTTAACCCATTAGAAAATTTTGTGGACTGTGAACTGCTGGGGACAGAGTGAGTATCCAGCTTCAAGATTAACATAGGTGAAGATTTATGATCAACTGTGACATTTTATATCCTCTAATTGAAGCTTTTTGTTGTTCTTTGGGTAACACTGCTGACTTTTGAGAAGTGGAACTCAAAGACAGAGTCCTTAGGGCACTATTTGGGGATGTTGTAAAACCCCACTCTGAAAGGCAGAAAAGGGAAAGCCTGTAACTTCGAAATTTACAGATGTCCAAGAAGGTGAAGTCTAGCTGCTTCGAAAGAGAACTCAGTGACATTCATTTCCAATGAACAAGGAAGGCTGTGATGAAAGGCTGGATTTCAGGTTAAAATACCCTGGGATCATGGCAGGAGTTGGATTTATAATAGGACAATGGGTTAAAAGAATTAATGTCCTGTGGGTAAGTAAAGGAACAAAAATTCTCAAAGTCTTCAAAACATAACCACCCTTGTAATGAAAGATTGACAAAGAATGCCTGGTAACGTGTAGTAATCTAACAGTACTTTTCTATATTATCGGTATCTTGACTCTGTAATCCCTGCACTGTTTTTCTCTGGAACGTGGCCCTGTCTTGGGGCTGGAGGCATTAGAGCAGGGTGAATAGTTTCTCCTCTTTTACATTAAAGGAAATTGCTGCTGCAGCCTATAGGTAGCAGATCACAGCCAACTGAATGTCATATTTCACAGTGCTGATTGGTTGACTGCAGTTTATGTCACATGGAAAAGTTAGGTTACAGGCTTTAAAAATCACTTCTAATCAGAGGCAGAAAGGACAAAGCAATTTAAACAGAAATGAGATCCAAATGATGGTCTCAAAGTCGTGGATAGATATCTCGGGCTATATGTTTTCTATCATAAAGCCAGGGTGAAACTGTGCTTCATCATTCAAATGCAACCCCTCTCCCTGACCCCCAACCACAAAGCCCCAGGTCGCCAGCTACTTTCAGGTTTGACTAACTGGGCTCAACATCTGGAACAGCTAAGACTCCATATTTTTTATGCAACGAGTCATCAATCCTGAAGAAAAAAATCTTTAGAGTGTTGGTTGTTAGTGAAAATTCTACTGATGACTGACACCGTCCTCTAGACATCTGCTTCATTTCCAGGGAATCCCTGATCTCTGAACTTTGATTACTGGTTGTGTGAAAATACAAGCCAGGAAAAATGCTTTCCCAGTAAGTGAGACCAGTTCTACATTCGATAGAAAAAATATAAGTGCATTTACTCTAAGCAATTCAAAACTTATGAGAAAAGACATGTTAGAAATTTCTGAATAATATGTCACCCAATTTTCTTTATTATATAACTACTATTTCCAGAATGTATTCTAAAGAAAATATTGTGTGAAAATATAATTGACTATTAAAAAAGATTTTCCTTTTGAATGCCAGCATGAAAAGGAACTGAATGCACTTTAGCCTTGCTAGGACTGGAAGCAGAGACTGGAAATTTTCCCGTTGTGAAGGAGAAGTAAGCAGTTCATAGAGAAATGGAAAGATATTGGACAATTGCTCCATCCCCCAGGAAGGCAGTGAGAGGGTAAATGGGCTCTGCATTACGGAGGTCACTGGTACTCACATCATGGAGTGGGTAGGCAGATAGATAGGTGTTCGAGTTTAGCAGTCTTTCAATCCCAATCTTTTTCTTCCCTTCTTCTACTCCAAAAGGACATCGTGACAGAATGTAGTAAACCTGCCAGGTAGGTACCAGAAGTCAGCACATGAATCCTACCAGGAATATGCAAGGACCTCAAAACATTAAATCTATGAGGGTAAAATGCAGGAACTAAGCACGCTAACCCTATAAGCTAAGTGTGAAGAGACTTCAGGGGAAAAAGCAGAGCTCTTACAGCTGATAAACACCTTCAGCAATGTAGCAGGGTACAAGATAAACTCAAAGAAATCAAAAACCCTCTTATACACTAAACATGAAAGGCCTGAAAAAGAAATAAGGGAAACATCACCTTTTATAATAGCTGCAAATAGCATGAAATACCTTGATGTAACTATAACCAAAGAAGTTTCAGGTATGTTTGACAAAAATTTTAAATCTCTGAAGAAAGAAATTGAAGAGGATATTAGAAAATGGAAAGCTCTCCCATGTTCCTGGATTGGTAGGATCAACATAGTGAAAATGGCAATTCTACCAAAAGCAATCTACAGATTCAATGCACTGCCCATCAAAATCCCAACACAATTTTTTTACAGACTTTGAAGGAACAATACTCAACTTCATTTGACAGGAGAGGCAGGAGAGCCCCATGATCGGACCTCTCAGAGACCAGTCAGAGGGAGAAATGTGAGGACATAGATTCATCCTTATAAAGTTCTGTTTCAGAAAAACTTTGGTACCTGAGGGTGGGGCCCAGGTCTGGGAGTATGCCTGATAGCCAAAAGTTTCCGCTAAGAGCTACTGTACCTGTACCCCTTTGCCCAATCCTGGAATGCTAAGATGTGCAGCACCCTGCTTACATAGGTTTTCTTTACAACTCCCCTCCCGTCAGGACAAGGGGGTCAATGCTGGGCCAGAACAAGGTTATTGACCTGGGTTCGTTTGGAACCTGTATGTAACAATAAAACCCTCATGCATGCCCAACTCCTCATGAGTGTCCAGCTCTATGGTGGTTGCTGAGAATTTCTAGACACAGGCATAACACTAGGTGCTCTGCTATAGGACCCTACTGCCACATTCAAAGCCACATAAAATGAGCATGCCGCTTAATACAAATTAAGATTTGTCTGCAGGTTCCTTAATCCTACATATTCCTTAGACTGTGGAATAAAATTGAGTTGATTCACCAAAATCTGTCTCCCAGAGGACTCAGTTCACGATCATGGGCTTCCAGAGCTTTCCACTGCCCATCTGCTTCTTTCCTGTCTCTACCTAATGCCAACAGCAGATGGGGAAAGAGGACCCCCACAGTCTGACCTGCAGCTGCTTCATCTACACAGAGAATCTGCTAAGAGCACAGCCACCTTCTTTAGCTCCCTGGCCCAGATCTTGTGGGCAGCAAGCTGGAGCTCCTACTCTACCTATGACATCTCATGTATGAGTGGACCTGAGACAACTTCCTCTCTTAAACCTCCAGAAACCATCTTGGCAGGATTCAAGTTCTTCTGCAGCATCTGCCTCAGATTATCCTGGATTCACAGATTGAACATAGGATCTAAGTCTGCATTAGGATTTGATGTAAGGGAATGTTGACTTAAAGGTCTGATCTTCTATCCAGACCCCAAAATGTTCAGCCACAAGACTGATGTCTTATTGTATGTCTGCCAATTACCATACACTTTCAATTTCCTTCAAGAATTGCTGTTTGGTGTCCAGAAATTGGCTGACTGGCACAAGTGGCCTAGCTGCTGGCCATCCTCAGCATTTCACATTCCTACCTTATTTAGGTTTCTCACTGCTGGCTTTGATTCAAATAGAAGAACTTTGATTTAATCATACAGAGGTCACTGGGACATTGGATGTCTGGACCAATTTCTACAGTGTTTTGTTTCAAGGAAGAGGGATCCTAGGGGGTGCCAGAGAGAAAGGGAAATGCTAGTTATGGGAAGAGTTTAAACATATCTAGCACTTGCTACCTCTTGTGTGTGTGTGTGTGTGTGTGTGAGTGTGATTAATATTTTTGTGGTTTATTTATTATTTGTTTTGGAATAAGGTTATTATTATTATTAACAAAGAAGTCACACTTTTTATCCTCGTATATCTTTATTCAAGGTCCCTTCCCCCTCCCAAAACATCAGTTCATTCTCTCTTCTCCACAACTCCCCATCCCCTCCCTGGGCAGGCGGCAGGCAGTCCCATGGTCCCACTGTCCCAATATCCCAATATTGCTTAGTTCAGTTTCCACTCCTGGCAGATCCAGATTTCTCCCCACAACCTCAAGACTGAGTCAGGTGTTCCTCTAGGGGGAGTGGGGTCCAAGGAGTCAGTTCAGGGGGTTTAGTGGTCAGTTTTGGGGAAAGTTCCATGAGGAGCTGAGAAATATGTATATTCCTTTGCATTTGGGTGGAAGCTTCTGTAGATATCTATTAAATTCATTTGCATCATAACCCCTTTTAGACTCCTTATTTCTCTGTTGAGTCTCTGTCTGGTTGACCTATCCAGGGTTGAAAGTGGGGTATTGAAGTCTCCCACTATTAGGGTGTGAAAAGTGATGTGGGATTCGAGCTTTAGCAGTGTTTCTTTTGCATAGGTAGATACCCTTATATTAGGGGCATAAATATTCAGAATTGAAATCTCCTCTTGACCAATTTTTCCTGTGATGGATAAGTAATGACCATCTTGGTCCCTTTTAATTGCTTTTAGCTTAAAGTCTACTTTGTTAGATATTAGGATGGCAACCCCAGCTTGTTTCTTAGGACCATTTGACTGGAAAATATTTTCCCAACCCTTTAATCTAAGCCTGTGTCTGTCTTTGTGGTTGAGGTGTGTTTCTTGTAGGCAACAGAAGGATGGCTTCTGTTGTTGTATCCATCTTGTTAGTATGTGTCGTTTTATAGGAGAGTTGAGTCCATTGATATTAAGGGATATTAGTGAACACTGATTGATATTTCCTGCCATTTTTGGTGGTAACTTGTTTGTATTTCCTTTCTCTGGAGTATTCTTCTGTGGGGTCATTAACTGTGGTTTCATGGGTGTATCTGGGGTCCTTAGGTTGGAGTTTTCCCTCTAATACTTTCTGTAGCACTGGATTGGTAGATAGATATTGTTTCAGTCTGACTTTGTCAAGAAATATCTTGTTTACTCCATCTATGGTGATTGATAATTTTGCAGGGTATAGTATTCTAGTTAGGCAGCCATTCTCTCTTTGTGTCTGTATAACTTCTGACCAAGACCTTCTAGCTTTCATTGTTTCCATTGACTAGTCAGGTGTTATTCTGATGGGTCTGCCTTTATAGGTAAGTTGGCCCTTTTCTTTTGAAGCTCTTAAAATTTTTTCTTTGTTCTGTATGTTTTGTGGCTTGATTATTATGTGGCACACTGACTTTTTGGGGGGGTCATATCTATTTGGTGTTCTATAAGCTTCTTGTATCTTTATAGGCATTTCCTTCTTCAAGTTAGGAAAGTTATCTTCTATGATTTTATTGAAAACATTATCTGTGCCTTTGAGCTGGTATTCTTCTCCTTGTTCTATTCCTTTTATTCTCAAGTTAGGTCTTTTCATGGTGTCCCAGATTTCCTGAACATTTTTTGTTATGGCTTTTTTGGTTTTAGTATTTTCTTTGACTGATATATCTATTTGAGCTACTGAGTCTTCCACTTCAGGATTCTATCTTCCATTTCTTGAACTCTGCTGGTTATGCTTGTATCTGTGGTTCCAGCTGTTTTCTTCAGGTTTTCTATTTCCATCTTTGCCTCATTTTGTGCTTTTTTTATTGCTTCTATTTCAGTTTTTAGTTCCTGGCATGTTTCTTTCATTTTTTTGGTTTACTTTTTCTTGATTTTCTTTCATAGATTTGTTCATCTCTTCCAATTTTTTGGTTGTATTTTCTTCTATTTCTTTAAGGGAATTTTTCATATCTTCTTTGAGAGCTTCAATAATCATCATAAAGCAATTTTTGGTGTTGCTTCCTTCTGTTTCCTCTTCATTGCTCAGTTCAGGTCTTGTAGTTGTAGGACTGCCACTTTCTTCTGGAGTTACTTTGTTTTTCTTTATATTATTATATATATTTTTGCACTGGTGTCTGCCAAGGCTCCAGTGGTTCACGATTAGGTGGCTCCTGGTCAGTTGTGGCAAGCAGGCTTGTGTGTCTCCTGTCACCTCTGAACAAAAGGTCTGCTCAATCTCAAACTCTGCTCTCGGCAGGGGACTGAATTTCAAGTCCTCAGTCTTTCTCTGTTGGAGCAGTTGGAGGCAGGGTGGCCGTGCAAGTTCCCTTAGCACCAGCTGGGGGGACCCTGACAGCCAAAGTTTATCTCTGTCTGCTATAGAGTGTGTGGGGACACGCTCCACAGACAGCACCTGGTCCCGGAACTGGAACCTGACCCTGGAATAAGGTTTTAACTCTATTGCTCAGGCTTGGCTAGAGCTTAATGTGTAGCCTAGTCTAGTTCTAAACTCATGATAATCTTCCTGCCTCAGCCTTTGAAGGACCAGAAGCCCAAGTATGAGCCACCAGGCCTTCCATTTCAACTTCATTACACAGGTCTATTTGTGATGTTCATGAAGGATTTTAACAGTCACAAAGGTGTGTAGAGATACATAAGAGTTACATATAGTTGGGAAAATGCTGTCTATGGAGCTTCTCAGGGCAGAGTTCCACCAATATTCAGAACACATGATGTTTGTGAAGCACAGCCAAGAGGCACAAGTGTGTACCATAGCAATGGAATATGTCCACCACAGATGGGCAGGAAGCTGGGGCCTTTCCTTTAGTGTGCCCTGAGAGCCAGCTCTGTCCTTATGACTAATGTGTTACAAAATTTCTTCCCTGTTTCTCTCTCCATGCAGATGCACTCATAAGACATTCAATTTTAAATTCATGCTAACTATGTAAGCTTTTCCAGCCATACAGGTGATTAAATCTACAGATTCATTCATGTCAAAAATTCTGTCCTTTTTCTGCTGTGATTGTGTGCACACATAAATGGGAGAAATCAATAGATTTGACATTTTATATGTGCTTCATGTGTATGCATACATAAATTCTTCCTGTGGTGTTTGGGAAGGTGCTTTCTCTATCCTAGTAAGATGCCCCCATGATTTATTCGGTGTGTGCATATACAGGCTAAAATGTTTTGTGAGACAGAAAATCTTTTTATATCAGCCTTCTAAATCGCAAGCATGGTGCTTCTATCCTATGGAAGGAAGGAAGCCCATATTTCTCACATAGAAAACACACTGGCCAGTGTTAAAAGTCACAACAAGAATCAAAGCCTGAGGTGAACGAATAGCAGTGACCTTCCTATGCTCTATGCTGAACAACCTCCTGGTCCATCTTTTTGGAAGGTGGATGAAGCCTAAATCCAGGGCTCTGTATACAATAGGCTGGCACTTGGCCAATGAGTAGCATTCTCAGATCTTATCATCAAATATTTAGGGAACAAGTTACTGACTAAATTTTTATTACAGCACAGGATAGGAGCAGGATCTCTGTTCCTAGAGAGAAGTTATCTTAATTTGGAAAAAGTAGCATTACAGCTTGAAAACAGGACTTCTGATACAATAGCAGGGCCTCCTTAGTCCCTAAAAGGTGCTGGCTTGATGTGTTGGTCTTTCTCTTTTAATTCTGGTGGGAAAGGCAAGATTTTATTTTTTCTAATTCATATTGTACCAATGTTCTAGGAGCTACATCTTCTTTGATATCTCTGTGAATTTAAATTGAAATATTTGTGTAAGAACTAGGAAGAAAGAGAAATGAGCCATCTTTTCTACCTACAAAGGAGAAATCTGTGGCTCCAAGAGGGGACAGGTCTGTAGAAGTTGGGAATCAAGTGGTGAAATTAAAACACACACACACACACACACACACACACACACACACACACACACATCCAAGATACAAAGTGTTGTAGTAAGGTTTTTTTTTTTTTTTGGTTTGTTTTGGGTTTAGGAGGTTTGTGACTTGGCGCGCATGTGGTGTTGGTGGTTTGGAATTTGGTTTGTGTGTTTATGGCTTTTGTCTTTTAAAAGAAATGAAATTATATGTTTATATATTTTAATATTGTTTGGCTTATATTTTAAGTATATTATTAGTTAGTTTTTTTATTTTAATTTAATTTATTTTTATTAACTTTTTTATTATGTGGCCATAGTCTGTGGCTCATTTGTTTTTTTTTATATGTTGTTTTTTTGTGGACAGATGGCGAATGGCAAATTTTATTTTATTTTTTTACCTGGCTGCCTCTGATTTTTTATTTACTTTTATGGTGCTCTATACAGGCCAAAACAGTTTTTTATTTATAGTACACAGAGAACATTCCTAGTTTTTACCACAATAACAAAGTGTAAGGACAAAATGGGACCAGATTCTTCTCTTCTGTAGTCCAGGGATAATGACACCTTATCCTCAATTGAACGTTTACTGTGACTTAAGTGCTATTCAGATATTTCTACAGATTAATTCACTTAATTTTCAGGGTGACATAAGAGATGTATGTGATCTCAACCTAACACAAAGAAACAGCAATATGTGGAGCTTCCATTCAGCAGTTTATAAGACCTAGAACTGTAGAAGGAGAAGAAATATTGCTGACAGGTCTGAAGATGGTTTTAATAGGGGAGAGAATGTCTAAGGCTTCTCGAAGCCTATCTATCTATCTATATATATATATATATATATAAAGAAATTAAAATATTCAACCTGAATTAAAGTGATCAATATTCCCTAAATTTAATCTTGTAAAATCTAATTTTAAGATCATGAAATTAATTTAAAATGATGTTATAAAACCCAAACCTTCAGGCTGTTCTGGATTTATATAATGCCTCTTTTACTATTCTATCTACACTCAATTACCTGCTCCTAAACAATATTTGAGAAAACGAGATCCTAACTCTTTAAATCCGTACATAACAGGCTTTCAGCCCTGCATAGTGCCATCAGATAATTTTATATTATGCCATGCCTAGGAAACCCTGAGTGCTTAGCATTGAACCTGTAAAAGCACAAATGTTAGGAGCTTTACCGTATGTGAAGAGATGCTCATGGCCTTCACTACTTACAATTCTGTTTCTCGTCGAGGATGGAAAGAAAGTGGCCTCATCTTGGATGAGAAAGAGATCCTGACGGTGTCTGCTGAACTGGGCAGTGAAATACTCAGGGTGAGGGTACTTCACAGTGGTTGGGAGCTTCACAGGTCCAAGCATGTAATCCAGTGATGGGTATGATGGCCTCGGGATGTCACTCAACTTAATAGGCATCTTGATTCCCAGCACTTCAGCATAAGTGACTAGGACCTCCCATGGGGCATGTATCTTCACAAAAAAAGTTCTTCCATCTTCAGAGTTCTGCATAAAGAAAAGAGAGACAGAGTGAAAAAAACCTAAGAATTGAAAAAAGCAAATCTCATAAATTCTCAAAGATGAAAATAAAGTTTCAATTTAATCAGTTTTTAAGCAAAATTTTTAGGAAATGAGATTCCTCTAAGATGCTTATGTATATGTACTCTGGTGGTTTGAAGGAGAATGGCTTCCATAAGCTTGTATGTTTGAGTGTTTTATCCTTATTTAGAGGAACTATTTGGGAAGGATTAGTAGGGGTGGCTTTGTTGAAGGAGGTATATCACTGAGAGTGAACTTTGAAGTTCCAAAAGCATACTCCAGGGACAGTGTCTTATTCTCTGCCTCCTATTTGTGGATCAATATGTAATCTTTCTCCTGTTCCTGCCTTTACAATGTACTTCTCCATCATATATCCTAACTGTCTGAAATCACTGGCCCCCAATAAACTTTTTTTATAAGTTGCCTTGGCCATGTTATCTTACCACAGCACAAAAAAAGAAACTGAGACATGTACTAACATAGAAATAAACATATATACACTACATACATGTGTATATATGCCTATCTCTTATTTTTGGTTGTGAGCCTAGCCTTTAGTGGCTGAACCATCTCTCCAGCCCTGCATATCTCATGTAAAGAGGGTCAGAGAGACACGTGGAGACAGAGAAAATTTTGTTTGAAATGTACTTCAAGTCTATGGCTATACTATTGTGAATACCCTCAATGTCATTTAAAATATACTTCAGTGTGACTAGTTTACTCAGCACTAGATGTTTTCACAGCTAGTTATGGGAATTCTGTCACTAGTCTGGTCTGATAGACAATTGATGGGAGGTTTTAGGTCAAAAGGCAGGGTTTTTAATGGGGATGAACATGACCAAAGGAAGAGGCAGCACCTTCAAGTGAGGAGCAGGAGCAAGTGATGGCAGGTATTAGCAGAGGCATGTGATTTGGTTCAGGTTCCCTTTTTGTTCTTTAATGTTTGTGCATAAATTTTGTTTGTTAACAAAACATAAAGAAATTATTTTACATCTGGTGCCCAATGTGGCCTTGTGGTGAAGGGATTAGCACCCTTTCCCCCACCCCTGCCTTCCTGCATGTAGGCTTTGCAGTCTAGTGGAGGGTGCACACTCCACCCTGCTTTCCTGTGCTCCTGCCTTCCCAGACACAGGTTCCTGGCCTGCCACTGCCTCCCTATACGAGTTCTGATTGGAGTGCACAGGTGCTCGAACGTGTCTTGGTCCTGCTGCCTTGTGCATTTGCTCTGTGTGTTGCTGTTTCCCGCCTTACACCCCTCCCCCATAAGGGTTCCGTTCCACACAAGCACCGGTTCATCTGCCTTGAGTATTCATTTGCTCAGGGTATTGGACCTGAGCTATCTTGGTGCTATGTATGCCAGCTGGTCAAACATCATTTGTAAATAGTTTCCTCAATTCATAATATATATGGATAATATCTTATTAGATGATTCAAACATAGATATCTTAGAATAAATGTATAAGGAAGTAAAGAAAATATTGCTTTACTGGGGATTACAAATTTTACCTGGAAAAATATAAAGACAGGATTCTATCAATTACCTGGGATAAAATGAGTTCACAAAAATTTCAACCATAAAAGGTACAAATCAGGAGAGATCAACTGCTGCAGGCTCTTAAAGTCTTTCAAAAAATTACTAGGAGATATTAACTGGCTGTGGCCTGCAATTGGATTAACAACTCATGAACTAAGCAATTTATTTCAAACCTTACAAGGTGACAAGGCCTTAAATAATCCAGAAAAATTATCAGCTGAAGCTGAGAAAAAATAGGCTCTACTAGAGAAAATATTAGAGGATGCCCACGTGGATCATTTGGATCTAGCGCTTGATTGCAACCTTATTATTCTACCTTCTACACATCCTCCTACTGGAATTCTTATGCAGAGAGAAGATAATATTCTGAAATGGATATTTTTCCCACACAATTAGCAAAAAATTAAAGACCTGTGTAGAAAAGGTTTCTAAACTGATTCTAATAGGTAAATTGAGACTCCACCAGTTAACAGGAATGGACCTCGCAGAAATTATTTTATTCTGCGAATTTGAGACCAGCCTGTCTAAAGACTGAGTTTCAGGACAGCAAGGGCTGTTACACAGAAACCCTGTCTTAAAAAAACAAAAGAATATTAACAACAGTTTTACATATATATGTATAATTCTGGACATGATAGTGGACTTTAATGAGCTTGAGCTCAGGATTTTGTTTATTTTTATGAGATTATTAATATAGTATATTATATACATGCTACTCTTCTTACACAGTTACCTGAAGGTCCATTACATAGACAAATAAGTTATAGATTGTGTTGTATTACACATGTTTATTGGTTGAGTAAAAGTGATATAAAATAATCTTAGGATATAAAATCAAAGTTAGAGGATATCAGAAGAACCACAGATAGAATGTGATCTTAAGCAGGACTTTAAACAGACTTTAAAAGTAATTTCAGAAAACCAGTAAATGAATATAAATGGGGTTAAAGAATAAAATAATGTAAACTATTTATGAACAGAGTATCACAGGTTAAATAGTAGACTATCCTGCAAGACAGCCAGATTCAGTGTACAACGTGACAGGCAGTTCATTTGTGGTGCATGCTTGTGGGTAGCTGAAGTCAATCTTGCGTGTAGTTCCTTAGGAGCCACCCACCTTGTTTGTTTGCTTGGTTAGAGACAGTGTCTTTCACTGGGACTGGGACTCACCAATGAAGTGGACAGTATATCTCAGGGACCCACTTGTTTCCCATTGTTGACATTATAAGCACACATTATCACATCCAGATTTTGTATGGTTCCAGGGTGAAACTTGGGCACTCATGCTTGTATAGTAAGCACTTTACAGACTGGCTATTTTCCCACTTCTGATGCTCCTATAAATTTTTAAGATGCTTTATTGTGACTTCATCTCACTGACTACTGACCTGTGAAAATGAAAGTCTTTTCTCTATGCACATTTCTGTAGCCAAAAGACTTATGTATTGCTCCACACCCAACATCTATATAGCCAAATACATGAGTAAGAGAAAAATCTACTTAAAATAAGATCCTTGCAAAATTTATCAAATATAGTTACCATTTTGTCTTCAATTTCCAAATCAAGACCTGTTTTTCTGAGATTTAGTTGAAACTCACGTCTTCTTTCCTATGGCAAAAACACATGAAAAATTATGAGTGATTCAGGTACTCTGTATTGGTGGACCGTGCTAGCCTGACCCTTCATGATAGTTGGCAATGCCAGGCCAACCCTTTGTGCTTGTTGGTAGTGCCAGGGTGACTCTTGGTGTTAGTATACAGTGACAAGCCAATACTATGTTAGCTGGTATAACTGGCTAACATTGGTGAAAGCTGGTTGAGGGATAGGCAGACTCAAGGCTGTGCTTCCAGAGGGTTTTTCATAGTTGTATGTAATAATACCCTACAAAATATCCCTATCTTCAGGCCATGTGCTGATTTTGACCTATACCATAACTGACAAAACTATGGAAATATAAAATAGGAACAATCTCTAAGATTCAGAGGTGCTATTTAAAGATTTGCACAAAATATCACAGTGATTTGAAAGCATGAGAAACCCTTAGGGACAGAGATACACAGGCTCCTAGGTGGTAAAGACTCAACATTACAACAACGAGCAATCTTCAGATAAATTATTCTAATGCCACTTCAGACCATAAATCCGGTCCTCTACAAGGGCAGCACATACTCTTAACTACTGATTCAACTCTATCCTCTTTTGTAATTGTTAAACTTTATGATGAGTAATTACGGATGGAGTACATTTGGAGATGGGTCAGGCTTTAGAAAGCAATTTAGGAATAGAACCACTGTGTTTTAGACAGTCATGAAATTTGCACTGAGATGTGAATGCATACTGAGTTATGTACCTTTGCAGAGAATTGTGGACTAGAAAGGAAGGTTTTAGATTTAAAACTCTGAGACAAAATGCTGCATCAAAGAAATCAATCTAAGCTAAGAAAAAAATGAAGATCGAGTACTGAACCCCATATCAATGTCATTGCAAGGGAAAAAGAGAACGACAGATTGACAAAAAGAAGCAGGTGAAGGGTGGAATGTTCATGAGGATGTAGAGTCCAGAAACAAAGAGAAGACACACAGCAAGGAAGAGAAGTCACTTTACCAAATGTTGACTCATTGTGATGGTTACTCTTGGTTGTCAACTTGACCACATCTGGAATGAACAGCAATTCAGAAATAGAGGACACACCTGTGAGAGATTTTTTGCTTGATTTTAAGTGGGCAAATGCACTTCTAGTATAGACTTTTGAGGTAGGATTACATACATCTTTGATCCAAATCTTGAAGCAGGAAGACACATGTCTTTAATTTGGATCTTGAGGTGGGAAGACACACCTTTGGTCTGAGTCACACCTTCTGATGGAAGCTTATATAAGGCCATGGAAGAAGGAAGCTTTTGCTCTTGTCCTGATTGTTCCTGCCTTAATAGCAAGTCAATTCCTTCCCTGGCAATCAAGCCTATATCTTTGGGATTCTGGTGTCTGCTGAAGACCAGCTAAGACATCCAGCCTTGAGGATTGCAACTTCTGGGTTCTTGGACTGTTCTTTTATAGCCCACAATTGTTGTATTAGTTGAACCAAAGTAATTCTAAGAAACCATATATATATATATATATATATATATATATATATATATATAGATAGATAGATAGATGTATATATATATATATGTACATATATCTTTATATGTGGAAATGGGTCTTTGCATGTACTAAACTAAGTGTTTTATTTAAAGTGTTTTCTGCAATGACATGTACAGTAGAGTTCTTACAATTGTTGATTATTAGACTTAAGCTGGATGAAAATAAAAGGGGTCAAGCACAGATACTATGGCGATGCCTGCAGAAACTTATTTCCTGTAGCTCTATCACATCAGCTAAGTTATGGAGTCAGCCTGGATGCTCATCAATAGATGTGGTCTTTGAATACTTTGAATAATAATGGCTCCCCATCAATTCATATATTGAATACTTAGTCATCAGGGGGTGGCACTACTTAGAAAAGTTTGGAGGCCTTGTTAGAGAAGTGTGACATTGCCAGTGTCTTTTGAGATTTTAAGGGCATAAGCCAGACCCACTGGTTCTCTCTCTTCCTGATGTCTGTTGATCCAGATGTAGAACTTTCAGCTACTTCTTCAGCATCATCTCAGCCCCGCATGCTGCCATTCTGCCTGCCATGAAGACAGTGGGCTAAACCTCTGAACTGTAAGCAAGCCCTAATGAAATGCTTTCTTTTATAAGAGTTGCTGTGGTCATAATGTCTTTTCACAGCAACAGAACACTGACTAAGACAACAGATGAGTGAGTAGATAAGGAAAAACTATATATATGTAATGGAGAAAAATAAAATTGTCATTTGACTGACTGAATGTACTTGAAACTGGAGATCCTCATGTTAAGGGAAGAAAACTAGAGTAACAAAACAAATATTGCCTGTGGAGTTGGGGAGGGGTGTGAAAATAAAAGGGGAACATGAAAAATGTGGAAGAGGAATGGAGAAACAGACGAGGTGGACATGGTCGAAGCATGTTATATGCATGTATGAGAATGTCACACATTCCCTAACCAACATATGCTAATGAAAGTTTACAAGAGGAAAGAAGGAATTAAGGAAGAGAAAGACAGATAAATGTATGGAGAGAAGAAGGAAGCAAGGAAGGAAGGAAGAAAGAAAGAAAGAACGAAAGGAACAAAGGAAGAAAAAAGAATGGCAATATACTAGTATCTTTTCTGGTTGGTGCATGATAAAAATGGGTATGGGCAAGAATGACTTGTGAGGTGAGTTAGACAGACACATGGAATGAACTTCCAGAATTACAGTCACTTGCAATGATGTCATTTAGAAAAATGGGTGGTTAAGTAAAGCTAAGAGCATTGGTAAATGGCATCCAAGAACAGAAATGACAAATGCCAACATAAACACTTATGCATGTGCTGTGTTCATGGGTCACTAGAGAGAAGTGGCGGAGGAGAGCATCACAGTGAGCCAGAGATAATAGTGGCAGAAATAAAGGGAAGGACTGAGGCTGGGTAAATGACAATGAAGCTAATTTGATGAGATTCAAAACTCAGGAATATTAGGAACAAAAGAGGAAAAACAAAGCCAACAAGGTACCCAGCCTGTACTGTATCTATTAAAAAGGAAGATGGTATGAGAAGATCTTCAAGGAAGGGTCAAGTGTGAGGGAAACAGCTATAGAAGATATGAAAAGGTACAAAGATGGCTACTGTCTAAATTTTAGAGGCATTAGTGGATGGTTACTGGGACAAAGTAGAAAGATAAGGAAGTTCAGGTTCTCAATTTTCAAATTATTATCCAGGTAACATTTCAGCATGTAAATGAATACCTGCACATATGTGTACATACATACAAATCCTTACACATGTATATCAAGTGTGTTATTCATCATTTCAAATACTGGGCATTCATCATACCTTTGCAAGAATTCTGAGCACCTGGGGATGGAGCAACGAACAAGACAACGTGTTTGTCGTCTTAGAAGCAGTAAAGCAAAAAGAATAAATAAACACAGAAAGTAATTAGTGGTAGAGTCAGGCTTAGCGCTCAGCACAAAAGCTCCCTTTTTGTCAGATTGATTGACTATACACTTTGAAGATGAAAACTACACATTAAAAAGAGATGGTAGTTCAGTGGTTCCTAACTGGTAGTTCTTGAACTCTTGGGGGTTGTATATCAGAGATCCTGCATATCAAATGTTTACATTATGATTCATAGCAGCAGCAAAATTATAGTTATGGAGCAACAACATTATAATTTTATGGTTGGGATCACCACAACATGAGGAATTGTATTAAAGAATCACAGCATTAGGAGAATTGAGATAAAATGACCTAGATTCAGAGACAAAACCTCTATTTGTGGGCGTCACACTTAATCTCTAAAGCAAGGTGTATGAAACAAATATCAGTCACGTATAAAGGGAAGTGGGAGAGGGAGGGGCAAGGGAGAAGAGGAAGACAGAGGAGGAGAAAGAAGTTGGTACTGTCACTATCTCCAAAATGTTACCTGGTAGACGGCACATTCAGTGGGTTCTCATTCGGTCCTGTCTGTAGGGTGTTTGTCTTCCCACCCCCAGTCCTCCCGGCTAAGCACTTACTGCCTTCAGTTCTGAGTCTTTCTTCGCGTCTTCCACGTAGGAAAGGACAAAGTCAATCTGCCTGACTCCATCTCTGAAGAAAATCGAGTCTTTGCTTTGCTCGCTTTTTTGAAACTGTAGAAAATGTACGTGATATGATTTTACAATGCTGTTTATTCTCAGAAGGCAAAAATATGTAGGAAAGCAGCTGCAGTCTGGACACCGCTCCATGTCCCCCACAATTAACACAGCAAGTCAAGACAAAACATAGCAGAAATTAGGTCCCTTTTACAGTGTCTAATTCCACAGGGTGGATTAAATGATATATTCCTGGGAAAGGCTGAAACGTATTAGTCGCATGCTTAAACACATTAAGCACATTCTGTCATTAAAAATGTTGCAGTTAGGCCAAATGTAAGATGAATATACTTATACATTGAAGTTAAAATGCACACTCAGACAGAAATGTGTGGTTTTAGTTAAACATCATACCAATTAGTCTACTAAGAAGTGCATTATTACACACTTCTTCAGGACACAGTCAAAAATCAAAGTGCATTTAAGCAGATGGCTGGCCAGTTGCCTCACCATGACTATGTCCTACAAATGTCTGCCATCAGTGTCTCAAGTGAGCTATAATCCATCTTTTCTTTATGATTTTATGAATCTTTTCAATTTAATAATCAAAATTACATGTTTATCTTTAACATGATGTCCAGCTCATGAATTCCTACTCACTCATGATAGCAAAACAAAATAAAAAAAAAACAAAAATACTGAGCATTTCAGAGGGAAGAAGAGATTTCACATTTGATTTTGTATTCCTCACCATTCACATGAAAAGTATAGTACATTGTACTTGTGGGAGGCTCAGCACCATGCAATGGTTGGTGGCTGGTCTCCCAGCTACTTTCTGGAGCTGGTAGATGGGAGCGAGATCCCTTGATTTTTCTCAACAGGTTTATCTGCTGGCTCATGGGCATCTTCTGTAGTCTCTGTGCTGCTCTGCACCTGTTAGCTCAGCTGAGAGTCCCCATGAAAGGAACAAGTGGTGGCTGGCCACAGACAGGATAGAAATCTTATGCTCTGTCTGTGAACACAGTAATTCTATTTCCCTGTGGGTTCCTGGTAGCTGTGGTGTAGGAGGAAGAGGTGCCCAAGGCTTATGTGGATAAAAGTGGGGAAATGAACCACCAAACAAAATATCTAGGGAGAACGGACTGTCGGAATGCTGTGAGTCAAATGACAGGCTAGTTTATCTTCCTGTCTACAGAACAAGATCTACAGCCTCTCTCCTCTCATAAAGGAATGTAAAAATCCTAAGAAAACACTTGGGAGGCAGATGCAGGTAGATCTCTGTGAGTGTGAAGCCAGCATGATCTACAAAGTGAGTTCCAGGATAACCAGGACTGTTTAACAGAGAAACCCTGTCTCGAAAACCAAAAAACAAAACAACAACAAAACCTAAACAAACAAACAAAAAAGCCACCCCCACCAACAACAAAAACCAAACCCTTCGAAAAATTAAGCTGCTGTATCTTGGCTGTAAGTCAGTTTTTTAAAAGGAAAACTAAACAAAATACTCACTGGTACTCTTTCTTGTACATCATTATAAAATTGACATATTTGATAAAATTCACCAAAATGTGTGGAAGCAAATTGGTAAGGGTAAGTAAAAAGTAAAGAACCAAGTCAGAAAACAAAATAAGGTCCATGCTTCTCTCGTTCTGTGACAATCAGGTTTTTGTATGGTAGAATCTTTTAAAAAATCATTAATTTTTTTTTTTTTTAGGAGAGTTCATGTTATTCAGAAAAGCTAACTCTAGTATTCCATTAGGTCTAGAGTCACAGATGACTGTAAGCCTCTATGTGCTGCTGAGATTCAAACCCAGGATCTCTGGAAGAGCAGCTAGTTCTTGGAAACACTGGGTTATCTCTCACTTAGCTCCAAGTCTTCAGATTCTTAACAAAAACTGACTAGAGCTAAATGGAGCAGAAAAAAAATTCACTTATTTTGTTACAGACAACTGGATGCTATTAAAATACACCATGTTTTTATTTCACTGAAAACATGACATAAAGTGTGTTTGTGCACATGTGTGTATGTATTTGTCCTTAGAGATGCCCACTTACCACAAAGCAATATCCAGGTGGGATCTACACTAAGATTTATATTCCTGGTGGTTCCTGAGCCTCTGAAGCTATTTACACTGTCTCTGTGTGAATGTGTTGACATTTGCATGCATGCTTTTAGGAAGTAGGCTCATCAAATGGAAATGATTGAAACCACCACGATTAAATGCCAACTGCCTGGGAACTGAGAATTTATAATCAAGGTCCCTAGTGCATATGGCATTGATGGAATTGAAATCAGAATTCAGAAAGCAACCAGACTGTTACTACAGACACTCAGACACAGGCATCAGCAGCCAGCACTGTTTTACCATAAGACGCCTCCTCAGGAACAAATTGAATCTCTTCTCAGGCTGTGAAGCAACCAATGGAGAGTTAGCCCAATTCTGCTCAGGCTTCACGATTCCAACACTCAAGGCACACATGAATAAAGCTATGCTCTGTGGTAGATGACTATGTTGAGGCATTTCAGCCCTCCAGCAAGGCTGTTGTTCCCTCAGAGGAGGGGTTTGCTTCCTCCAACCATAGCTACCATCTACCTGGAAAGAATTTGTCATAAGGAGCCCTGGTTTCACATTTTGGATGTCAGGTTAGATCAAGTGGTGGTGTTGAGACATTTCTGACTTCGAAAGACTGGCTCTGCCTCAACATCAGGTGTTGCTAACTACAACAAGCCCCAACATTAATTATTCCAAATCACCATGGCACTAAAATAGCTTGAATGCCTGAGTAACGCCCCTAAGAAAGCCGGCCTCTGGGAGCTTCTCTCTCATCTCACCCACTGCTGCTGTGCTGCAGGAAGTAATAAACTCTTCACTTCTGCTTAGGTTTATCCTGGTGAATCCTTTCAGCCCTTAAGCGCTATACACACCACAGGACTGTCAATCCTACCCCTGCTCAGCTCAAACCTTCAGTGTGTGTCTACAACATTTAAGTCCAATAGCAGAGGAAGTGAACAGGAAGGAAGGGGGAAACAGGAAGAAAAATAATGAAAGCAATGGAAAGGAAGAAGTCTTCAACTTACAAGTCCTTTATATAAGCGAGTTTTAAAATATGTTTGGGACTTAGTTGAGAGAGAAAAGGAATGATAAAGAAAATGTATTAACAACAGAAATGCCAAGTGATGTAGTCTATTACATACACTTCTACCAACAAATATAGCAAAGTCTGGGTGTGCGGTTATTCTGGGTGATTCATAGTGTGGGAAATCTGCACAGTAGCAGTGTGGTGATACACACAGTAATAAACACAGGTGATACACACCTATGATCCCAGCAGAGCTAAAGCATTCCCATCCAGCCCAGGAACACAGCAAGATTTTGTCTCCAGGAGATTAAGAAAGAAAAATGTTTACATGGGGCTTAATTTTATTTTTAATTTAAGAATTTTTTTTATTCATTTTACATACCAACCACAAATTCCTCTCTCATCCCTCCTCCTAACCCTTACATGCACATTACATACTGACCCAGAGACTAGTACAGTGTAGAAGAGAAAAATACAGAAACACTGTAGTGGAGAAACCTAAGCAAACCCGCATTAAGCCAAATAAACAAGGCTAAACCATTGCAATGTGCCCAGGACATGATGCAGATCTGGTGACATTTTTCTTTTTCCTCATTTCCAGTCTGAGTCATGAGAACCATATTAGAAATGCTGCAGTTGAGGTACACTTTACAAAGTAAAAAGACAGTATCAACTGGAGCTCACTGGATACAAGAAAGTTCTCAGGCTTGTCCCAACCAGCAGGCACAGAGGAGTCATGGCTCCAAGGCACAGCTAAGGACTCTGAGAAAAAATGTCAGCAGGGATGAGGACACCGGAACTGCAGTTCCTGTCTCCCCAAACAGCGCCCTATTTACTCAGCAAAGAAAAAACTCTGAGCTGAATCAAATTTAAAGTTCAGTAACTTCTGAGTTGGATCTATGTTTAAATTATGGTTATTTTTAGGCATTAATTTATATATAGCGAAGCATTCGGTAATGGGGTAGAAAGGGTGAGGGTTCAAATTCCAGTGCCTCCCCATAAACAGAGGGTGGTTAGGGTGAAGCCTCTGCAACACCAGTACTTACTAAAAGGGTAAACTGATGCCTCTATGTGCCATCCTCATCACCACGTCTGATGTACTTTTTTTCTTAAATAGATATTTTTTCCAAAAGCAATACATTCTCAGGTAGCAAACACAAGGACCTGAAACTTAAGTGATAGTATCCCCAGTATAGGGTACATAAGGATACCCATGTCTGTTCAACCAGGAAAGAAAGCATGGGTTACTGCTTACCAGTGGCTGTGGCTCTTCAGAGATGAGGAAGCTGGTCTCTTTGGTGCCCACACTCTGTCAATAGCAAAAGGTGGGTAAGGTGTAGGATAGACAGAGATATATAACCCAAGTAAACTAGAGCATTTAAGTTCCCCAAACAAGAAAGGTTCTCTCTGTAGAAATGCTACACCATAAAATCATTAAACCTTCTCTGAGTATCTCATTGTCCCCTTGTCATAGACTTGTTTTGCATAAGAATCCTTGCTATGGTCAAGCCTCTGGTTCCCTCAACAGTGGCACGCCATTCATTGCCATGTGCCTCCTCTCCAGTACCCAGCCACTAACCAGTTAAGTAAAGGGGTACAAATTAGAACAACAGTGATAAGTGGATGGATGTCATAAGCCTCTATAGGTAACAAAATGTGGGCTTAATTATCATTACTCCACCATGAGTATCTGAGGTGCACGACATGCTCTTACAGGAAAATCTCAAGTCTCCTCTCTTCAAATTTCAACTGATTGACTACACAAATCTGAAACTTGCAGATTCAGAGACCAACTGTACTTGATTTTATTGTTTTAGTTTAACTTGTTTTCTAAACTCTTGAGTCACTTGACCCAGACATAGCCCTTGATAAGAATCTATTTCATACTAACAACCATGGTGTAAACAGATGTCACACACAAACCAGCATTATACTTCCCCACAGTGTTCAGTTGGAAGTTACCACCTTGCAGATCAAACCCTAGCACATCTGAACTTATTGTACTGAAAACCTCAGTATGAATTCAAAATAATGACTGCTCTCCAATATGACAATATCTTGCTCCTCTCCATTTTAAAACTTAGTTTTAAAAGAAATTTTAGAACTTGAGGAGCTCTTAAATCAAGGAATTGGCTGACAGGCAAACTATTCGGGGAGGGTAGGTTTTCTTGAGTGAGAATATCAATTTAATGATAAATTTAAATGGTAAAAGAAGTGTGGGATCTGTCTCACACTAAAAGATGAGCAAGTCAGAGAAGAGACGAAGGTGTGTTAAGGGAGTAGATCTGAAGCAGCTACACAGTGAGGTACTGACCTTGACTTAATTTTTGTACTTTACATATAGTGAAGCAGATACACAGAAATTGGACTTACCTCACTCCTTTGAAAAGCATTGTCTATTTCTTTGACTCTTAAGCCTAGAAGAAATAAGAAAAAAAATGATCCATTATGCTGATTAGTCTTATTCAAAGGTCTTCATAAGGAAGAAATAAATTCAACAAACCAATAAAATTCAAAGAAATTACATGCACAAGATATTCTAGGAGCTAAGATGTTCAAATCAGCCTCCAAACAATGACTCTCTGTCTAAAAACTCATTATTACCATAATATAGCACATTCATCAACCAGAGTCCAAGCCCTCAGAAAGATTATCCAGTGGGAATCATGGATATCTACCTATTTGCTCTCTGTGAAAGATAGTATTTTTTTCTGTTATTTTCTGGATTTGCAAGACTTCTATCACTTTTTAAACAGACAAAATTACTCTGTAAGCACTCAGATATCTTCATAGTGGTCAAGCATTTAGTCACTTGGACACACATTCTCAGCAAGTTCTTGGAACTGCAGATTGTCATATATGGAATTGATTCTTAATCTTTGAGGACTCCAACTTGGGAATACACTGAGACATATATCCCAAGAAAATAACTTCCTATCATATGACAATATATTTTTTTGGAGAAATACCTCAATAGAAATAATATAAAATGTTACCATGTACAGACCATCTCTAATAAATATAACTCTAGGAAGAATTAGCATAAATTCTGAAAATGTAGAAAATATAAAACTACCAGTTATATGGGGTTTTCACAATCCAAGAAACAATACAGCCCAGAAAAATCTCGTATTTGAGTAATGTAGGAAACTCAATAGCTCTTCACAGGTTGTGCAAGTCAATGGTGTTTCTAAAGACTAATAGAAGCCTGAGCACAACGTTAATCACTATGTGGGAAAGAGATACATAACTTTATTACAATATGTGGTGACAGGCATTCTTTGTTCTTAGCTATAGTTGATATGATCTCTTATGCTGGTCAATTTAGACATTAAGCTCAAGCATAGGCATGATATAGAAGGAGCAGGGTTTAATATTAGCTATACTTTCAGACTCCCACTTGGCCCTCAGGATATGTTCCTTACAAATGAATTAGGGGTGAATACTGTACACAGGGAGACAATGCATCATGGCCAACAAACTTGGCCTCCATAGCTCCCCTTGAGGGCATGAACACAAAGCTGTCAGCTAACATATCAGTAGTACAATGCCATCTTGATCTTGTAAGGTGTATGAGCATTAAATGAGCTGATGAGTGCACTTGGCATGTAGGAGATCTTTGTTGATGTTGTTGCTATTATTAAGATACGTTATATTCCTAATTCATTTTTCCAAAGTTCTATAAATTAATTGAGTCAACTTTCAGAAGTTCTGGTAATTATCTTTATATTCACATCTTGGTGTTGTAGGAAGTACTCTTAAGATGTTGACACTTATGAGCACAACATGAACACCAACAATGACCACATTCTCTGTATGTGGACTTTTTCACTCAAAAGAGGAAAACAGAAGTAACAAATCCTTTGAAAGGTACATAACATACAAAACCACATGGCCAGTGCTTTCCCAGCGAATATTGCTTCAATAGATTCAATAGTGTCCTAAACAATTATCATCTGATTTGTGAGTGAGATGAAAACTGATCACTTTTACATGTCTTTGTACTATGGTTTGGATATGGTTTGAATGTGTCTCCCGAAGTTTCTCATATGACAGAACTCTGGCTCCTCGCATGACAATGTTGAGAGGAGAAGGTAAGAATCTAGTCAGACTTGAGTGGTACACTGTGGGCATCTCATTTGGAAGAAGCTACTTTATTTCTAGAGGAGCCTCAGTCATTCCTTAGGAGAACAAGCTATCAGAAAGAGCATCTCATGCCCCTAGTCCTTCTGGCATTGTGTCAGACCATAAATTGTTCTCTTGCATTTACTTTTGCAATGACATCAGTCATCATCACATGTGGCATAGCCAGAAAGCCCTTAAACTGCACATGTCAGTCCTTCAACTCCAGACCCATGAGATAAATATTACTCTGCTCCTCACATACTATCACTATCAGACAATTCATTAAAGTAAAAAAAATTAATTAACAAGCCTTATGACCAAGAGGTAAGAGTCAAGACAGTCAGAGTATTTATCTCTCAAGTTATGGTAGCAGGGGCACCAACTCAGGAAGGTTTCCTTTTCTTGATGACAAAAATTGTCACAATTATACCAAAGAACAATGCAATACAGAAAGAGGATTCTGCCACAGAGTCATCAAAAAGCACATCCTTAAATGAGGTGCATAGGACATTTTATTAACCCCATTTTATGTCAGAATTTAAGATGAGACTCTAAACAGGAAACCCTCCTTTACCTGCTTCCTTTGCTCTGTTTAACATAAAATTAGGCAAACTAAACATTCAAATTCTCATCTGAACTTGACACATGGACTTGAACTTGACACATGGACTTGAACTTGACACATGGACTTGAAGATTCTGGCAGAGGATACTTGAAGTCTCCCAGTCTCCCTCGAACCCTGCTGTCATCCCCTCACCCTTTACTCTCAGGCTTCCCTTCTGTGGAGCAAACTGCCTCTGCTGCTTCTGTCCAGCTGATCCTCCACATTGAGGAGGTTCAGACTCTCTCTAAACCACTGTATGAGTACTTTTCTCTGTGTTCAATTATCTTCTGAGCAGCAGTATTGAGAATAAAGTCTTTCCCTTATATACTACTCAGGTACACACACACACACACACACACACACACACATCACAAGTTATCTCACACACAAATGTTCACATCTCAGACACAGTTACACACCAAACAAGAGACATGGGGCTGGAATGAGGACTCAGAAATCCAGAGTCATAACGTTCTTCCAGAGGACCAAAGTTCTGTTCCCAGTACACACATCAGGCAGCTCATACATGGCCATTTTTCCAGCTACAAAACCCCAAGGCTCTCTTCTGACCTCTACAGGCATCTGCACACACATGGCAGACACACAGACACACAAATAAAGATAAAAAACAAAGGGCTGGGGAAATGGCTAATCAGTTTAGAACACACATTATGAACACACAGCTTCCATTCCCAGCATTCACAGGGCAGTTCACAAGCATTTGTAACTCCAATCCCAGGGGTTACAATGCCCTCTTCTGGATTCTGAGGGCATCATATATGCATATGCTACCTATACACAGGTAAAATTCTCATACATATAAAATAAAATAAAAAAATCTAAAACTCACTTAAAATAAATAAGAAACAAATATATTTTTTAAATGTTTAAAAAAAAACCCAACAACAACAAGGATCCTCAGGAGGTCAAACTTGGAGCTAGATCCATGTAAACACTTTGGGATCCTTCCACCACAGGGGACTTGTTGGAGGCAAGAAACCAGAGGTGGAGAATCATCATTTACACACTAAAAGGGAAAGCCACAGAAAGCACCTTGCCAAGAACATGTTCTCTTGCAAAACCAGAGCTCTAAATAGCCCCTGTGTTTGCCAAGAGATCATCTCACATTACATGCTTACCAGTAGCACAAAATAAAACACAGCCATGAAGCATAATAAACAGTGCTTTGGTCAATATCAGACCTCAGATGGGTTATTGTTCCCAGGTTGTACTGTCTTGTGGTGTGCAAAAGGGAAGCTCTACCACCTAGGTTTTTGAAGTCTCCTAACAGCAGATTTCTTAGAATGTATTCCTATTGAGAACAACTAATAACTGCAAAAGAACTTAACCTCATGACTAAAGGACGATGTTTTCATTAGATACACTGTTTAATATAGCTATAATAATAAGACTTTTTAAAACTTCCATTTCTAACACTAAATTTTTAATCTACATTCTCCCAGTGCTAGCTTGCCCACAGCAGACAGAAGCATAAACAACAGTGTGGCTGTTTGATGAAGATTGACTCCTGTAGGCTCATACTTGAATTTGATCCATGTAGACCTGTTTGGGAGGGATTAAGAGGTGTGCCTTGTTGGAGGAAGTATGTCACTGGGGGTGAACTCTGAAGTTTCAAAAGATCATACCACCTCTCTCTCTCTCTCTTTCTCTCTCTCTCTCTCTCTCTCTCTCTCTCTCTCTCTCTCTCTCTCTCTCACACACACACACACACACACACACCATACTGTTCCCAAAAGCTGTTGGACCTTAAGGTCTGTCCATCCCATAGTCTCAAAACATGTCTGAAGACCTGCAAAGAGCTGACAGGAAGACCTTAGGGCCAGTTCCTCACAAGAGCTTTGCCATCTGTGCAGGCAATCCTTGGAAAACCCACCATTCAAGGAATGCAATCCCCCTGGCCAGGGCGCCACATCACGCCAATCACTCAGGGTTAGAGGGGTCCAAGACAGGTGGCCGGATATTCTAGGGAGTCACAGGTTGCAGGGCGCGCAGACACATCGGGAGACATTGCAGGTCGCAGAATGTCACCCACTGCCTGGCAAGCACCGTGCAGGGGCTTGCCACGCTGCGAACGTCCCCGGGACAGAGACCCACAGCTGCCAACGTCCCCCCGAAACGCGGAGAAGATTCTCGAGCCTGTTCAGCTCCGGCTTGGCTTGCGGTCCTACCTTCCTCCTCCACCATTTCCAGCAGATTCGGGTCGCCCATCTTTGCCAGCTCGTTAAAGGCACCGATCAAAGAGAGGCGGGGGGCGGTAGACCGCTGCGACAGGCGGCGATTTGTCTCGGGGCTCAAGCTGAAGCGGATGGTAGGCCGCCGGTTTGCCACCTCTGGCTCCAGCGTACAGCTGGAGCTCTCTCGTCTCACGGAGATGGAAACCTGTAGGTCCACACCCAGGGACAACCGGGGAGCCCAGGACAGGCGACGAACCAGGGACCGGCGGACCGAAGCCAAAGGTTGGCGGTGGCTCCTCAGGCTAGGCTTCCTCTCCAGGGAGTACTTGCCCTGACCCTTGCCCAGCGAACTGGAAGCTGAGCTCCTGTGCTTCACTATCCGTGAGCGGTAGCGGCACACTGTCCCCTCCATGTAGGGCTCTATGTATTCCTCCTGGTCCTGGCGAGACTGCCCTGAGCTTTCCTGAGCCTCCTCCTCGCCCACCTGCTCCTCCAGTTCACGCTGGAGAATCTTCGTCTTCCCTTTCGACTTTCCTGGCCCCTTGCCCTTAGGGACCCCCAATTCACTGATCTCTCCAGACAGCCCGGACTCCACCCTAGTTTCTGTCTCCTGGACACTCAGCTCCTCCATCTTTCTTCCTGTCTCCGCCAGGATTTCCACCTGCTCCTCCTTGGAGACCCTAGGCCTTTCCACATTTCTTGCCACCCCAGGGACCCTCAACATGACTACATCCGGGGAGACTTCAGGCCCCTCCACCTGTCTTCTTGCCTCCTCAGGGGCCCTCACCACACCTGCATCTTTTGGGACCCTATCAGCTTCCCTGGGGACCCCAGCCCTGGTGGGCTCCTGGGAGTCTTCTGGCTCCCTTTCCTCTTGACCCTCCAGCTCCATACTCAACAGGCTTAGAGCTTCCTGTTTCAACCGGTCCACCCACTCAGGGCAGATACCCGCAGTTTACCATCTCCAACCCTTCTCACATCCCCTCTGGTGGGCAGCCTCAGTCCAAGTAGGCCTGGTTCCCCTGGATTGCTTGGCCCTCCGCTCAATGTGAGGCCGCTAGGGCAAAACCTTCTTCCCAGTTGGGGGTTATTTTCTGTCGGGTGAGAAAAAGAGTTACTTCCCTTAAAGCATCTCTCTCCCTTTAAGATATGAGCATGACGTAGGTCTTCTCCAAAGTTCCAGAAGACTCTTAGCTGGGTCTTGGGCATTGGTTTTGCTAAAGGACACTTCCTGGATGCTGAACCAGGGGCATTTCTACAGTGGGGAGAAGGTGAGACACGGTTGCACAAGTCTGAGTCAGTTTCTGTTCTCTCAAAGTCCAATAGGTATGGGCTTGTTACATGTGCACTCACAATGCCTGTGACAGAGGAAACGGAAATACAGAAACAGCCTTTACAATCTAGATGAGAATAGTACTTTCTAGGGTATACAGGGAGCACTCCGTTGAGCATTCTGGGAAGAATGTTAACTTCACTCTTCCTCTGATTGAAGTAGAGGAATCCCCAGGAAACACATTACTCTGAATTGGGCCCAGTAGCCCCACCGAAATAAAGAGATAAGAATTATTGAATGGGGTAATCAGCGAATGATGGACTGAAGGTGAGGTGATCAGGCACCTGAGCAGAGCACCTTGGCAATGCAGGAGGCATGACACCGGCTAGATTGGGGTAATTTGAGAATTAAGGAACAATCGACCAAACATCGCCTAGTTTGGTTGCAGGGCTGCTGTATTTCTCTGTTCTAGGGATGTTCTGAAATGGAAGATCACCTATTAGAGATTCTGGGATGGCTATGATTTTGCTGAAGGGCTGCAGTCTGTGCTTCTGTACATAGTCCAGATTTTCTCCCGCTGAGCTTCTAGAGAAAGGTCAAGTGTAGCCAAGTGATCCAAGGCTTTGAACAATTTTCTCCTCGATGTATTTTGCAATTGTATTTGAAGAGTGGATGTGTCTAAGGCAAGCAATAGATGTGCTTGCCTGTGAATGATAACAAAAATAGATAAAAAGGAAAGGAAAGGACATAATTGCTCCTTGTTATGATGGAGAAGAAAGTTTACTGTAGATAAAGGGGACAGTGTAGGTAGAGGGGGCGTTATCTGGGAGAATCCAGAGTGGACGCTACCATACTGATCTGGGCCATTCAGGGAGAGGAGGAAAAGGGGTGAGAAGGGAATCAGTTGCAGCAGCTGGTCAAAGGTACAAGAGGGATGGGTAACCAAAATGTTTGGACTATATAGGAAAGAGTCCCTGGGGGAAGGGAAGCCCAGCCCCTGGGCTGGAGAGTTCAGGGTACTCATACAGCACTGGAGAGTCATACCCTGTAACTGGTAGAGACTGAGGGATGCTGGGGGAGCCTGGGGGCCAGGTGTGCTTTGAAATGTTAAATAAGCACCTCAGCTATTTGTCCTGGGTTTGAAACTTAATATCCTGCAATGATAATTATGACAGAATGGTTTGGTATGCATACACATACATGGATACATATAAAAATTTGAAAAACCTTAAAAAATAAATAAAACATAGGATGTCTTCAGTCTGTTGTATTTGTTATTATTGAGGAAGTGCTCTTACTTTTTACTACTAATATCTTTAATTTTGTCAAGGGGATTGATTTTATCAGTATGCTCTACTTCTACATTCCATGGAACAAATGCAAAGCTTTCTTAAATTTTTTAAAAATTAAGTATACAACATACAAAAATGTCAATACAAACATTGCTTATACTTTGAAACCCATTCTTAATATCCAGTGTGCACTCTGTTGATTAAAGTGATTATTAACTCAGAATTCAAGTGGATGTTAGTTCAGCAATGTACTTAAAGGTTCAAGAAACAGTTGACAACCATCCACGGATGACCTCAAGCTTGGATTCAATAAGAAGGCTCCCCAAAATATACTTATTAAAATCTCAAAAATGTCCTTGAAACTTGAGTTTCAAAAACAACCCACACAAATTTAAATAAAATATAAGAGCTTCAAGTTAGTAAAAACATATGTATGTGTAAGGAAATTGATCAGAATACTTATAAAGTGTGCTTAAATAAATAGACATTCCATTTTCAAGGTTTATAATTTATATGCAATCTCAATGAAAGATACTAAGTAAGTGAAATTAAAGAGTTTCATTGATCCAGTGGTTAAGCCTAGAATTTATCTACCCTAAATAAATCTTCATGTGTGTGTTCTACCCAGTGAGAGCATAGTGTTTACCAGAGGCATCTGAGATGGCAGGAATGTATTTGATTTTTCCAAATGTTGGGCACACTTTTAATTGAACCTGCTGTGGTTTGTAATTTCATGCTTTAAGGAGAGAGTTGCTAATAATTCTTTATTTAGTCCCTCAAGCAAGTTCTTTGTAAAAATGGTTTCTCACAGAGAGCAGGAGCCCACCTTACTTAATATGTTAATCTGACGTGGAGAGCAGGACAATAAACGAGCCCTGTCATAAGAAAGCCATCTCCAATGATAATGAAGAGGGAGTTTTTGCAGTCAGTGTTCAGTGCTTCCACTGTGAAGCCATCATTCGCCACTTTACTAAAGTCAGACACCTCTGGCAGATCGCAGATCAGTCTTAGGGCTGGGTCTGCACAGCCAGACATTCATGGGTAGAACATTTAGCTGCCAAGAGCAAAGAACTGATGATTCCTGTCAAAGTATGCCCGCTCTACAATTATGAGCCAGGCATTTGCAATTTCCAACCATGTTAATGGCTAACCCTCCTGCTTTTCTGAATTATGAAGAAAAGCTTAAATTTTCCATGTAACTATTTTTATCTTTTCCTTCTCTTGAACACTTGTCAAAGCCTAGTCATGCATTCTTAGATACTCTGGGCTATCTCACGCATGCATTCTTAGATACTCTGAGCTATCTCACTCTTTTTCTATGAAGTTATTCCCATTCCCTAACCCCTTTCTCCATGTAGCTGTTTGTAAATGTCATAGATCTCTCTCTTTCTTCATCTTCCACCTCCCAAAAATTGCCAGGATTTACAGTTTGCCTCTTAGAAACATTTTCCTTTTAAATGCTAATAAAATTGTCCTAGAAAATAAGAGAGTTTTGATGATCTCTGTACTTTGAGTAGTACAAACCACCCAATTTGGCTGATTTTTGACCTGTTCTACACAGGTTAACTACTTAACTACTGTACAGTTGCAAAACCTGAGTAACCAAAGGAAAAAGTCATTTTTGTGTGGGTAGGGTTAGTCTTAGGATTAGGGTTCTGCCAGTGAATAGCTTTAAAATTCACATTGAGATGGAAATAATATCATGCCTCATCTTCCTCAGCTTGAAATGGGCATGATGTTCTTTCTAAGGAAGGTAGTGTAAAGAGAGTTAGGCAAAGTTAAAACTCCAAAGCTCTCAGCATTTCCCAGACTTAATAATAGTAACTAATCCCTACCCCAGTTGAGGGATGAGATTTCCTGGTAGGCAGAGAGACAAGGAGAGAGACCATTGATTAGACAATAAAGACGGTGAACTCCCAAGATGGCTGGCTTCTACTTTCTCTTTCTGACCTGAGGCTAAAGCCTGACAGCAGAAAACACAGGCCTTGTGGGCTTTTTCTCAATAGCAGGGGCCCCTGCTGATGGCTTATCAAGTTCAGGGCCTGATTAGGACATGTTTATGCAATAGTTGTGGGCCAATGAGCCATTCTGTCTTTTCTTTAAGCTGACCAACCCTGAATTAGGGAAGAAGACCCTTCAAACACTTAAAAATTTCCAGACCTCAGGGAGAAGCTGGGCTTTGTCTTGGATCCACACTGTGTTTTGCAGGGTCTTCTCTATCAGCCTGAGGGATGCATTTCCTCATCCCACTAAAAGCCTTTCTTCCAGTGTTGGCGGTGGCTGCTCTTGTTTGTTATGTTCATTTTACCACTGCTACCTGCTGGGCTGGAGACCTTTTCCTGCCTTTTAGTTCTTTAGCTGGCAGAGAAAACAAAACTGGTCAAGATTCCTAGAGTCTAGGCTATAGACAGTAACACAGTCATCCCATACTTTCTTGGCAGCATGTGTACAATGGGCAGAATGGATGTTGTGGGTATCTCTAGGAGGCACAGCTCTAAGCTTTTTGCTTTATCACTTAATCCTTCCTATGGTATGAGATAGAAGAGAGGTATTATTATTAGCGTTGTTCCCGTTTTATAGATAAGACATTTAAAAGTGGCCAAAGGGATGCTTATAAAAACCATAGTCTAATATAGTGAGGGTATGTCTGACTTGAGCATAAAGATATCCAGACCATCAGGTGATAGGATGGTAGGAAGGTGTGTAAAGTGAAGAAAGGAGAGAGAGAGAGAGAGAGAGAGAGAGAGAGAGAGAGAGAGAGAGAGAGAGAGAGACTTGCTGCTGGTATTTGAACTTGGCTTTGGATGATAAAGTTTTTCTTAGTGTATGAGTGTTTATCTCTAAGGCTGGAAATCTTTGAGCAATTTCGGCTTAGTGTTTTAGAATAAAGGAAGGGTAATGGTATCCAAATGTATGCCCTGTGCCTCTCTTTTCTCTCTTGGTTTAAATACTTGTGGGGAGTGTAAGGGCTTTACCTACCACCTACTGATTCTTTGCCTATTTTAACAAGAGACTGTTAGGATTACAATCCTGTGAGGCTCACAGCTGCTTTAATTTCATTATTTTGCATACCATTTGGAAGGAAGTCACAATACACAGCTTGCCCTTAGGCTTGGAAGCCATGTTCCACTTCCTCAAGACTAAGGAACTATGTAAATTATTCAGAATTCTTCTGCATAAAAAATTGTCTCTTGCTTCTGATTCATTCATTCTATAATTTATTCATTTCAATGAGTCATAGATATTTGTTTCATACATTGGATTATAGGGGTTTTTTTTCCCCAAAAAATTAAGGTTAGTGAGATGGATCAGCTGGGAAAGGTGTTTGCTGTGAAGCCCAATGGCCTGAGTTCAAGCCTCCAATCCATGTAGTGAAAAGAAAGAGTGTACATACTGTGGCATGTACACCTCCCCGCCACAAACACAGTCATCTATACAAAATAACCAAATAAATGCCATTACAAAAGCACTTAAAATTGTAAGCATTGTAAAAAAAAAAACAAGGCTCCTAGAAATAGAAATGAAAATATTTCTAATTTGAAGTCACATTAAAATACACTAATAAGCATATAAAGATCTTCAATTTAGCTTTTTATATTAAGCCAACTTGAATCAAATATAACTATCTTTGTACAAAAAACTTTCAGTAATATAACTTACTTTAAAAGAAATAAAAGTATTTACCAAATGACTTTTATTTTTGTTCAAATGATTTTAAACATATGCTTGAGTAAAGAAAAATTGAGGCATTATTCTTCAATCCTCATGTTTTAAGAAGAGAAAGGACCAGGAAAGAGTCTTAAGCTGTTGGTGGTGTGGGCCAGATGCTGCTGGTACAAAAAGCAAAGTGTCCGCTCTCAGCACAGGGGCTGAGCACCTAGGAGATGGGAAGCTGGGGGAACTGCAGTGTTGACTTGGAAGGTTCCACGGTTTCTCAGAAGGAGAAAAAGTACAAAATGAACATGGAACATTTTAGGTACTACCATGTAAGGAAGTGTCCAAAGGAAAATTAAAGTCCACCAGGCATGTCAAGAGTACAATGGGGATGTCCCTGAGTGACTCTTCAGGGTTCAAAGCTGAGGACATGGACTCAAAATAAGAGGTGACATTGCTGGATTGGTGGATTTCAATCTATTCCTTACAAGAAGAATGCAAAGGAATATGCTGTTATGTGTATGTTGTGTAAAGGGGGAGAAAGCAGAACACATGGTTTTTATTTCTTTTTACAATTTTTTACTATTACTTTATATAATCAACTTTTCAATGACTCTTTTTTCCTTCCCTCCCTCTCTCCTTCCCTCCCTTCCTCTTCTCCTCCTTCCTTTTTTTTCCAGGACATCATTTCTCTATGTAACAGTCCTGGCTTTCCTGAAACTTGCTTTTTAGACTAGGCTACCTTTGAATGCACAGAGATCCTCCTGCCTCTGCCCCCACTTCGACTCCTAAGTGATGGGATTAAAGGCCTATCCTACCATGCGCAGCCAGTTTTTTTAAGTTTTACAATCTTTATTATCATATTGTGTGTATGTTATATACAGATATGATTATAGAGGGTTATCTTTCTACTTTAATATATTTTATTCTCTGAGACATTCGTATGTTTTGTTTATATTCAAGCTCAAATTTTTTCTCTAAATCCTCCCAGATTACCCCATCCTTCATAAATTCATGGCTTCCTTTTTTCTCTTCCCTTTTAAAAAATAACCCCTAGAGAGCAATTATCTTTCTAAAGAAAATATTTTCACACCAACACCATTTTATTTTAATCTCCATTTTGTTATGGACCTGATCTAGTGCTACATAATTTGATGCTATAAATGCATATCTGTCTGGTTCTGCATTTTATGGCTTCTAGTAATAAAATAATTTTCAGTATATATTGTGAATGTTGGTGGTTTAGGAGCATCTACAATTCTTTATTGGTTCTTTTCTCACTTCTCCATTGTATTGGTAGAGGCAGGGGGTGAACTATTGCCAGAGACAGAAATAAAGGCTCAATGACAGGAAGACAATGAAACGGGGTGTGTGTGTGTGTGTGTGTGTGTGTGTGTGTGTGTGTGTGTGTGTGAGAGAGAGAGAGAGAGAGAGAGAGAGAGAGAGAGAGAGAGAGAGAGAGAGATGGTTACTTACAATCCAGATGCAGATTTCTCAGTCCTTTAAGAGAAGATCTCCGTTATCAGTTTGATTTTCATTATATTCCAGTAGTAACACGCTTCTCTAGATTGCAGCCCGCATGCTCCCTCTCAGTTGAAGCAGCACAGATATTCTGTGTAGGTGAGTTATTCCGAGGTCTCCGTACTTTCATATTGTGTCTTTGTCTTTAAACCCTCTCATGACGCCTGCCAAATTTCTGCTGTTTACTTCAGTGTTTAGTGCCCTCTGGTGTTTACAAAGAGGCAGCCACAATGAATTTTGTTCCGGGCTATGTTTACCTTAAGATTTCTGAGTGCAAATTAATTTTTTTTTATTATGAATAAAGTCTCATTTTTTATCCATGTATCTATCCCCTTGTTCAAGCTCCCTCCCCCCTCCTGCCCCTCTCTATCACTCTCTCTTCTCTCCATCAGTTTATCTCCTGCCCAGCAAGGGCAGGAGGTCCCAAGGTCCCAAGGTGGCTTAATTCAGCATCCACTCCAGGCAGATCTGCTTTCCTCTCCCCAACATCAAGACTGGGTCAGGTGTTCCTCTGGAGGAAGTGAGCTCCAAGGTGCCAGTCCAGGTGTTTCAGATCCCAAGCAGTTCAGTGGTTATGGTTTGCAGCTTGGACATACTTTGCTTATTGTTTCAAGTCCACTAATGAGTGAGTACATCCCATGCAGGTGAATTTTACCTATAATTTTTTTTTTTAAAATCTAGGTTTCAAGTATTTGAAATTTTGTTACAAAAATCAAAAGACTGGCAGGACATTGAATTCAGGGGAGGAATTTAAAAATTACCCCAAATCCCATTTTCAATTGAGGAACAACAATTCTGAGTCAGAAATTGAATTGCTTCTCCTCTGCAAATCTCATCTGTTGATGGTGTAGCAGATGATGTGGGGAAACAAACTAGGTAACTAATGGAGGACAGAAAAGGTGTGGTGTCAGCTTTCCCCGATCCACAAATACTGTATTATGTCTGTAGGGCTTCCCTACTTCTAAGGACTTCTCATTTTTTCATCTAATTCTAAAACTCTGTATTTGCCATCACAGAGTCTTCTGATTGAGTCACGTATTTTAATACAGGCTTCGGTTTTCTCCTCTGTACTCTGAACTCAGCTCCTCATGAATTCCAACTTTAATGGAGGTAGTGGAGGTACGGACTCACGGGTAAGAGGGCAGAGCATCCCTGGATTCTAACCTGTAACACAGGCTAATGTGGATAAACTAGAGAGCTCATGATGGCTTGGGTCCCTGACACTTGTCACTTCCTGTCAAACCCTGGCTTAACTGTCTGGACCACCTGAGATCCTCCAATTCTCTAAGATAGACTGTTCTGTCAATAGCAGTAGCAAAATTGAAATTCATAAAATTCTCCTTTCGGTACTAAACATTGCCTTCAAATATAGTGGCTCTACACTGTAAGTGATTTCATATGTCCAGGTCGGTGACTCAAGTTCTAATCCTGGGTCCCAAGGATGAGAGAAATGACTCCCCTCAGTCACTGTTGTGCTCCGATCTCCATATA
This sequence comes from Sigmodon hispidus, assembly GCA_004025045.1. Taxonomy (NCBI): domain Eukaryota; kingdom Metazoa; phylum Chordata; class Mammalia; order Rodentia; family Cricetidae; genus Sigmodon; species Sigmodon hispidus. The sequence goes on from PVIH01001055.1 coordinate 182,326, forward strand.
TGGGCTGTGACATGAGCACCTCACCCCCACCCCATCTTTTTTTTTTTTTTTTTTTTTTTAGAACTTGGAGATTGTGGCTAGTGAACTAGCAAGAGTGCTGTAATCCAAAGCCAAATGATCTTGTACTGTCTCTAGCCCACTGCTGCCCACTCATTGTCAACCCCTGTGTCTGGCTACAATCCATGTGACTATTAAAATGTACTCGTATTAGTATCAGCTAACCCAAAAGTTACCCACATCTCACAGCTTGTCCACCCATGCTGCAACCATCTTATCTAAGGGTATTCCCTCCCTACCTGCATTTAGTTTTAATTTACGTTGTCACACAGCAACTGAGGCCTAAGGTTGGAGTGTCTGTATTTCAACAACCCACCTACCTGTGGTTCCCACTAATGTGTTTGCTAAACACCTCTTTAATTTGGATTCCTTTGTTCTTTAATTAATAAACTCTTCATGGTGGAGCATGTTATTCTGGGCAACTTGAATTCATGGTCCAGACTGTGGGCGCCCAGACTTGGCTCAGTAATAAAATCTCGTTGTCTTTGGGGTGAGAGCTGTGTATTTGGGGTCAACTAAGTTTTGCCTGAGATATAAGGAGATGAAGTATTGGGGATGAATTTTTATAATTGAATGGAAATTAATGTATGTTTAAATGCCAATAGAATCATCCAAGGATGCGCAGCAATATAATATGTAAGAAAGGAAAGGGAAAAAGAGAAGGTTAATCTCTTGCGTGATCTTCCAGAAAAGTAATGATAGAATTGAGTTCAGGTAGGAAGGGGATGCCTTTATACAGGACAGGAACAGCAAGGTTGGACCAGTGAGGATGTGAATAATGTAAAGAAAAAGATGTATGTCTGCATGCAGGATCATGCACGGGTGTTTAAGGAATACTTAGATTTTCTCCTCAAAGACAACAGTGTTCTTCTCATCAGCCTAACTTTAAGTAGGAAAGGAATAATAAAGGTTTAAGTTTGGAATAGAAGACCAAAATAAGAGCTATTGCAGAAATATTCACTTGAGATATATTATATAAAACATTAATATTTATCAAGGAGTATATAAACACTCCCGATACAAACTGAACCTAAGACAATTCTTGGAGAGTGGAGCTGTCCCACGCCAGGCTGCTGATCCACTCTCCGAGAACGCAGGAACAGAACAGGGAGAAAGGTCAGTGTTCCCCGGGTTTCAGTAGATGCTGGCCATGCCCTGTGGGGGTCCTGATACTCAGGAGCTTTGCTCTAAACTTCCCCAAATAACGCTTGAATCCCACTACAAAGAGCAGTGTCAGTTAACTAGACAGATATCAAAGGATGGGCCAGCAGTACCAAGAGAGTATCAGGGTAAGTGACCTAATGTATTGAGTAGCCTGTTGACTTTCCTTGACTAACTATCTCAAATTCTATTTGCCTTTTTCTCAAACACAATGTAGCTGAGCCAAATCCAATAAGAAGGCAACCATGGCAATAATATTTTACATTTGTTCCAGATAGTCAGCGCAGTGTCCTCATGTCCACTCACTGTAAATAATTGCATTTTGAAATTCTCTGGATCTGTTTCTAACATAATTGAGTACATTAACATCAACTTAGCCAGCAATCTAATTGGTGAACATTTGAGAATATTCAGAAAAAGAAGAATAGGGACACCGGAGACCACAAAACCACAGAATTCATTGAGGCAGTGACATATTGATCTACTGACCCTTCCTGGAGCTGGGAAGGCTGAAAGAAGAGAAATTCTCACAATGCTTCTGAAGGTCAATTTCTGAGACTTGAGCTCACACAAATGAAAATCCTTCTATACAACAGGAAGAAAAGAAGGAAGGGCATTCCACAGTCTCAGCTCTAAACAAGATTTTACATTACTCTGTGAGACCTTGGCTCCCAAAGTAGGAAGGAAAATGTCAAAACTGCTGAGGCAATCCTCTCTAGGTTTTACTGCTTCTACTTTATATATACAATCTATTATTATTATTATTATTCTATTAGTGACACTGACCTTACATAGTAAATAGACCTTTAGTGTAAAAATGGCTAGTAAAGCCTTTAGCTCTTTAGTATTTTTGCTACATTAATATTAAGAAATTTGGGATACCTTTTTGAATGGAGAAGGAGTGGATGGGGGTAGCTAGGAGGTGGAGTGAGGGAATGGGGAGAAAGAAGGGAAGGAAAACTGTGTTTGGTATGTAAAATAAATATAAGAATTTAATTAATAAAAGGAAAAAAAGAAATTTGGGGTAAGTGTGGTAGCCACCTTGTTCCTGCAAGCCCAGCATCTGAGGGCACAGATGAAGGACTAACTTAGACTATGAAGTGAGTCTAGGGCCAGCCTGGGCTACAAAGTGACACCCTGTCTTAATGAACAAATGAACTAACAAACAAACATATGTACATACATATACACATATAAAATATGCACATGTATATGCATATATGTACATATATTTGTAAATGTACACATATGCATATATGTACACACATGTATATATAAACATACATAGACATACACATATAGAAAATATACATGTGCATAGGTATATGTGCATGCATTCATAAATGTACATACATATGAACATACAAACACTGTATTAGGGATCTCTACAGGAATAGGATTGATAGAACAAATCTATATATAGATCAATCAGCCCAGCTGATTGAGAGAGTCACATCTCTGGGTGTGGTCCAGCTAGTTCAACCATGGTTAGCTTCCAACAGAAAGTCCAAGAATTCAGTAGCTGTTCATCTCGTGAGACTAGCTGTCTCAGCTGGTTTTCAGTACAGACCAGAATCCCAAAGAATTCATCTCTAATGCCAGTACAGGAATGGACTTGCCAGTGAGAGTGATGGCAAGCAGGCAAAAAGCAAACACTTCCTTCTTCCATGTCCTTTATACAGGTTGCCAGCAGAAGGTGTGGCCCAGACTAAAGGTAGATTTTCCTACCTCAAAAGATCCTGGTTAAAGATGGGTATTCCCACGTCAAATGATTTAATTAAGAAAAACCTTCACAGATGTGCTCACACACTTGGGTAGTTAATTCCAGATGCATTTAAGTTGATAACCAAGAATAGTCACCTCACCCACATACATAATGCATATATACATACACACATATGTACACACATACATGCATGCAATGAGCCTGTTGAGACCAGGGTCTGGCCTTTTTTCCCCAGGTTACTGAGCCTAAGCATTTGTACAACTTGTTATTCATTCTGAATGTCTTGCTGCCATGCTGAGAGGATGCTACCAAGGTGGTTCATGGTACTCTCCTTGGGCCATGTGATGTATCCTCACTATCCAGGCAGGCCAGGCCGTGTGAATTGCTCAGTTGATCTTGTCCAGGTAATGAACACCAATAGCAATGTTAGACATCAGTCTCCTTTGAGCTCCCGACACTTTCTGCCCTCAAGTATGCATATCTATACATGTATACACTTTGACCCCCAAATAAAGCTGTCTGTCTCTGATTCCACAGGACAGAATGACAAGAAAGAAGCTGTGTGTTGTGGGTCTCACGTGATAACGTCTGATGTGTCTCCCTTTATTTCTCCCGCTGAAATTAACAGAGTAAATTTCAGTAAATTATATACCATGAATCCTATGGTAAATTATTGGATCCAGTAGTGTCTCCCAAAAGTAGGATTGCTATTAAAAAATTGAGCATATTTGATAATCTAAAGGTTGTGCTCAACATATTGCAGTGTGCTATTAGGGGCCAATTCCAGGTACTTCAAAATATAGTCAAAACACTTCATTATAGGGGGATACAGAAGGAAGGCTTGTCTGTCCTTGACAATCTGCCCTTCCCAAAGGTCAGGCTGACATCTCACTTTACTCTATTGACATTTCAGTCCATGAGCAATGGCCCCCTGGGAGGCTTCGCAGAGAGACTGGAAGGTCCCTTTCCTAACAGCAACACCATTAGCACAGAATTCATGGCTCTCAAAAATCAGTTAAGATCCAGTCAGAAGATACAAACACATGCTAACTTCAACTGGAAAATAATTTAAAGATTATTAAGTGTGTCTGTGGGACAGCAGGTCAGAACCTTAGGGCTAGGCCTGAAAGTCCGGGTCAGAACCTCATACAACAGTATAGCTTATTGTGATGCCTCAGGAGTGAGAAATTAATGAAGATTTATCCTATGAAACTTGCAGAAAATCCACTCTGGTGTCTACAGATGTTTTCCTCAGAATTTGTTTTATGTAAGACATTTCAGCAAATGTGCCTGCATGAAGAGATGCTGGGCGTTCTGCATATGGGAGCAACTAACACTCCTTGCAACAGGAAGTGACTTCTGGGGAAACCCTGTTTGCTGGAGAAGATGGTCACAGACATGTGACTCCCTCAATCAGCTGGGTACACACCTTGAAGTGTTCCTAATGTGCCCTCTACTGATTAATCTTATACCAGACTTCAAACTAGTGCTGTCCCATTGCCACATGGGTTAGAGCCATCCAGAGAAATGTCATTCTAACTTACCTTACCCAGCAGCTATCAGCTATGAATAAATAGCTTTTTATATAGATGAGGAGGCTCATGAGTCCCTCTTCCATCCATGCTGTTGGCTGGTTTGATTTTGTGCAGGTAACCATGGCTTCTATGGTCACTGGTAGGTTATTAATGCTTCAGTGGATGGCTCTAACCCATGTTGCAATGGGACAGCACTAGCTGGATTTAATGGGTTATTTAAACAACATCAACAACAACAAGAGAACATGCAATCTGTAAGGGCTTGGGACATGGAAAAAGGTTGAGGGAGTTGGAGATGGGGAATATAAGGTGGGAAAGATCAGATTATACTATATGTATAAAATTCTCAATGAATAAATAAAATATAAAATGGAGAGAAAGGAAGTTAAACAAAACATTCTTGTCCATACTGTAGACACAGTGTTACAAGCCTCATCACATACTGTCTGCACGCCTTCCTTGTCATGATGGACTGTAGCCTTAAACTTGGGAGCCTAAGTAAACCCTTCCATCCTTGACTTGCTTTTCCCAGGCATCTTGTCATAGCAATGAGACAAGTAATTAATATAAGAAATCTGTCTGCAGCTTTGGAGATGCTTAACCACACTTGGACAGAGCCCAAGGCAAAAGGCATGCCTGTGCTTTTCTTGGCTCCTAATGTCTAACCCTTTGAGACTGCTCAAGATCCCATGATTGATCTCATGACGATTTGTTCTTTAAGATATTTTGCTGCCCCAACATTAAGACACTGTTATGTTTAAAAGTGAGGTTCTATATTGAAGTCTTGGACCCCAGTTTGAGAATAGACCTGCAGGCTATAGAAACAAGAAACAGGATGGGCTATTTGAAGTACTCTGTCCCAGATCTACCTTCATTGTTCATTGTACACCCAAGAGCACAGGTATAATGTTGACTATCATCTTTCTTCTGAATGTCCTTTCACTTAGGTCCCCAGGTAGGAAATAATGTCAGTAAAATCAAGGCAGGTTTTGCAGTGTTTGGTAAGGTCTTTCCTGCTCTGGAATTGGTGGTATTTATACAAAGCAGATCTCTGATTCATTACTATTCTGTGAACTCAGATGGTAACTGCAGGATCTGAAGGTACCAAGAAATGTGTGTTCAGAGACCGCAAGCAAATTCTCTTGAATATATAAAAAAAGTACAAATTTGGCAAACTGATTTACAGTAGGAGGCAATATCAAAACTCATTCTAAATGCTCTCTAGAAGAAAACAGTTGGAAAACATCTCAGACACTCTCCCATTCATCTTTGAATTTCATGCACTTTATGTGCACATGGAATTTCTCTTTTGATAAAGAATTTTGATGTCAGAGGCCTCCTAAATCCAAGGCTGTCGCTACATATTGGTCAATGAGGACAGGATGTTGAGGTTGAAATGGTAGATATGCCCAATGCAAAATCCCATTGCCAAGAGAGACACCAATTTCTTGCTCTCAGAAGTTACTTCTAAACAAGCAAAGAGACTGATCTGATCAAAATAGATCCTGCTCAAAGCTAGCACTTTAGATGCTTTCTGTGTTTCTACTAGAGGATCAAATGTTTGCATGATAAATAAAGACTCTGGCAATAGCATCCATAGCTTCACTTTTTTTTTTCTGTTTAAACAGGAATAATTCTATGTGTATTGTATTGACCACTACATTAATTAACCCTCCTCCCCAAAGCTACAAAATATAAACTTATATATATTCCTGAATATAAAATGAACATGGGTTAGGGCACTATGGGTATTAGTTCTTGTGTTATTTAAAAGGGAATTTATACAAATCTACTCTGTGCCTATGGTTTATACTTCCGCAGAGCTTTCAGAACTGACATCAAGACATCATTTAGAGTGAACCACAAAGTAAATGTTACAAATTTTTAGCGTCTGCAGTGCAACATGGTCAGTGGCTGGACCTTGTTATAGGAAATGTGCCAAAGGCATACATCTATTTTAGGAGCCAAAAACTTTTATAGATGAAACAGCCAATTATTGATCTTAGTGTATCTTCTGTTATCATAACACAATTCTTAGAAATGCTAGTAGTACAGGGGACAGATCCTCTTCATGGTAGAGGAGTGAAGGGCTTGGGAAATTCAGTCTAGAAGAGTGTGTGTGAGGGGACCTCCTTAGGGGTACTCTGTCTTTACTTGTACCTCTGTCTTCATCTTTATTATTCTTTTTTGGTACTTACAATTATTTGCCATTATGCCTTTATATAATTAAAATTAATTCATTATCCCAAACATACATTTAGATAAAAGTACATTGTATATTATAAACATGTACATGTTCAGACTCTCAAAGAAACTCTTTGTACCCATGCAATAAAATACAAGTAACACAAGAAAATAAAACTAAGATGTCCGGATTAACCTCTTAAATTAGAATAGACTCTAAGCACTTATTTTTTTGAGGTGAAATTAAGTCAAAATTTTCATTCTTAAAAATGCGTGTTCAGTTCTAAGTGCCGGCTGGGAGCTAGTGCCTATGAGGAGTTGTCTGATGCTTTCCTAGGACATTAGCCATCTTTCTGTCATGCTCATATATTGTTGTCTGTGGGATGCTATTTCTGACATCATTCCTACAAGGTCTTAATGTGTGTGTGCTAAAGAATGACCCTAGACCAGGATGGTCCAATGGTCTGTGGCCAAGCTGGTCTTAATGTCTGCACCTTGATTGGTGCTAAACACCTACTTCCCCTGCCTACTATTATTTAGTTTAGAAACATTGTAATCCTAAATCATTTCCTGTCTCTTTGGGAAGTAAATCTCTTAAAAAACTGTCTGCTTTTCATGACCCAAAGAATAGCTTTCTGAAGATAGGGAAATTACCCCTTGCCAGATAATTATCAAGTAAGATACCACTCCATATCCCAGTGTTTGTGGGAGGGCAGGTGTCTCACTTCAGTGAGTGTTTTGTTTTTGTTTGTTTTTTTTTTTTCCCAAGCTATAAAACAAGCCCTTGTCAGAAGAATAAGTAATTATTCTGAGTAAGATGGATTAGTCATGAAGGCCTTTGATGCTACCACCACACTCCTTAACCTAAACTTAGTGTTTGTCTCAGTGGAGCTGAGCAATAGTGTAAGGACTTAGTATGCACTTTCAGCTCTATTGCTGGTTGGAATACAATCAACTTCTAAGTGTGTATGGTGGTCATGCCTCTCATCTAAGCATGCAGAATGCTGAGGCAGAAAGATTCCTGTGAATTTAAGGCCAGGCTGGGCTACAGTGAAGTTGAGACTGGGCAACAGAATGAGAATCTGTCTCAAAAAGGCAAAATGCAGTCCTTTGCCTGCTTGTCTGGTCCAGGATAACTTTTAAAACTTCTTCTTCCTGTATGCATCTTCAAAATTAGAATGGACTGCAATGCTCTGAGAGTCCCAATTGAGTCCTTCTGATATCTTTTTATTTTTTTGCTCATAATATTTATGGAATCAAAATTTTATTTCTTGAAACTTCATCTTGAATTCTTTTGGAGCTTCTTGCCACTGCTTTATAGTTACAGCTGCGTGTTCGGAGGTATGTCTTGTTATTATTATTGTATTGGCAATAACCATTTAATAATATAGTTAAATTTTATGCAATGTTTCACTTGCTGTTTTATAGCAATTACAAAAATATAGCTCCGTGAAGGTATATGTGTATTTAAAGACTCATCTACTTAGATTTAATTTACTGAGTTGGAGAGTAAAGTCTTCTGAGTTTAATTTCTAGTAAAAACATATTTCTTAAAATCACTTTATATGTATAGATCAGTATAATTCCATTTGAACAGGATCATTTCAGAAGCAGGAATTATATAAGTCAGGGTTTGGTGACTAATTTCTGAGTCAGGCAAATGCCTGTAAGCTGAAAGGCACTCAGAAAGCAAAACCTAGAAAGCATAGACAGTTTCCTTTGGAAATCATCTTTCCATTTTGAATACACATGCCAAGTAAGACAAAGCAAAGGGTAACTTGCAGTGCTTGGTTGAGAAGCCCTTCCTGGAGCCAGAGAGAGGGGACTCAGAGTTGGAGCACTCTGTGCTCTTGCTGAAGACACAAGTTCAATTCCCAGCACCCACATCAGGCGGCACGACTAATGGTAGCTTCACTTGTAAGCAATTCAACACCCCTTTCTGGTCTCTACAGGAACCCAAACTCATGTACGTATGTCCACACACAGATACACATGCAAAATTAATAAAATAAAATAAATATTAAATAAAGCAGGACAGCCTTTTAAAAGGTTAATATAGGGAGTTTCTATATTAACTTATTTAATATAGAACTACTTTCATATTTAATTTCATTTTAAATTCATAACAACTGGAATTAAACCAGACAGATAAACTAATACATTTTGCTAATAATTTATAATGCTTAGTGTCACTGAGAGAAGAATATTTTGTGGAGCTGAAATCCTTTACTGGAAGCCAGACAGTGCTGGTGCAAACCTCTAAACCCAGCAGTGGGTTTAAGCCCTGACTTATATAGTTCCTGCTTCTGAAATGATCCTGTTCAAATGGAATTATACTGATCTATACATATAAAGTGGTTTTAAGAAATATGTTTTTACTAGAAATTAAACTCAGAAGACTTTACTCTCCAACTCAGTAAATTAAATCTAAGTAGATGAGTCTTTAAATACCCATCTCTGTGAGTTTGAGGTCAGTCTGGTTTACAAACCAAGTTCCAGGACAGACAGGACTGTTACATAGAGAAATCATATCTTAAACAGACAAATTCATTGCTGGAGGGAGAAAATGTATGGTTACTATTAAGAGATGATTGTATTATGTGCTGAGAGTGAATCTTTATGGACCCTTAGGTATCATGCTAAAATTAACATCAGACTTTTCATTTAAGGTTCACAGTGACATTAAAGAGTGAATCTTGTCTCTGCTCCTGTTTTATTGTGATTGTTTTTATTCTAGACTTTTCTGGTAGACTTGGTTTATGTCACCACATGTTCCTCTTATAAGTCTTGAAGCTCTAGGGTGGATAAGTCTTAAAGAGGATGCATCACAAACAAGACTAAAGACTGAACAGAGTGACGACCCTTACCTGCTAGACATCCTATGAGTTCAGACAGTGCAAGCAGGGAGCTATATACTTACAGTAAAATGAGTGTCTTAGTGATGGTTCCTGTTGCCCTGGGAAACACTCCAACAAAAAAAAAGTCAAGAACACAAGGGAGAAAGGTCTTATTTTGACTCACAGTTCAAGAGTACAGTGGCAGAAGCCTGAAACAGCTGTTTTCACCCATGATCCAGAAGCATAGAAAGATGAACACCAGTGTTCTGTACACATTCTCTATTTATTCAGTCTAGGATTCCACCCATGGAATGGTCTCTCCATAGTGGGCGAGACTTCCAGTCAACCTAACTAATACCATCCTCCACAGAGGTCTAATGATTCTAGCTCGCTCCTGATTGACAACTGGATTGAGCATGAGGAATTCTGTCTGGTCCCAAGACCTCCCTATTCTCTCTTCACTTTTGTGGCGGTGGCAGAGCAAGGCTATCTGAAGATCTGGTAACAGCGTTGAGAAGTGAGAGTGCTTGCTTGGCTTGCTGTTCCCTGATGTCCCTCAGAATCTCCATGCTTCTCTTCACATCCTGCGAAGATTGGAAGATGAAATCCTCCACCCTTCAAGGAGATGGGGTGGGGGGTTGGAGGTGGAGGGGGGGGAGAGTTACTTGGGCCCTAGGTGTGATGAGTCAGAAAAATCCATAGACGACTACAAGAAGGAAGATTTCAGCTTACTAAGAGATGGAGAGAGTGGATGTGGGCAGTGGGCAGCGAGAAGCAGAGGCAGAAGTACAAAGGCAAGAGGAACATGGCTCCTGGGACTGTGACCACCTTAACACTGCCTTCTGGAGATGCCCTAAGAAGCATACCCTAGAGAAGGCTGGGCCTGGGCCAGGCGGTGAAGAATTCTTTTTCTTCTGAGTGGGTGATCCTCTAAATTAACCTCTTCAGGCTTTTCTGTGTTGAGGTGAGCAGGGAACAATGTTCACAGGTTTGCACCCAAGGATTCAGGGTGTGTGAGAAAGAACGGCTCAGAGCAAGTCCCGAGAATGTGACACCTCCCTCCCACACACCATCTACACCAAGGGGAAGGGAGCTCTGGGGTCTCTTTGGTGAATTTTCTTTTAGGCTGCCCTTTCAGAAAACAGCAACTGGATCTGATTTATTGATTTTTATTCTGCTTTATTTCATTGGTTTGTTTTTGATATAGAGCCATTCACTCCCTGATGTAAAGCACCTGCATTCTGAATCTAATCCAAGGGTACAGCTAGTTTAATGCGGTTGCCTTGCTAGAGTCTTGATATAATATTCAGACTCCCTGCCTGGCTACTATTAATAATGGGCACACACGATTCCACTATCACTGAGCACTGAATAATATTCCAGGACCAGCAGTAGAGGATCTCACATTGCCTGTATTCAGTGAGGCAGATATTTTTAGTAATTCTATTTCAGAGAGGAAACTGAGACTCCAACGGTACTAGCAGTTCCCAAAAGTGACTCAGCTGCCTTTGTAAGGGACTCACCAGCTTACTGGGGAAAGATGTCAGCAGCATATGGCCTTCCTATGTCTTATCTTTCTTTTCTTTTACTGTCTTAAAAATTGATCCTGTATTTAGTGATGAAGTCAGATCATGGCCTGTATACAAGGCAGTAACCATGAGGAAAGCCAAAGATGTCGAGTCTGAGCAAACCTCCGTAAAAATGCAGAGAGTGGACTTCACTGTATAGAAGTAGAGATGACGGCAGAACTAATTGTAAGGGTATTCAAGTTTTACTATTTTGAATTAATTTTTTTAACTTATTTTACATCTCAGCTGCTGTTGTCCTGCCCTCCTCTCTTCCCATTTCCTCCCCGCTCTGGCCCACCGCCAGTCTGCTCCTCCTCTGCTTCTGTGCAGAAAGGGGCAAGCCTCCCATGGGTTTGATTTAAAAATAAAATTGAAAACAATTTGAGGCAAGGTGGAGCACTCTTTTAATCCCTGAATTTGGGAAGCAGAGACAGGCAGATCTCTGTGTGTTCAAGGCCAGCCTGGCCTATAAAGTGAGTTCCAGGACAGCCAGCGCTGTTAAGCAGAGAAACCCTGTTTTGAAAATCCAAAGGGAGAAGGAAAAGAAAGAAAACCATTTGAGGAATGGTCCCTTGTATCCCACGCTGACCTGAAAATCTTTGTGTTGCCAAAGATGACGGTTAACTACTGTTCTTTTTTCCTCTACCTCCCAAGAGCTGGGATGACAGATATGGCTAGCCTAGCCTTTGTGGCCATGTTTAAGACTCAGATTTTTTTCAATATCTATATAATTGCATCTTTCTTCCTTGGTCAAAATCCTGACTCCAATCCCAGTGGGTAGGCAGAATCCGCTAAAGCGCTTGCCCTTTGAGATGGAAGGACTTTGATTACAGATTTACCTTAGTCTTTGAGGAATGTGCTCTAAGATATAAATAGGTAAAACTGGTTTTCTGACTCAGTCTGAGGAAGGGTTACTGCATTTTTTTTCTACTTTCCCACCGTGATTACAGATACTGTAATAATTTGATCATCACTAAACTCCAGTTAAGGAGAAATGTGTACATGGTGGGGTGTTGGTTACAATTTACTCTTAAGGTATTCAGAGCAAGTTTGCTTACATTTTATAATTTACTTGTTTATTCCTCTTTATATGTGTGTGTGTGTGTGTGTGTGTGTGTGTGTGTGTGTGTAATTGGTACCCATAGAAGACAGAATAGAATGATCGATTCCATGGAACTGGAGTTGCTGGTGGTTGTGAGTTGGCTAATATGGATGCTGGGAGCCAAACTCTGATCTTCTTAAATTCCAGGCATCACTTGTAATTCTGAGCCATTTTTTCCAGATCAAGCTTACTGTCTAAATCAAAGACACACTAGTTACATCTCTCTGGGAAGTGTCATTCTGCTCTGAGGCCAAGGATAGGCAACTGGCAATGATAGCTGTTCTTGCTATGTGGGATTGCTCCAACTACTTGAAGGCAGTTATCATCCGTGGTGTCTGACCTTGAAACACAAAGGAAGGTTCTCAGCTATCACAATAAACAAAATTGCCCTAATACATTTCTGGATGACCTTAGTATATGGCACCAAATTGTTCAGAACAAATGTAGCTGCCATCTTCTGAAATTCACAAAGTACAGTGCACATTGAGATAATAAAAGCCTTGGAAGAATTTCTTTAACCATACTTTCATTTCATTCAATAGGCTTTACATAACTATGGGAGTCCCCTCCCATCTCCTTTGTTTCTCTTTAAAGCACCAAGTGACAGCCTATAGAATATCCTTAGGTAAATTTTGCTTTGTTCAAAAGGACCAGGGCATGAATATCAAAATGCAAGAAGACATTCATGATCTTCACACCTAGTGCCCATTCATTCTGTGGGACACACACATGGTGCATTGAGCCCTGGGGACTTGTGTGGTCTTTCAAGCAATTGTGACCTGACCAGCTATTTCTTTCTGACACCAGCTGCCCTGTGTAACTGTCTGTGTAACTGGCTCAGGCCAATCAGTTATCCATGCTGTTAGTCATTCACTGCATAGAAGTTTGGAATTACAGGTTTCAGTTCTCTGACATTTCATCAGTAAACAGAAGGTCTGTATGCAAGATTCTCACCCAGAGGAAATCCTGGGAGCATATACTTTGCTCATGTTTGAGCTGTCCTTAATACTCAGGCACCAGCTGTGGTTACTATGGCTTATGTGATTGTCATTTAAAATACTATACATAGAAAATGCATACAAGTGTTTCCATGCACATATAGATGTGTCATGATATAGTAGCCATCAAAGAAAAATAATGTATTTTCATAATTATGTTTTCCCAGCATTAGGAGCTAGCCCAAGAGCTGCTCAGTGGCCGAGTCAGAATTTGCCTTTTTTCTTGCTTATGTGTGTATTCATTTTTATTTTTTGTTGTTATTGTTTTCCTGAAGCTCCTTATGTAGTGGAGAAGAGATTTGAACTCTTGACCCTTCTGTCTATACCTCCCAGTGCGAGTCATGGATTAGACCCAGGAATCCTCACCAGGCAGACATCTCTACCCTATACCAGCCTATAATCTTGTCACAGAAGAAAGGCCAGGTCAATAAGATGTAGGAAAGGGGGTTTCTGCAGTGGGGGATAGATGAAGGGGAGAACCTGGACTTGGAAGGAAAATTATACTAAGTTCTCAGAAACGATTATTGAACCATTTTTAGTCCATTTCCACCCCTCGAAATAGGCTTCACTTCATGACAACTAGCCAAGCAGCATAAATGGACCGAGTCCTTTGTGAGCTCCCAGGTGCCTGTGAGCTCTATTATCAAGGAGCCAAATGGCAGCTTCCCGTTTCTCTGTAGCACATAATAACAGACTGAATGAGGGTTTGCTGCTACCAAAACTCAGTGTGGAAGGCTTGGGTTTCCTGGACTCCAGCCTGCAGTGGACAGGTCTCCATGACATTATGAGGTCTCTACTTAAATGACCTCAGCTATTCCTTTATCCCATTTTCAGGCAGTACGTTTTTCTTCTGCTCTGTCTGAAAAATTCTATGAGATACAAATCTCTGTTCTCTCCTATTGCAGCTGTAGAAATGGATTAAAAATGAAACAACGGTGCAAGGTGCTTTCTTTTATTAGTCTTTACTATGAACAGTTTCTATATGTATTTCCACATATTTAGATGTTAAACAACATGAGATGTGTCATTATAATCAGTTAAGTCCTGGATTACAGTTCTATAGCATGTACCTGTTGTAGAACATTTCTGGGCCCGTTTAGGCCAGAAGTTTGGATCTGGCCCACGGCAACTTTTATCCTCCAAAGAAATGAATAAGATGCTTATATTAATTTCATACTATTTGGCCTATGTCTCAAGTATATCACTATCTAGCTCTTTCATCTTAATTCAACCCTTTTCTAGTAATCTACCTGCTATGTGGCCTGGCCCATGGCTTACCTGGATTTCCTTCAGAGACTGACCGACTCCGCCCTCCTTCTACCTGTCTTTCCTCTGATCTTCCACCCACTTCTACGGTGCTCCACATAGGCCAAACCAGTTACTTTATTTACAGCATACAGAGAACATTTCCACCACATGTACCATTGGGCATATTTTCTTCTTTTTCACCAAAACAACAAAAACACTACCCTTGGAACAAGTTGTAGTATGAGATATGGAATAAACCATAGTGGGCTTTGAAGAACATGATTCAAAGCAGAAACTCAAGACTCAAACACCCGGTGGAATCCAGAGGCAAATTATGTTCCAGATGGGACAGGCTTTTGAGGCTGCTGACTAGGTAGACTGATGGGTTTCTGTTCCAGAGAGTGAGATCCACCTAAGATAAACAATGCCATACCAGAGGATAATTGTCCATTCTTGGCATTCTTTTTTATAAAACCGGAAACATTAAATATTAGTAGCCATCTTCAAACATTAAGAGTACAACCTATGAGCCAGTGGATATGTCTTACTGCTTGCCACCTTAAAAAGGCTCAGTTCTACCCCCACATTACTCTTCCCTTAGAGACTAGAAGCTTCCAGGATCAGGCTCCCCTTTGGTGTTCTTTTTCTCTTTGGAACTGATATTCCGCATAAATGTAATCAGTGGGTGTAAATGTTTTAAGCTTCTGACAGTTGAAGGGCCAGCAGGGGGAACCCACAGACTGCAAGACTCAAAGGTATAAGAAGGGATTTTCCAAGATTCATCTGTAAGGGAAAACAACAACAGGAACAGCAACCAAACAACACACAATTCTCAAAAGCAACAATCAGCTTCTGGTTGTCTGGTTAGCAATTTAAATTGTCATAGTCCTTCCAGCCCTTGCTTTCATTTATCTGCAATACCATAGTCACTAGTCACCATTCACGCAGCTGGAAAAAGTCAAGGGGAGCTTTTCTCCTGAACTTTCATCCATGTGTGGGAAGCAGCTCAGTTGCTGTAAAACACACTATAATATGAACTGAGTGTTGGTGTTCTGGCGGATGAGTGGGTGACAGGTTCTAATTAGACCTTATTTGTTCTGAGCAAGCAATGTCTTTATGGCAGATAGATATACTATATAATGTATAATACAAATATACTGTATAATGTATAGTATAAACCTGCAAATGTTTATGTTATAGATTCATTGCTTATGGTTAACTGGAAACTAATCTATGTGTATGTGTATGGGCACACACACAAACAGAGTTCCCATTGCTGTATTGCTCTCTTACATTCTGTGGAGATCACTTGGTCATCCTTCCCTTATAACCTTTACCTAGTGATGCCACATAGAGAAATTGATTTATTCTCATAGAAGGAACAGAAATTAGGACCAATGAGGATTAAAACTCTACCTGCTGATACACATGGCTTTGTGGAGTATTGTGGGGTCAGAATTTGGAAGGTCCTTGGCCCACTGTGTCATAGCGGGGTTCCTGGGATGCAGTTGTGAGTGTCTGCACTACAACAGAAAAAAATGATGTCAGTGACCCATTCACTTTTTATGAGTATTTCTCAATGGCTCTGTTAAAATACAAATTAAGCTGATTCGTCTTTTTAAAAAATTAACTTTTAATATATGGAGTGAAACTGAAGACTTGATTTTCTAGAATATTTTTCTCTGTAAAATTTGCTTTATTTCACAGTTCCTGTCCTGATCTTAACCATGAAGAGAGGGGTTGGAGAAAGTTATGAGATGGAGCCTTCATAAGTGGACTAGAGAAAGAGGGCCCTGAATCTTTGGTTTCACTGTGTTAGCTCCTCCCACAGCACAAGGAGAAGAAGGTTCTAGATGCCGAGGCCTGCACCAGCACTGTGACCTCATATTCATGTTAACAACCCACTGAATTCACAGCAATTTATTTTTTGAAGACTGTTTTTCTAATTCTCTTACTCTCTCTTTTCACCTCCCATGTATGTGTGTGTGTGTGTGTGTGTGTGTGTGTGTGTGTGTGTGTGTGTGTGTGAGAGAGAGAGAGAGAGAGAGAGAGAGAGAGAGAGAGAGAGAGTATGCAGGTAGGTTTGGCTGGATGGAAAGGTTGGATGCATTGCGGGAGGGATCTCTGGGGAGTAGCAAGTAGGGTGTTAGGCTCTGGTAGAATCCAGTAAGTGGGTTACTGCATAGACAGGGGGTAGCCAGACTAGGCCTAGACACTGGATGTGGTACCCAAGATAGAAATGGCAGATTTGAAAGGGTCAGAGTGGCTCACTAGACTAGACTATAGAAAAGGACATTGGAGATCTCACTTGTTGGAGAGGTTGGGCGTGGCATGGGAATGACCTGTCCTGCCCCACTTCCAGCTGCTTAGACCACAGAAGTATTTGCCTTTGTGAGCTCAGTGTTATGATTCTGGGCCTCAGTGGTAGTGGTGGTGGTGATGATAATGGCCACTATGAAAATGATAAGATATGAATGCCCCTAAGAGCAGCCTACCTGTTTCAGGTTTCATCTCTATATTTTGTCTTTTCGTATGTCTATAATCTATAGTGTTGGGCTATGAGCTCAGATGGAAATGCCTATAGAAAACTGTACAAATTTCATTAATTAAAACAAAATTTGCTTTTTGAAAATTTGACTTCATCGTATCAAACATTTTATGAGACTTTTCACTACTTTCCAAGATAAGGAAATGAGAGACAGGAAACTGGTCTTAGTGCTGTAGAGATTGCTCAGTGGTTGAGGGTACTTACAACCTTCTAGTATACTCATGTTTGTTTCCCAGCATTCATATGGGGAAGCTGCCCATAACTCCAGTTCCAGGGTCTCCAAAGGCCTTTTCTGGCATCCATGTGGCAGAGTCAGTCACCCCCATCTGTCTCTCTGTCTCTCTCTCCTCTCTCTCTCTTACACACACATACATATGCATAATAGGTTCATTGTGCAAACTAGGTTCATTGCTAACCATTAGCAGAACACAGCAGCAACAGCCTGTGTCATTAGTTGACATAATAATTACTGGGAACTCATTGGAAGCTCATTCATAATAGCACTTGTTTGGTTCATGTTTACTGAACATTTAAAATATGTCAAATACTGTAGTAATGCTTGTAAAACATTTACAGGTTTCTTAGCACATGGTAGAAACTAAATAATTACTTGGTTCCTGTCTAATTCAGCACAATAATGCAGGTGGGAAGTGCCGGACATAGCAGACAGAGTATATGATTGAGACTGAAAGGCCAAACAAGTAGATGTCCATAGAGGATGGAGTACAGGCCCAGGGCTCAGAAGACAGCCAGTGAGTTCTAATAAACCAACATCACCTTTAACTTATAAATTCAGACTATTGAATTTATATTACAGGAGGGAAATTTAAGATCCTTAGATTTACTGATTGAGGATTATTGACATGGTGAATTGGGTATAACTGATACAATTTTGCTTTGATATTTTAGACTTCTAATCTTCTTCAATAAAGTACCCTCAAAAATCACAGAAATTTATTTGATAAGGTACTTTTTCTTTTTTTGTAAATCAATACTCAGCTAAGCTAGCACCCTTGGAAAAATTAATTAACTTTCTTTTCAAGATCACACAACTCATCTCAGGCAGCACACACAATGGATGTCTTTAACTCACAAGCTAGAGCTTTGCAGCCAGCTCATGATTAACACCTTATACACCAAGCTCTGAACTGCCTCTTATGCTTGGAAATAGTTTTATGGACAGAAAAAAAAATGAAGTAAATGGCAGACAAAGTCTGTATTATGTTCCACGGATAAAATCTAATTTTAATGGCCTTGGTCCTTGAAGGACCTTGGCATTTCTCATCTTGTAAATGTAAGGGCAGCCTGGAATGTGGATCTTCAGTGACTCATCAAGACTACTGTGTGCAGGACAGAGTCTGCGAAATGACAGTGTGGACGATCTCAGCCTCCTAGCCCTCATCTTCACAGCTGAACATAGTGACCTTGGAAAATTCCCTCCAGATTTTCTCATAATGGAAAGCTTTTAAGAGCCTGTCTCTCACGGAGAGTAAACATAGACTATGCCACTCACTCTTTAATACCTGCCAAAGAGGATAAACAGATAAAACGTATCTGTTAGAACAACTATATGTAAGAAGACATTAGAATTATTCTGAATATCTCTAGAGAATAAAATAAGAAAGTGTGTTACAATAGCAAAAAGACAGGGCTTGTGGGACTTTAAGTACACATTTCTGCATAAGACTGTATAGATGAGTACGAAAAACTCCCTGATTTCTGCTTCTAGTATACACAGGATTATCTCTTTATTGGAATCCCTTCATCCTTTGCCCTAGGTTGTGCCTCATTGTTGACTGTCAGCCAGCTGAAGTCAGTGTTCTGAGCAC
Source organism: Sigmodon hispidus (assembly GCA_004025045.1). Classification (NCBI taxonomy): domain Eukaryota; kingdom Metazoa; phylum Chordata; class Mammalia; order Rodentia; family Cricetidae; genus Sigmodon; species Sigmodon hispidus. The sequence goes on from PVIH01001055.1 coordinate 201,119, forward strand.
TATGGTAAAATATCATAAAATGAGCATAGTTTCCTGCATTTCTACAGGCTGGGAAATTGAAGACCAGGGTGCTTGAGATTTGGTATCTAGTGTGGGCTGACCTTCTGATTCACAGATGTCACCTTCCTTCTGTGTCCTCAGATGGTAGAAAAGCTCTATGTCTTATTCTGTAAGGATACTGACAATATTCTTCCTGGATATGTCCTCATAAAATAAGTATAAAAGGTGTGGTTAATGACATAAGGCTCTTTAAATAAAAGAGAAATATCCATATATCCAACAATACAACAATAATCTCATACAGTAATAAATGTGAGAACCAAGTTAGGTTTTTTTCCTTTAAATTTGATTTTTGACATTTTTTATTTAAAAGTTTTCTACATACCAACCACAGTTCCTCTTCTCTCTCCTCCTCCCACTCAGCCCCCAGCTTCCTGCCACCCACCCCTCCATTTACTCATGGGAGTTAACGAAGTCTGGGATATCAAGTTGAGGCAGGACCAAGTCCCTCCCCATCCACTGTATCAAGGCTAAGGATGATATTCCTCTATGGGGAATAGATTCTAAAAGGGCAGTTTATGCACTAGGAATAAATTTTGGACCCATTGCCAGAGGCCCCACCAACTGCCTAAACCACACAACCTCATATTCAGAGGGCCTAGTTCAGTCCCATGTAGGTTACACAGCAGTCAGTCCAGAGTCAGTGAGCTCCCAGTAGCTCTGGTCAGCTGTCTCTGTGGATTTCTGCCTAAGAGACCCATAAAGCAAAATCTCTTCTAACCTGTAAGCCCCTTGCCCAGAGACAGATACTTCCTGAAATGCTGGAGGCTATTGTTTACAGGAATAAGAAGCCACCTGTTTTCACTCCCTTAAACAAGTTTGTTTGACCCAGTTTCACTTGGGTTTGATCACATGTAGGCAGAAGGTATATGGGCAAGAAATACATCAAGATGTATGCTTATCCCTGACTGGGTGTGGATGTGAGGAGGTGGGGTAAAGGAAGTGTGTCAGGATATATGCTTGCCCCTGATTGGACCTGATCAGAAATATGGTGGGTTTAACTTTATAAGCTTCTGCAAAAACTGACTTGTTGGCTTTTCTGGGAACCTGGAAATGGACATGGCCAGAGTCCAACATCTTGGCCAATATTTAATAAAGGTTGCTTCAAATTTGGCTGAAAACTGTGGTAATAGTCTTATTCTTGCCCAGATAGATTAACATAAACCTAGGCCAATAGTCATTAGTCAGTTTATTTTTTCAAGTATTATATGATAATCTTTTTTCCCCCAGCAAAATAATTTTTTTCCAAACCAAATCAATGAGCCATAAAGAGCTAAAATCAACTGTCTTGGTAAGAGTAGGAAAAAGCTATGGGAAGAAGCCAGGTCTTCAATGATGTTTACAGAATTCACCCACTATAGGACATCTTTAGCATTATGATCAAGTTTCTCAGTCACTATGGACTTTTGAACTACACGATTCTTTTGTTATGGATATGTGATCTTTGCAATATGGAAATATAAGAAGCATAGACAGCCTTGCTTTCTAGACTTTGGGTCTTGGGAGCATCCCTTCTTCAATAATACCAGGTGACATCATTCTTGAATGCAATCTTATAGTCCATGTACTTAAGAAGAATATATCTTAGTAAGATGTGAAATTTATTTTTAAAGTCAAGTCAATATTAAGGATTGTTTTTTTAATTACTTGTAATATGTCAGATAGATATTAGATTCTCCTTCTTGGAGATGGAATTCACTTTATCAAAATCAGACTTTCCCAAATCTAGAAGAGCATATTCTGCCAGTCCTTTTGGACTTGGTAAAGTTTAGAACAGAGAAAACTCCGAAATGCTAAAATAAAAGCCATTACTGTGGAACATTAATACAGAAATTCTATTCTTTGATAAAACTTCTGAGTATATTACTAGCTCTGTGAGGTCTTTTTCATAGTTTCCTGACATGTTGTTGAAAGAGTGTTTGGTATATATCTTTATGCTAATTACTGATGTGCTGTAGCTGTTCTCAAACCTGAAAATTAGAATTTTCATGGCAAAGTCATAGCTTGTGACATGGTGATATTCCAGGGACTCGGGGACCAAGAAGAATTTCCTATTTCCCCAGCATTTCTAAACGATTTGTTTCAAGCAGTTTGCCTTGTTGATGAGTATATGTTTTGATTACCCTAAAGCAGAAATAATTAGTTATAGTTAACACCATAATCTGAAGAATATAAGTATTTCACTCAGGATTTGTAAATAGGGAGAAATAGTCTGTGTGATTTAGGATTGGCATGACCCTTGGGTTTCCAGGCTAGGAGTGTTAAAAGAGGGAGTCCTATTTGTTATTCACTTGGCTGACATGTTTTAGCACCTTTTGTCAGCTATCCATACCTTGATAGCCAGAAGTTTTAATTTTCTTCTATTATTAATAAATAATAGTACCTATCACAACAGATTATAAAAACAATCCATTATTTTATATGTGTGGGTGTTTGTCTGTAGTATGGATGCATGCAGTGCCCTCAGAGGCCTGAAGAGGGCATTAGATTCCCCTGGGATTGCAGTTACATGAGCTTGAAGCTGGGGAATTGAACCTGGATCCTCTGGAAGAGTAGCCAGTGCTCTTAACTGCTGTGTTATCTTCCAACTCAAGGAGAATTTATTCTTAACAAACTGCTTGTTTATGTACATAGATAAATAAATCACTAGGGGCTGGAGAGATAGATTAGTGGTAAAGAGCACTGACTGCTCTTTCAGAGGACCTGGGTTCAATTCCCAGCATTTATACGGCGGCTCATAATTGTCTGTAACTCCAAGTCTAGGGTACCTGACACCTTCACACAGACATACATGCATTCAAACACCAACATACATAAAATAAACAAACTCCACGTTTTTCTCTTGATTTTTCTATTTCCCTTGGCATTGAGTATTTTATAGCTTTAGAGCAAAGCAGATCAGAGTTTTAATAACCTTGTCAATATGTAATAAATTAAACTGCCCCTACTTTCTGAACTCTACAGGTGGATTTTATAGAATTAAAAAAAAATAACTATGTCCTGACATTTTAGTTTATTTAAAGAACTCAAAATTAAAGACCGAACCAGTGGGGCTAACCATGTTTTTTCTACAAAGGTAAATTTATTATATCACTTGTAATGTCAAAAGTTGGAAATTATGCTGGAGAGATTACTCAGTACACTGGCTGATTTCCAGAGGACTGGGATTCAGTTTCTAGGATCTAAATGATGGCCATCACTATCTATAACTCCAATTTCAACAGGCCCAATTGTCTTCTTCTGGCCTCAATGGGTACTGCACTTATGTGTTGCACATATGTACATGTATACAAAACAGTATAAAAAGTTGTGTTTGGTAACTGAAATAGGCAAATGGATAGGAAAGAAACATACTACTCTAATATAGTAAATAATACAGAAAAATAAAAATAAACATGTAAATATACAAGAGCAGTAAGATGTTCTACATCTTAATAAGTATGTGTATGCTCTACATCTTAGTAAGTGTGTGTATATATTTATATATATGCTTATTCTGTGTATCATATATATTTATTTTGAATACTAGATACAGAGAAAATACATCAAAGCATTAATATGGTTTACATAGATCTGGAAGAATTACAGTGAACCATTTGTTCCCTTATAAGTTCTCAAATTTTCTACAGAAAGGTGCTAATTTAATATATTAAGCCCAGAGTCTTTAAGAAAGAAAGAGGGATAGAGATGGCTCTGTACTTAAGAGCATGTACTGCTCTTTTAGATGATTGGAGATCAGTTCCCAGCACCCACATTAGGCCACTCACAGCCTCCTATAACTACAGCTCCAGGAGATCTGAAGCCCTTTTCTGGCCTCAGTGGTCACATGTGTACACACATAAATAAAACTAAAATTAATCTTCTAAAAAATGAAGGAAGAAATTACATAACCAAGTGATTGCTGTATCCTTAGGCATATACAAGTTGATCTGCTTTGTTTTTCTATAAGTCTTTCATAGGTTGCATAGATTTACCTTTGGTTGGGTATGTGCAGTCTTAGAGCTTTCTAGAAGGAATGACTTGTGAGTCTTCCAGAATCTGAGATCTGGGACAACTGATATTAAGTACTAAGGCCATCCCAGGCTGTGAGCCCTGCAGTAGCAGTCTGACAATATCCAAATTAAGCGTGTGACTGTTACTCTTAGTCTATTTATGGTGGAGCACCTGCTGCCCAAGGCTTCTACCATTCCAATTCACCTTTCTAAAATAGGGATGTGAACTGGGAAATCTTGGTTTGTATACACATCAAGTTCTATTCTTGGCATATTGTGCCTGAGTCTCCTAATGGTCCCCAAGCAATGCTATCAAAGGAAAGAAGTAAGTCTGCAATATTTATGATTGTACTCTTGCTGACACAAACAAATACTTTCTATTATGCTAATGCTTGGTTTAAATAACAAATGTCAGGCTCCTGACTCTACTTCCTGTCCTATACATGCCTGGGAAATTGTGTCTGCATTCTGGTGAATATTTTTAGGCTCTTTCCAGTAGCTGTCATACCACTGAGCATAAGATCACCCTGATTGCCTGTTTTAGATTTCAACACCTGATAGTTTCCCTGAGTACTTTGTAAAAATTGACATTGATCATTTCCACCTCTAATGCTGACATAAGAGTCTGAAATGTCTTTTCAGAAGAATATAGTGATATGAAAAGGGAAATGGAAGTAAATTAAGTCAGGAAGCTTTCTGAGCAATCAAGGAATAAGTTGTATACCACCATGACATTTCAGCCTGAAAGTCGGTGCCGAGACATCAGTAGAGCTGATGAACTGTGCCTGCTGCATATAGGAGAACTAAGGCAGGCAACATCTTCAGAAGCAGTCTGCTTTATCACAGTCTGTTTTTCTAAGCTCCTATTCAAGGACATTTATTTCTCCTGTTTAGGATAGATATGGAAATACCAACCAAGTGGAGTTAGTTATTAGAATTCTGTCTTGAATGTGGAATTATGTGGCAATCTTAGATTTCACCTGTTCAAGCATAATGTTCCTTTCTGTACAATATAACTGAAGATTTGTAAAGCTAAACACTGATAGATTTTTTTTTGGTCATATGGTAGTAGAAGGAAAAATTCATCAATATTAATAAATGAAAAAGATGATTGTTCTAGTTCTATCCTGTTGCTGTGAGAAACACCATGACTAGAAGCAGCTTAGGAGCAGACAGGGTTTATTTCAACTCTGAGCTGACTGACAGTCTGTCATTAAGGGAAGTCAGGGCAGGGGACTACAGAGGAACACTGCTTTCTCTGGGTAGCTGACATTCCTATACTTAGCCAGCTTTCTTATACAGCCCAGATCTCTTTCCCAGGAAATGGTACCACCCAAAGTGGACTGGACTTTCTTATATAAATTAATAGTCAAGATGATCCCCAACATACATGCCTATAGAATAATTTGACCAACTACCTGAGCCCCATGGTCCCCCAAATTGATGGATAAAAATCAGCCTTTGTGAGAACCAATTGATCTTCCTGTGAGGTGTATTGGAGGCAAAATTTCATTGATCACATGAACTCTGTGACATTCCATGTTGATAATGAATCACAGAGATATTTTGGGTCTTTAAGAATTAGTGCTAATCTAAATCCACAAAAATCCATGGAAAACCTAAGTGTTTCCATTGCTCAGTGTGCACTCACCCTGGTCAAGGCCGATAAATATAAATCCCTTTGGGGAGGGATAGCAGAAATATAACAGTGCACATGGCCAGTGGCTCAGCAGGGGTCCTCTTTACGAGTTCTTAACTGTCTTTTGTTCAAGAGGTCTCTAGACCTATTATTAATAGGCTCAGATATGTAAAATGCTCAAATCTGTTTTTATTTTTTAAACAATTAAACTTAGGCATTACTTCTTCAACCCAAAACTATTTCATATAGAGTTCAAGTAAGAATTTAATAGTTTATCTATGCATTTTCCTCCTGAGATACCAAGATCAACCACCCAGTAGTGCTCATATGAAGCAAATTATTCTTATTTCTGGCTTAATTCTGATGTGTATTATAGCAAGGCTTTTCATCTTGTCTCTCACAGTTCTGTGCTTCTACCTGGTTCCTGGCACTTTAGAATTCTGTTATCCTAATAGTATTAAGATTTTTCTGTTCGTATAGATGTAGACAAGTACCAGAATCATCATTACTTAGATTTTACTATAGAAATAGAAATAGTAGGAGTAGAGGATAGAGGGACAGTGGAAACGAGAAGGTGGGGAAGAGAAAGAGGTACAGGAAGAGAGATAGGGAGAAGGAGAAGGATGTTGTAAGAGATTTCTGACCCCATCTGGGCCAGAGGTTCAGAACTGCCTATGGCTGCTTTTTCCCCCAAAATGGCTCAGATGCTTATATTAATTTCATCCTGTTTGGCCTATGTCTCAGGTACATACTAGCTAGCTCTTTTATTTTAATTCAATCCATTTTCATTAATTGTTCTGCCACGTGGCCTGTGACCCCTAGCTCACCTGGGTTCCTTACATGTTTTTGGTTTTTTTTTTTTATGACTAGATGGAGTCTGACTCTGCACTCCTCCTACCTGAACCTCAGTTTTCCTGCCTACTTCTTCTATGGTGCCCCGCTGTGGCCAAAACAGTTTCTTTATTTAAAGAATGATTTTCACAGCATACAGACTAACATTCCCACCACAGAGGGAAATTGAAATATTGGCTTGCATGATCTTTCAAGTCTGGGCAAAATGTGAAAGTCTACAGGGCAGAAGATTGGAGATTCCAGGATAAAGCAATCATGGCTTTGAGAGCTGAAAATATTGAGTTTCTCCCTTGCAATTGAGAAGTCAAGCTTATGTGGAAATTTCTTTGCCCTGATACTTTCAGCTACTAGAAGGAGAGACACCTACATTATACAGGGCCACCTTACTCAGAGTCTGCTGACTGTGAGTTTTATCAAAGAACCAGGCATTAGAACCTATCTAAGCTCATAAAAAATATACAGACTCCTCATAGATAATAACTTAAGAAGCTGTAAGGAAGAGATCTTTGGTCAATATGTCCCACGGTCCACGGGCACTTCTTGCAATCAGCTTGTAACTATACAGGTTCTATAACACTCTCCTTCCCTGCTGGGAACTCATAGCTTAAATTTTCACTCCATTTTTATTTGTATACTTTTCATGTTTCCTATGTAATTCAAAGCTCTATTGAGGTGTATGCTATAAGTGGTATGTGTTTTGAGAGAAATATATAGTCAGGAAACCCTTAGCAGTATGATCCAAGTTTCTTTAAATTACACCCTTAAGAAATAATTGGCATCTCCAAAAAAGTAAAATAAAATATAAATACTTTATGAAAATTGATATGAAAATTCAGTTTTCTATGGTTATAAAGCTCAGGAGGTAGGTTGGTGCACATGGACATCTAGACCACCACTACTATTGTGTATTTATCTTTTGTATTTGTTTCCACAAATTTTTATGTACCTCAGCAGTCATATGGGCATAGAGAAGATCCTGAGGACATGTAGAATGAATAAATAAATCAAGCGCCACAACCAACAGAAGAGAAAGCAATTAATTATAAGTTCATTAAGATAATTGCATTTCCTTTCATTCATCTCTTTCCTTACCCAGCAACTTTCAGATATTAATTCAGTTCCCAAGAACAGTTTCCTATCAGAAGGCGAATACACTATCCAATTGATGTGAGAATTTTGGTTCATTAAGCAGCAATGTTTCTCATTATACATGAAGAAATTAGATTTAGGATTCCTAATCAATCTCTTGTGAGTTTGATTAGTGTCAGTCAGTTCTCCAGAGTCGGATCAACCTTGAATAAATAAATAGATGAAAATCTTTGACATGAAGAAGATAAAGGAGACTTTTCAAGGAACTAGGGAAAATGTCAACAACTTTCTTCCTAGGGAACTGGTCTTAGAATAAGATAGAGAGTGATTGAACAGAAAGACATCTTATATTGACTTCTGGCCTCCACAGGTGAATGCTCACACACACACACACACACACACACACACACACACACACACACACACAATTGTATACACTTTGAAGTCATGAAATACATGCTTCCTTTGATATTCTTGGGGCCAAATGTCGGATAGGCTTATACAAAGTGAACTCTCTCACAGCAAAGAGTTGTGTTTCAAAAATCAACTGGAGTGCTGATTCAGTAGAGACTACTGGACTAGCAAAATCACAGACATCAGTGATAGACACATACAGACTAAAAAAGCTTCCCAAAGCCCCATGCTTGTCACTTGATTCAGAACATTAGTTATTTGGTATCATCAAATAACCTCTATTAAATGCTTCTTTGAACATTGAGAAAAGTCATGTGCCCATTGAAACCCATGAAATACCACAAGGAAACTGGTCTTGAGGCTAGGGAGTTGGCTCAGCAGCTAAGATTGCTTGCTGGTTTTCCAGAGAACCCAAGTTTGGCTCCCAGCACTGAGGTCAGGCAGTTCACAACCTTTTGTAACTCCAGCTTCAGGGATCTGATGCTTGATGTTTTCTTCTGGCTTCCATGGTCACCTGTACTCTTGTGTGTACACTCACACATAGATGTATGCATGTCATTAAAACAAAAATAAACCTTTAGGTCAGATCCCGAGGGCATGAACTGAGGACTTCCCAGGTGCTTTGATGCTATTTGTAATGCTTCAGCTTTAGAGGTGACTAAGAGAAGTTCTAGGAATTTTGTTCTCTACTGTTCAATACTGTATGAGATGGGTGCTGAGAAGAATCACAGTATGAATGGACCATAAATTCAATGCAGAGTGCTGTCAAGTGAAAATTATGACCTGGTTGAGAGGGTAGGGCTGCCCTTTTCACAGTAAATACGAGACTCTGGCAATTGAACTGGTGTCAGCCCTAAGTTTAACTGGCTGCCAGTAGCAATCAAGATACTTAATGTCTCTAATACCTCCCTGAGATTACTTTCTGAAAGGTTAGGTGGGATACTGCAGGTTGTATTCTCAGTATGGTGTCTGCATGTGTGGGGTTGCCAACAAGGGTTTAAGGCATTAATTATTTTGTATGCAGGATTTGGCATAATGACATAGATAGCAGGTTCTCAAAAACTATGTGCTATATGGTCTTGCAGTCAGGACCCTGGAAACAGAAGCCCACAGGACTCTGCCTGCCTTCAGTGTTATTGTTCCAACATCCCCTTTTTAACCATCCTAAGTGACAATCCCATGGTGACCTCATCCTTGCTATTGATTTATCTGTTTTGTATATTTGCTCCTTTAGTTTGGATCTTTTCTCCTATTCAGAGAGTACATTTGAGGTAGCAGGTTTTCATTTATTGTTTTTCAAAGCTATTTCTACAAATCAAGCAATGGCTGGGACATAGCAGGCATTTGTAGTGAGATTATGCTGATATGTTGTAAATATTTGTCCCTCCTACTGGTTTAATGAAAAGCTGATTGTCCAGAGGCAGACAGGAAGTATCAACAGGGCTACCAGACTAAGAAAACTCTGGAAACACAAAAAATAAAGCACAGATGCTACAGAGTCGCCAGAGAGGGCAGGAGACACAAAGGAAAGATGTTAAAATGGTGTTCTGAGAAAAGGTACCTAGCCACATGGCTAAACAAGATAAAAATAATTCATTTGTTTAAGAGGAAGAGCTAGGTAGCAATATGCCTGGGCTGTAGGTCGATCAGCGTAAAGTTAACACAAGCATCTATGTGATTATTTAGGCCTAAGTGGCAGTGGGGCTGTGAGTGGATCCAAATTTCAAGACTAGAGCAAATAGTCCAGGCCGAAAACCTTTTACAACAAATGGTGGCCCAACGTGGGTGATATACACCCACATAAAGCTTAAAAAAAATTCTAAAACACAAAATCAGAGCCAAAATCAGCTTCTGAGTTGTGTCTTTGATAAAGTCATATTACAGAGACGCCCAGTGTACAAGATTAAATTACAAAATAGATGTTTAGGCTGCACCAAAGCTGGTTCCCAAAATCTCACAAAGACTCAGTATAGAAAACAAGCTACATATGGTAGATTTAAGGTTTCTGCTCTCACAGGAAAAAAGGAACAGAGTAAAAAAAGGCTTCTTAATAGTGACAGCAGCGTTTTCTTAGATCAGCTCTGTTTGCTAGAGGCAAGCAAAAGCTCAGCTTTTTTTTTTTTTTTTTTTTTTTTAAAAAAAACTTTCTAATTCAGCCTTAGAGGCAAAGTCTTTTAAGAGGTCCTGCTGCTAAATACTTAAATAAAGTTCATGAGCAGCAGATAGCAATGCTTTACTTAATAATTAAGTACAGACCCTAAAATTCCCCAGAATAGTAATTATGGGTTCTACCAATACGTCAGCTAAAAAACTAAATTCTATAAAGCTAGACTAAGAGCTGAGTAGAATCAGCCAGCCAGCCACTCTAGCTCAACCTTTAATCCTTAGCCACATCTTGGCAGATTAAAAATGTAGTCAAACCAACCAAGCAAATAAATAAAAAGGTCTGAGTAGGGTCAGCCACCCTAATAAAGCCTTTAATCCTTAGCCACACCTTGACAAATTAAAAATAAAGACAAAAAAAGTAAAAAAAGCTGAGTAGAGTCAGCTACCTTAGCCAAAAATGTTATAGTCAAAAATAATAAAAAATAAAAAAATACAATAAAGACAGGTTCAAAATCTCTAGATGTTAAAAATGTGTTTAAATAGACATAGGCTTAAAATATAAAGTCCTTAAAAAATAAAAAAACAATAAGCCACATAAAAATGAAAAATACAAAAAATATCTAAATACTCTGTTATTATCTTGTCTTTAGATTTTTTGACTAAAAATAAAATAGTTAAAACTTCTAAAAGAAATTTAATTATAATTCTACTAAATCAATTCAACCTATATATTTTATAAATAAATTAACTTTAAAATTAAAATAAAATATGTTACTTAACAATGTTTTCTTTTTATTTTTACAAAAAACAAAAGACTTTAAATTTATTCCTAGTTAAAAAAAAATAAAGTTTGATCGAGGAAGACCTCCTAAAAAGTCTCCATTAAAAATAGGTGGCCCAGATGATTCAACATTTCAAAACACCTCTTTTACAGTTTCCTCTAAGATCTACATCCAGAACAACTTCAAATATACTAGGTAAGATAACTCAGCCTTAAAAATGGCTCCACTAAAGATTTCTCTATAATACTAAATTTTTCTTTAAATCCCCATGAGATTGCCAACACATCCATTCAGCATAAAGCAGTCTAAAAAACTCTGCCCACAACCCCCTTAAAAAATTATAAATGTTTGTGTTTGTTTATAGTGTTGGTTATAAGCGGTTATAAATAATAAAAAGATACTAGACTTAAGGATCTTATTTTTTAAAAAAATATAGTGGGATTATGTTATTACACTGTAAATAATTGTCCTGCCTACTAGTTTAATAAAAATGCTGATTGGCTGAAGGCAGACAGGAAGTGGGGATTACCAGACTGAGAAAACTCTGGGAGCACAAAAATCAAAATAGAGATGCCACAGACAGACACAGAGGAAAGAAGTTGAAATACTACTCTAAAAAAAGATACTGAGCTGCATGATTAAATATGATGGGTTAAGTTAAAATAAAAATTAGCAAGTTATATGCCTGAGCCCTAAGTCAATCAACATAAAATTAATATAAGACTTTGCGTGATTATTTGAGGCTAAGAGGGGCTGAGAGTGGATCTGAACCTCTGGGCTAGATTGAGAAGTCTGGCTCCAAAACCTAATACAACAAGCATTAAACATATACTAAGCACAGCAATTGAATTTGTGGTCTACTTTGTTTTTGTTTGCTTGTTTATTTGTTTGTTTGTGTAGCAAGCATGGTTTCAAGTGCTTTGCATATTTTCTTCTTTAAAAATGGAGAGCAAGAAATTTTTTTGATGTCTTATCCAACCATTTGGTCAATGAATAGCCTGTGGTGGCCTTGCTAGGTTCCCAGCCCCCTTGAAGGTTTTCCTTGCTGGAGGCCTATTATGTTTCTGTCCCTACCTTCTCCTATATGCGTCTGGTCTGCTGTTGTTACTCACTCTTTTACTGCTGGGACCAAGTTCACAGCAAAGGTTCTGGAGGGATGATGAAGAGATGAAGGGTTGATTTTGCTCATGGCCATGAACAAATTGAAGAGATTTGTGTGGATGAGGAGTCTGAAGGCAAAATAAAAAAAGGCAAGCAACATAGTACAAAGCTTCCCGCCTAAGCTGAGGCATCCATAGTCAGATTAGGAACTACCAGTTACTCTTCTGTACTCTCTGGATATTATTGCTCCTGGTACCCTCTCCCTCCAAACACTTGAAGAGACATCTCAGCAAACAAAAATGCTACAGGATATAGGAGCATGAATATGAAGCTGTGCTGGTTGCTCTTCACTGTCAAGTTGATTGGAATAAGATTTACTTATGAAATACATCTGTAGGCATGTCCATGAGGGTTTTTCTGAAGAGACTTAAGCAAGTAGACAGATCTGTCCTGGATACTGGTGGTACCATCCCACAGACTAGAGACCCTCCCTGAACAATGGGCAAATGAGTAGACAAGCTATGCACTTTGTTTCCCAGATGTGCTAAGTCAATCCCCACCATCCTTACACTCCCACACAGCTGCAAGTCTCCTGCCCCTAAGCCTTTCCCACTTGCTATTGCTGTCATTTCTACCCATCCCAGCTCCTGGATTGGAAATGTTCATTGAAACTGAACTTCCAAGGCTTTAAACATAGCACAAAATTATCCTGGGTTCCAAGTACTTCCAGTCCACTATCTAACTTTTTAATTTATTAAGTTTGTATTACTTTTTAAATGATAAAATTGTTAAAATCATTTATGTTTTGCATCATTTATGTGAAACAAAACTTGTTCCTGTTGGTACATTCACTGGACATAAAACTTTTTACATGTGCATTTTGCATATTGTTAGAGATTTCTGAACCTATATATAAGGGTCAGTGTATGTTATATATGCATATTTGTAGGAGTTAGATAAGACAACTATTTAGCTATTTTTTAATTTGGTAACTCATGTCAGTGTTTCATATCAGTTATTAGCTTATTACAAGGAAACATTTTAGGATTTTTCAACTCAATGTGCTGAGATAAATTTGTTGTATTTCTCAATTTGTGCTGGGTAATTATCATTCATTCTTTCTGGTTCATCTTTTACTTTGCCATTCATATTTGACTTAGCTTCCTAGATCTACTCTAATGTTTTACACATAGGCTGATTCAACAACTACAAGACATGCTGGAAATAATATCTAACTCATGAATCAAAACTTCCCAAGAAAAACCACATCTGGCTTTTTCCCCTTAGAACCCAGTGAGTACTGTGTGAAGCTACTGGGATAAGAAAAGATAAGTCTCCATGATAGATACTAGCTATAGAGGTCTCTATGAGGAGAGAGACCTCATGAAGAGAAAGACCAGCGTGACCACACCCATGGATACCTCTATGAGGAATAAGCACACAGAGAGTGACTTCCTTGATAGCTAGTACCTTCAGCCAGACACGTGGAAAAAAAAAAAAAACCATGCTAGGTTACTTTGTCTTAGCTGATTTGCCATGAGATTGGTTTGGTGATTACAGATGAGGTCTAAAGGAAAACTTCTCTGCTGCACTCAGCTCAGGATGCTGGCTCCAAACACTGAAAAATAAAATGCTGTTGATTTAAGGCTCTGACTTTGTAGTGTGCTTATAAAACAGCCACGGCAACTGATGCGGTTGTGGTAGTACAGATTTTGCTTCATCTTGTGACTGTGTCAGCTGTGTTGTCCTGGTAATGAAGAATGCTGAGGGAATGTCAGGATATTATCTTGTGAGTTTGAAGTTTTAAACAACCTATCACCCATATTTTGAGTGCAAGGTTTCTTTCTAATTATCTATGCTTATGTATGCAAAACACATGCCTAGTGGCATAAGCACAAGGCTAGAGGGAATTATATACATAATACCATGGACACAGCTTAACTGGGAATTAATTAGAAATTAACTAGGACATACAACAAAAGGAAAAACACTATTGGACCATAGTCTTTGAGCTCTTGGGTACAAATGGCAGAATCTGTAGGTAGAGATTTGGGTACAAATGGCAGAATCTGTAGATCTATGGGTACTAATTCAGATTAGTTATTATATTACAAAGAGTTAAAATCTACAATGAATGATCATCTGTATATTTCTAAATTATTTATTTCTGAGAATATCATATATGTATATAATGAAATATGACTGTACCTACCACCCCCTTCACCTCCAACTAGATCCCTCCCACCATGCCCCCTTCCAGCTTCACCTCTTCTTGCAGGGAGGTAACCTACTGAATCCAGTTACTGCTGCCCATAGGTACATGATTGTGAGGCTGTCCAGCAGAGAATGAGAAAAGCTACCAGTTGCCACATTCCCCCAAAAGAGTGTTTCTGTCTCCTCCGGCAACTATCACTGTCTAAGGGTCCTAGGCATGGGCTTGGAGATTATCCATCTCATCTGTGCTGAGGTTTTCACCCTTTGAGTTTGTGCGGATAATTCATGAGTGTGATAGCCTTACCATGACTGAGAGACAGCGTCTTTGTTTTTCAAATTTATTCAGACAATTGTTTCAAATTTATGCTTCTCCCTGCTTCCCAGTCGAGATTTAAAGATAACAGTTGGTTAGATCACCAGTATATTGGTACAACAATTCAATCCCTAAAGTACATGTGTGTCATTCCACACTGACCTTGCCAACAGCCTAATTGGTTACTGTGCCTTCCGTGTGTACAGTGTGCTTTGTCTCAGATGTTTGTAAGGTATCCACACACTCAGTACACACTGAATCTTACAATAGAGATGGTACTCAGTGCAACTGACCTTTCAGCCTTCAAATTAGTTGAGAGATTATCAAAAAGCAAAAATATGTTTATGCTCATTTAAATATCATTCATTTTAGGATTTTATTGTTTAATTTTGGATGTGCTCAACTCAACTGTTTTATGTTAGATAGAAGTGGCAGCAAAGAACAATGAGCGAATTATGTGATGCACAATTCCATGATAAGTAATAATTATGTACACATTACCCTTCCAGGGAGCAATCTTGTTCTCTTCCTGCCAGCCCTGAGCCCTCCAATCATGTTATTTTGGATTAGACCGGCTCTATGAAGATTTAAGGTGCTACACAATCATTCTATTTTTTTTCCTGTTAAGATTTACTTGTAAAGCCTAGGAACTTTGGATAATACACATATATTCTATAAAATACTTCAATTTTTATTTAAAAAATCAGCAAATAAAGATATCACAGAATGTCTTATAAAAATGATGAAAAGCTTATTCTTTTTCTGTCTGATATGGAGTTTTCTTTTTTCCTATTTCTTTTTTGTTTGTTTGTTTTCGTGGTGGGTACCACTATAAAATATTTACTTGATGGTGAAAGTGGAATATTTAATGTGAAGTTTCATAGCTTCTGTTCCAAATGTCGATTCACTGTAGAAAACTTCAATGAGTTGTATCGATTTTGAGTTTGGTTAATTTTGGTGTGTGATGTTTTTATTTTATAGAAAATTTAAACCAAAATTGTACCTTTCTCAGAATACACATGTAATTAAGTGTGTTAGTTTATACTTATTTTAGCAGACCAATGAAAGAGTCTTTTTTTAAGTTTATTCTTCTCTCATATATTCCATTCCTACTGCAGTTTCACGTCTCTCCCTCACCTCCCCTTCTCCCCAGATTCACCCCCTCCAACTCCCCTCAGAAAAGAATAGGCTTCCCAGAGTCGTCAACCAATATGACCTGACTAGCTACTGTAAGACCAGGGCACATGCTCTCACATCAAAACTGGCAACACAGTAAGAGAGATAAAGGCAGGCTAACGATTCAGAACACTCCTGCTCCCACTGTTAAGAGACTGAAAGGGTCTTCCTATGTGCCCATTTTTTAATGGCACTGTCTATTTCTAATGGCACTGACTATGCCAATTTTGTGTTAGTCTTTTGTTGTTTTTTATAGTGCTGGGGACTGAACCTAGAGCCTTGTGCACATGAGGTAAAACCTCTGTCACTGAGCCACATCCCTAGAGATTTGTGCTAGATTTTATTAAATAAGTTAGGATAATTCTACATGTTGTAAAACTTTCCTTTTTCTTAAAAAAAATGGGTTTGTGTGTATGCGTGGAACTTCACGTGATGAAGGCTGTGCATGTCTCTCTGTACAATGGGGTCTGATGACAGCCTCAAGTATCATCCCTCAGACACTTCCTACCTTCTGTTTGATATAGGGTCTCTCATTGGCCCAGAGCCTTGCCAGGTGAGTAGGCTTCCTGGAATATGCCTGCCTCCATTCCTTATCTCACCACCACTGGGGTAATGGGTGCATCCTGCCCCCATACTTGCATTTTTAGGGGCCCCAAATGTATGCCGTCATGTTTGTAAGGCAAATGCCACATTTCCAGCTCCACATTGTATTACTTATATTGTACTTCAAATTCTTTTGGTGGAAGGGGCCTCCTTTGATCTGTTTTAAGTGGCTTTTGCTTCATATAGCATTTTTCCAGTGTGTGGAGGCATTAAAGATAATTTGTAAAGGTATAAAACATGTTGCAAGTAGCAAAAGTGTTTGTTCTTATCCTCATTATCCTAGAGTTATTCAATATATACGTAAGAAAATTAATGGTCTCAGAAAAAGGTTAGTTTTGTAAAGTGGATGGCTGAGGAAGCTCTGGGAAGGTGGAATCAACAAACACTGGAGACTCTCCTGCTTTTCTCCTAGTGGGGTGGAAAGAGAAAAGTCAGACATTAAACACTTGGACCTGTTTGTGGCATTGTTTGGAGAGGTTCTGGGGAAGTCAATCTCTCTAGAGGAAGCGTATCACTGGGGGGCAGCTTTGGGAGTTTAAATCACCCCCTTCCGGTTTTCTCTCTATTTCCTATTTTCTGTTAAAGATGTGATCTTCAAGTTTCCTGTGCCTGCCTGCCACCATGCCTGAGGCTTGCTGCCACGCTGCTATCCCACCATGATGGAATCTGAACCCTCCGGAACCCTGTGGAATAAGTTCTTCCTTCCATGGTGTGCTTTTGGCTGTGGTGTTTTATCAATAGCAACAGAAGAGCAACTCATACACCCACTATATTCTTTCATCTCTCTGCTTTTATTACTGAGCAGGTAGGGACACTGCCAATCTTGAAATGTTATCTGTGGCTCTGTAACCTCAGGCAATGCACATATTCCGTGCTGAGCTGTTCTTTTTGAGACTGACTGCAGGCTGCCTTCCAGCTGGATAAAGTGACAGAAGCATTTGTTAGGAGGGGAAGGTGCAAAATCTCATTCTGAGATGAACGTCCCAATGCAGCTGCATTAAGCCGACCTCCGATTTCTAGTTCTTAACAGGCTTTAGGATTTGTAAACTATTCCCTCCCCCCCCCCACAGGAAGGTCTGAACACTATATACTTTCACCACTTCGGGTAAGGTAACATTTCCTTTGCAAATTATGATATTCTTGGACTAGAATAGACTTGGAATAAATGGCTGCTGTCACAGTCACTTTGAACGGAGGTGCTTCTTTTCTTGTTTAATTTGCAGATAAATATTGTGCATATTCACAGGGAATAAAGATATAGAATGTGGATTCTCATTGCAGTACTTCAAGAGCAAACTGTCCTTCCGATGGCAACCTGAAATTAATTCACACAAATATGCACAGTGCTGATGCCCATAAATATCATCTATATGTAAGGACATTATTTATATTATATAATTTTGAAGCTCAAAACCACCAGAAAGTATTGCAAAAAAAATGGTGTCATAATCTATAGACTCTATAGGGTAGAATTTTTAAAGACATTATCTTTTTTGCTACTTTTTAGTTCCTCATATCCGGGAGGCATTGTTGGGGTGAAGCAGGTGTAGTACTAAGCAGGAGTTATTTGTTACACAGAATACATACATTCCAAATGTGTCTCTTTCTCTTCTCCTTTTGTGCCCTTGATTTCATTAAGGCTATAAGTTACACAGTCACAGGCTGGGCTATTATCAAACACTGAAATAAAGACCAATGTGAAATATGATGAAAATACCTTTCTATGATTAGAACACAAATATAAAATTGGACATGCTGTTTGGATGAACCTCCAGACTCACCAGTGTATGGCATGTCTTTTGCTAGCTTGTCATTTGAGATATGAGAGTTCAGAATGCTCCATTTTTTTGCCTATAGCTTTGAAGTGTACATCTTGAGTGGTTATGGAAGAGGTTCCCATGGGACCAGTGAAGGTGTGTGTCTGAGTCATTTTCAGAAACACCCTTAATTAGACTATTCTGTTCAATTTTGCACCCTTGCCATTGTATACTTAGTCTGTGCATAGAAAACACACACTGAATACAAAGCACTATGGTGGAAAAGAAAAGTCAATGTGATTATTTGGTCTTTGGCCATCAAAGGATAGACAGAGCTGCCTTTTCTCCAGGACACTGTGTGCTGGGAACATTTCTCTTTCTTTGAAGCATTGTGATCCTGAAGCTTGGCAGAACCAAA
Organism: Sigmodon hispidus; assembly: GCA_004025045.1. Lineage (NCBI taxonomy): Eukaryota > Metazoa > Chordata > Mammalia > Rodentia > Cricetidae > Sigmodon > Sigmodon hispidus. The sequence goes on from PVIH01001055.1 coordinate 219,635, forward strand.
TGATGAGTCTCAATGATGAGTACAAAACATTTGTTATCTTCTGTCTTCTTATCATCACAAGTAGGCTTAGAGGCCAGTGAGAAAGTAAGAAAGGAAAGGTGTTGGAGAGGGGGTGAGTGGCTGGGTAGCTGGGTGGGTGGTGTACCTTTCTAGGCAGAGGAGCTGCCAGGACATGGGTCTTGCTGCTGATCCAGGAATAATGTCTGACAAAAGAGAATCGAAGGGCATCCAAAGGTCACAGAAGGTCAGGGCTTGGTGTCCTACTGTAAGACTGACAGATTCAAATAGCTGTTTTAAGACTTTGACAGACAAACGTGACCGTTTGTGACTTTAGAACACAAAGTGATTAAAGAATGGTGGGAACAAAAATATAAACAAAAAACAAACAAACACTTTCAGGACATACAGGTACTTTCTAATTGGAGCTTAAAAGGTACCATTTACATATAAGGAAAAACATGCCACATTCAACTTTCTGGGTGACTTCATTGAGGTTAACTGTTTCTAGCTCCACCCCACTTATCTATGGATGTTTCTTAACAGTTGAACAATACTCCACTGTGGAACTATATCCATTAACTTATGAATGGATAATGACAACGTGTTTTCTATCATTCAATATAATTGGGTATGGAAGTGTCATCCCCTCAAAGCTGGAACTAAAATGTGAATTAATTCAAGGTGCACCACCCTCCTGTGGCAGCTAAATTCCTTCGCCTATGTGTTGGGGTCAGCAATGTACTCCAGGGTGTCCTAGTCTTCCAAAGCCCTTCCAATGGCTTAGCTGGTCTGCCCCTGTGCCATTGGTCCCCACACACTGCCATTGCTCAGTTCTGGGTCCCAGGCCTGCCCTCCATATTGTTTTAAGGGCAATTTCTAGGAGCTCAAGAAGCCAACAGCTGGTTTTTCTGTTTCCTCCAGAGCACTGGAGAGTGGGCAGGCATGAGACAGTGTACCACACCCGGCTTCTGCCTTCGTGTTTCTAAGGACCCATCCAAAGAGGTCCTACCTACTTCTTGGCTCTCTTATCACTGACTCTCCTACCTCAACACTTACAGTTCAGAATTTATAAACAACATCGGATAGTCTGGGCAACCCCATCTCTGAAGCAGTAAAGACAAGGTCCCATTGCTGAGATCAGAAGGGACTGGAAAATCAGAATTATCTTGGACAAATGCAAAATACTACTTTTGTGTCACTTCTATGATAAGATAAATGTGACACAACCATCATCTACATGGAAAAAATGCAGGCTATGAAGTAGTTAGGAATTGTAATCTAGCTGATTGCAAGTACAGAGGGAAGAGTCGATATCCTCCAACACTCCCCTCCCGTTACTCTTTCTTACCTCCCCTTTTCCATATCACTGGGTGTCCACATTTTAGCTTTCTGTCCTTTTCATATCGTCTACATATGAAAGATAACATGTGGTACTTGTCTTCATGAGACTGACTTCTAAACCTAACACTGTAAATATTGGCTGTGTTCATTTCCTGCCAATAACATGATGTGGTTCTTTACAGCTGGGAAAGCCTCCATGAGCCTAATGCACCAAGCTGTTTTCTAGCCAATTGGCTTCCTTCTTCTTCTTCTTCTTCTTCTTCTTCTTCTTCTTCTTCTTCTTCTTCTTCTTCTTCTTCTTCTTCTCCTTCTCCTCCTCCTCCTCCTCCTCCTCCTTTTTCTTCTTCTTCTTCGGCTTCTTAGGTGAGGGACTTTGAATGTCCTGGTGTTTGATGGCTTGCTTATTAGGTTTATTATTTTTAATAAATTTTACAAAATGGTGCTGTTGAATTCAGAAAACTATTTTAAAATGATACCAACATCAGATGAGAGTCGGTAAGAGAAAAGAGATAAACAAAAATATTAACAAAAACTTCTACACTTGCTTTCTATTTTCCTTCATATTTTGAAAGTCTGATGTCCCACTTTACATCACATCATAGCATCTGTTCATTGACTTATAAATACAATCAGTTTTGAGTTTTTGGCCTTCATATTAGAGGCACAGCCGTTTTGTGCACTCTCTTTATAGCTCTACTGCATTTGGAGTCTGATTACACAGCTACTATCGCCATTTTTGGCATCTAATTGGGGGAGGTATGGTAGTGATAAGTTATCTCTGTTACTGTTTTATGGAAACTACCATGCACTTCCTTCAGTTTTAAGGACTAGCTTGTCTGGATGAAGCATTCTCACCTGTTGGGTTTTTCTTTCTCATTCAGCCCTGTGGTTAACTCGCTTCATCCACATCTGAGCAGTAAGGTCCCTGCTGACAAGCCCGCTGCTGGGCGAATCAGAGCACAGAGCATGCTTACCTGGACTTGACCTCTTACTACTTTAACATATCTCTCTTTGCCTATCTTATTTGAGAGCTTGATAATGAATGTCTTCGAGTAGACTTGGCTGAGTTAAAAATAACAACGGTCACAATTGGCTTTCCTGCACTTAGATATAGACCTGGATGACTTTCTGTTATTATTTCAAAAATAGCATCTCTATCTCCTTGGCATTAATGCTCTTCTTGCACGTCTGTGACCCAGTTTGTTCTTCTAATACTGTTCCAAAATTCAGATAAGCACTCTTCACTTTTCCTCCCTTATGTGTTTTCAAATGGCCTGTCTTCAAGCTCACCAACTCTTCCTTTCATTTGATAGGTCCACCTGTTGATATTTTATATTTTATTATCATGATTTTTATCTAGAGAAGGTTTCAGTTTATATCTTATTATTATGAATTTTGTCAAGAGAACATTTCAGTGTAAGTTTTGCTTATTTCAAGCTTCCATTACATTAATCTGATAAATTACTGAATTACTGCTTGTGAAAATCTGAAGTTTCTCATATTCCTTAACATATCAGTTTTAATCTCCAAGTCAGTGAGTTCTCACATGCTTGTTTCTGTTTAATTGAGTCCCCTATTTTGTTGATCATGTGAAGTTATGGTTCTGCAAAACTATTGATTCTTGTTGGTCTGTGATGGCATCTGTGCACTGAAGAATTAGGCACTTTGTATGGGTTCATATTTGTTTTGTGTCCTTATGGAAATCCCAATCTCTTTTTCTGAGCCTATGGTCTCTGCAGTTCCCTATTTCACTACTATTAAGTATTTGGAGTCTTTAAATTCAGGGTCTGTAGTTGGTGTGTTGTCATAGTCTCAACACTAGAGGGCACCCCAAGCCCAAGTTTGTTCATACAGTTAGCATCATCAGGATGGACTGAGCAGAGGTGTACCTAAAAAACCATAGAACAGATTTTAGAGTTAAATGCTCTCATTTGTTCCCTCCAGATTTATTACAAGGCTGGACATGGGTTTCCTCTTATTCCTAGTTTCTTCAGGACTTTTATTGTGGAGGTGTGTTGAATTAGTCTAGCGCCTGCAACTTTCAAGATGATCCTGGGATTTCTGTCCTCCAGTCTGTTAAAATGGTGTATTACATTCGGCATACTTGAGCCAAAGTTGCAACCTGGGTATAATACTAACTTGATTGGGATGTACAGTTTCTTGTGGTATTATCAAACTCATTCCCTCCATCCCTCTCTCTCTCTCTCTCTCTCTCTCTCTCTCTCTCTCTCTCTCTCTCTCTCTCTCTCTTTCTTTTGAGAAGCCTGGCATCTATGTATACTATGGAAACTGGTTTGTAATTTTTCTACTTTTGTTGTGTCTTTATCTGGTTTTGGAAACAGGAAATACTGACTTTATGGCATGATTTTGGTAGTGTTCTTTTCCCTTTGTTTTGTGGAACTGTTGGAGAAACTTGGTGTATTGGCTGATTTTATGTCCTCTTGACCCAATCTGGAGTCATCAGAAAGGAGAGAGCATCAGCTGAGAAAATGTCTCCACAGGATCAGGCTGTAGGCACATCTGTAGAGAATTTGCTTCATTAGTGATTGATGGGGGAGGTGGTTGGGGCCTGAGTTCTTTAAGAACGCAGGCTGAGCAAGCCACGAGGAGCAAGCCAGTGAGCAGCTCACATCTGTGGTCTCTGCATCGGCTCCTGTCTCCAGGTTCTTGCCCTGCTTGAGTTCCTGTCCTCACTACTTTTGATGATGAACAGCTCTTTGGAACTGTGAGTGAAATAAACCCTTTCCTACCTAAATCAGTGTTTCAGCACAGCAAGAATAACCCCAACTAAGAATATTGGCACTAGATTTTCTTCAAAATCATGATAGAATCCAACAGAGAATCTGTCCAATTCTATGATTTTTGTCTTAATCCTGTCAGAATGGCAATCACCCAGCAAACAAATGAAAAGTGCTAACATGGATTGCTGAGGGGGGAATCCTTCTTCACTGGCAGGGAAAGTGGAAACTGAGTGTGGAGATTGCTCAAAAGACTAAAACCAGAGTCAGTACATGAGCACTCCTGGGCATATACCCAGGGATGCTACATCTTCCCACAGTGACACCTGCTCATCGATGTTACTGCTGTGCCATTCACAGCAACTGAGAAACTGAATCAGCCTAGATTTCCATCAACGGACAAAAGGACAATGAAAGCATGGTACACATACACAATGAGATTTTCCTCAGTTATAAGAAAAATAAAATCATGAAAATTTCAGTGAAATGTATAAATCTGAAAAATACAAAATGTTTTTCAGAAAGAGAAATGACATTTCTTCCCTATCACATTGTCTTAGTTAGGGTTATTATTGCAGTGATAAGACACCATGACCATGGCAACTCTTCTAAAGGAAACATTTAATTGGCAGCTTACAGTTCAGAGGTTCAGTCTATTATCCTCATGGTGGGACATGGAGCCATGGGGGCAGGCTTGGTGCTGGAGAGGTAGCTGAGCATTCTACATCTTGTGCAGGTAACAGGAAGTGAACTAGGCACAGCTTGAGCATAGGAGACCTCAAAGCTAGGCCCCACAGTGACACACCTTCTTCAAAGTCACACTTACTTCAACAAGGTTACACCTTAAATAGAAACACTATCTATGAACTTATGGAGGCATTTACATTCAAACTACCATACACATACTGATTCCAACTTTCTATTTCTTTCTCTCTTCATATATATACACACACACATATATGTATGTATATAGATTGGAAAAGAGAAATAAGCTTTTTTAAAAAAGATTTATTTTTATTTTAAATTATGTGTAGTGTGTATGTGCGCGCGCGTGTGCGTGTGTGTGTGTGTGTGTGTGTGTGTGTGTGTGTGTGTGTGCAGATTACTGGAGAGTCCAGAAGAGGGAGTCGGACGATTCCCTGAATCTGGAGTTGCAGGTGGTTGTGAACTATGCAGTGTGCATGCTAGGAACTGAACTCTGGTTGTTTGGAACTGCAGCCAATGATCTTAATCACTGAATCATCTCCCCAGCCTTAGAGAAGAAATTTAACAGCAGTGTGGGAAGAAAATAATAAACCAGAATAGAATCTATGTGGTATGGCAGTTGAAAGGGGAATCCTGGGATAGAAGGGTACAAGTAGAGAGGGAACAGGGAGATAGGGGGAAGAAGTAACCTAAACAAATATGTGTGGAAATGCAAAGAAATCCTGTTACTTTGCATGCCAGTGTTAAAGAGGGCAGATCATATCCACATTCCTGTACTTGGAGACAGGCCAGACTCCAAGTTCTGTTCTTAGCCACCAGCCTATAGTAAAAGGCTTTGTGATTCTGCCTGGATCTGGCCTCTCCATGGAGAGGATCCTTAGTGTCTTATATAATGCTTTTCTTTTATCCTCAAGCAGACAATGAATGTCCTGTTGTACTAGGAATGCTTGAGGGGAAAATGAGCTTGACAGTCTCATGGTCACTTCTGCTGGAATGTGCCTCATACCCATATCTCCCAATGGCCCCTTTCAGACAAGAACAGGCATCTGATCAAGGCAATGCTGCTGTGATCTAATACAACTTAGTGCTCCTGACTTAGTACTGTAGAACCCGTCACAGGTGATGCTTTTCAGAACACATGTCTATATGGGCTAGGGTCAGTGTCTTTCTGGTGTAGTGGATCCGAAGGCTCTACTGGAGTTCACTGGCTTAGAGAAGAGGTCATGTGTGTCTGTTTTTTGGGATTTTATATTTCACAGGCCTGGTGTTGAGTTTTTTTTTCTTTTAAAAAGTCATGTGTTTATTTTAATGTCTTACCAGTTAGATATAGAGATTCTCCTCTTTCTCCTCCTGCTCCTCCTTTTAAATCAGGGTGCAGAGAATACAGAAATTGTTTATTGTCTGTCTGTCTGTATTTCTTTAACTGATTCTTTGGAAAATGTACATCATGCACCCTGGTCATTTTCATTTCTCGTCTGTCACGAATACCCCCTCCCTTGTGACTCCCCCCAAGAGTCTGATTTGTAATATCTGTACAATCCTCAGAGCATGCGCCACCTCTCAGTTGCCTGTCCCTGAAGTAGAGCTCAGTTGTTCTCTCCACACACCCCTATCAGTAGCCTTCGATTTTAGGGAATCAACTTCAGCATCCTCATCACACTTCCTAGCAGTTTTCTCCAGTGGCTTCCTATTTAGGCCATCATCCATTGGGGGGCATTGGAGATATGCATTGTCACAGAAACCTTCCAATACCCCCCCTTCAACTGTGCATCTACAATCACTGTTATCATTGCAAAAGAAACTTCCTTCCTCTTTATAGTCAATGAGAGCACAGGTCATGAATCTTCATGCTATCTGGCAACATCACAGATACTGACTACAGTAGAACCATGGACCCAGACAAGGCCCGTGGAGGGAGCCTGGACCATGGATATCACCTTGGACCTAGGCGGGAGTGCAGGAGACTCAAATCAGTATGGCCCCAGAAGGCAACATGTCTCTTGGATGTTAACATGGCCTCAGGTTGCAGCCCAGGCCATGAACATACACGTGGCCTTCACTGGTGTTATCGGCTATAGATATCAGTATAGATCTTGGCTACTGTAAGAACTTGGCCCCATCCATGGATCCAGATATCACCATTGACTCAGATGTTAGAGTACGCCATTCACATCAGCCTGAACCTCACTGCTGTCCTGACTCCAGATCTGCCTCTTTCACAGCCCTCTGCTTCTGTTTCTCTGCATCCCTCCACCACATCCTTGCACACCTTAGTGGTGCCTACATGTTTTCCACCCACCTGCACAGTGAGGTGGCAGGAAGGCCTGCTAAGTAGAGATGTTTTTAGTGCTATGTTGCTGTGTTGCCAGAGGTTCAGTCAAGGTTGTTGGTGATGGTTCATTAGCTATTGAGGTTGCTGCTAAGCTGGGTCTATCTTGTCACAGCCTGTAGGGCCTAGACAGACTCAAGAACATGTCTCAGGCCCAGGCTGGTCTGGGGGGGGTAATGAATGCTAAAATACAAATGTTTCACTTCCCTGTCTGCCCAGGGCATTGGGGTGAGATTAGCAGTTTCAGCATTGAGCTGCAGGAAAGAATCACTGGAATCATTGTTATTCTAGGTTTCACTGTAGTGGTAGCTGACAAAACAGAGTCCTGGCTCGCTTTGCTGTTCTTTACCAACATGGATGGAGACATGGACTGTGCTATGTTCCCTAAGGTTGGGAGGTGTATAAAAGGAGCCAGTTCCTTGTTTGTCTGGATAATGCAGGTGCAGATGACTGGGACAGGGTAAACAGCCTGTGTCTAGCAGACATGTTGCTTTACCTAGTACTGTGGCTCTGTGTGTTGTGGCTTTCATTGATTTGAAGTCTAAAGCCTGCATTCAGTAGCCTTTCCATCTCCCAGGCACATACTGTCTTACCTACTACATTGCTTGGAGTCTGGTAGCTTGTGGCGTAGCCAGATCTTACATACTTTCCTGCCTTCTTCAATGAATGATTTTTATTTTGCTCTAAGGTCAGACCCTGTTATCTCTTACCTGCTACGTTTTGTCTTGTGAAAGAACACAGGTAGGTGAATAGCTGTTCAAAGTGTTGTTTCTCTGAGAAGAGAGTCACTGGAACACCTTAGCCACCAAATGTGTCCATTTTCATCTCAAAATTACAGTCCCAGTGCTGCCCCAGATCACACACTCACAGGTTGAAGAAGAGGTAGTGTAGCTGACAGCTCTAACGGGAATGTATAGGAAAGAAAGGTAAAGGAGAAGATAAAGAAGCCAACAGACAAACAAACAAACGTCCACTCTAAAGGGAGGAGGCTATCTAACATGAGACATTTTCTGTATGTATCTTTCCAAATCTTCATTTAAGACTATTTTCACATTGACTTTGGACCATGTCCTAAGACTTGAGAAATCTAATTCCCAAAGTATTTGGAGGAAAGACAATCAGCGTCTGATTATATTTCTCCCAGGAAATTCCAGTCTTGATTTTAAATAAATATATGTGTTTTTTTTTCTTTAAAAATTATTTTGATATTTTTCTCTTTGCTCCTCCAGTTAGGCCAACTCTAATACATACCACTTATTTGTGTCTAAAAACCAATACCTCATTCAGTAGCCTGCTCACCAAGCCAGATGAGATGATGAGAAATATCTGTTTGAGTGCGAATTGATCCAGTGTGTTCACAGAATTATTTCCAAGTCTCTTTAGAGCTAACTGGAGCCCGGGTGTTAAACACAGGAAAGGAACTATAGGACCCTTAATCACACATCTCGAGAAGGAGGTTCTCTTCCTTGCTTTGTTTTTAGGAAATGACTGATGTTTCTGCCAAAGCCAGAATTACCAGCAATGGGGAAAATGAGACTGAGTCAGATTTACTGTGACTGGTGGATGAAGCATCTCCAGATGAGGTGGAAAATGTCGATATCATTGACCTCGAGGGAGACACGTGGTTTATACACAGTATTGCTCTGGGCTTCTCGGCTAGTGGCAAACAAGGAGAAAGGGGGTTTCCCATGACTAGAATGTAAATTGCCATCACTGGCTGTTATTTAGAATGGACTGCACAAGTCTGAGACTGTGTAGAAAGAGCAAACTGAATACAAAGCCCCTAAGTCTGAATCTGAATCTCTAGTCCTGAGACTTGCTGCATCCCTGGAGTTCTGTATTCACCACCAGGTCTTTCAGTACCATTTTTTTTTTTACTTTCTATTAAAAATGTGAAAATTTTAAATTATGTGTCTACACATATATCTTCGTGTGAATGTATGCATCTGAATGAAGGGGCCCATAGAGCTCAAGTAAGGGTGTCGGATACCTTGGAACTTGTGTTATATAGTTAGGAGATGCCTGATGTGGGTGCTGGGACATGAATTCAGGTGATTTACAAGGACAGCAAGCACTCTTAACCACTAAGATATCTCTCCATTTCTTATTTGTTTACACATAGGTGTACCTTTATGAGTTTATATGTACCACATGAGTGTAATACCAGTGGAGGCCAGAAGAAGACATTCTGTTTTCTGGAACTGGACTTAGTGGTAGTTCTGAGTTGCTTAACATGGATGTTGAGAACTGAACTCTGATGCTCTGCAAGATTGGTAAGTACTCTTAATCAGACAGTGATTTGTTCAGCCCTTGTTTTCAATATATATATATAGAGATAGTGGTCATGGTGACTAGGCAACATTTTGCTGTTCATGCTAAACTTGATTATGAAGCTTCCGTTGATAACAGCAGCATCCTACGTTTCTTACATGATGCACATACCTGTTATTAGCATGTGATCTTTATGTCATTCCAGCCAAGAGAATATTTTCATTTCAACATGAAGCAGAGGAAAAGAATATGTAGAGGGAGGTGGCTTCTTTACAAGCTCCAAGTGAACATGGTCAAGTCAAGAACTAAATCTGTGTCTCCTTCTCTAAGACAGACTTCTCTGAGTTGTGGGCTTTCTCTGTGACTGTCTTCCTTTACTAATAAAGCTGAATTTTAACTCTGAAGACATACTTTCTCTTCCTTCTATTTCTTTTATTTCATTTGTACAAATAAATCATGAGCTAATGCTTAGCAAATATTTGCTGTGTGACTGAGTGTGATGCTCACATTTACTTCTAGCCACAGTTCTGTGTCTTAGAGTTTATTTTTCTTCTTTACACTTTTCCAAGGAGTGACAACTGATCCTTAAAGAGCTGAAGAGACTTGTTCAGAGTCACATGCTGTGCTCCTGAACCTCTAAACATGTTAGGTTACTCCTCTCTCAAGAGAGCAGCCGATGTTTTATGTCTTTTACAATTTCTTAAAAAATAAGGAATACCCATAGGGCAGAGTTATTCTCTTTCTATTTCCAACTTTTCTTTAGTTAAAACATGAAAATAGATGTATCTACTGTATTAGTGACTATTCACATTGCTACAGAAGATTTTCTAAAAATGTAACTTAAGGGACGAAAGGCTTTGTTTTGTCTCATGATTTGAAAATCCAGTCCATTATGGTGAAAAAGGCACATTGACAAGAGTGTGAGGTGGCAGGCACATTATTTGCAAACTCAGGAAACAGATGGGGTTGGACACTGTGTTCAGCTTGCTTCCCCCTTTCTTCAGGACTCTAGTCCTGAAGAAACTCTAGCTTCAGGTATAGTGACAACCAAATTGGCAGTGTGTCTTTTGAGCCTAGCTATACCTTCCTGGAAACACCACAGACATGCCCAGAGGTTTGTCTTCTAGGTAACTCCAAATTCTGTCATGTAAATAATGAAGATCAAGCATTATGTCTTCTTGTTGACTTTACTTTCAAGTTAAAGTAAAATGTAGGGAGGTATTCCTACCCCTATATGACCCTGGGAGGTATTCCTAGCCCTATATGACCTGGGAGATATTCCTAATCCTATGTGGCCTGGGAGGTATTCCTACCCCTATGTGGCCTGGGAGGTATTTCTAATCCTATGTGGCCTGGGAGGTATTTCTAATCCTGTGTGGTCCTGGGAGGTATTCCTACCCCTATGTGGCCTGGGAGGTATTCCTAATCCTATGTGGCCTGGGAGATATTCCTAATCCTATGTGGCCTGGGAGGTATTCCTTATCCTATGTGGCCTGGGAGGTATTCCTAATCCTATGTGGCCTGGGAGGTATTCCTAATCCTGTGTGGTCCTGGGAGGCATTCCTACCCCTATGTGGCCTGGAAGGTATTTCTAATCCTGTCTAGCCTATCACTTTTCAGTGTCCCTGGAGAGGCTGAACATACCAGGTTACACCCTGTCCTGAATGCTGAAGATTCCAAAACAGCGTTCCTAAGGGATGTCAGGACCTCTGCAATATTTTTAGAAATATGTTTACACAAGTTTGGAAAATATTAAACTTTTATCATAAAAGTTCTCCCATCTATTGTTATGATGACAGGAATTCTGAATCTCCAAGAGAGAATTCAACATAGAGCTTAATCAAACTTTCTGGATTTCATATCCTTCTTGGGAGAAGTTTGTGGGATTTTATTATGAGAGAGTTGAGGAACCATCAGAAAGATTTTTGGCAGTGTAATGGCCTGGTCTAATTTACATTTTAAAAGAATCACTCTGGCTTTTGAGTTTCCAGCTATGAGAAAGCAACAGGAACCAAATTTATGCCCCTGTTTTGAGCTATATACCTGAGCCAAGTATTGGAAGAAATCCTGTACCCTGCAAAATAATCTTATAAAATGACATGGAGTAAAAAAAGCCAATGAAATCAAGCTGAGATAGTCTTTCCTGTGAATCTATGCCCAAGAATCTTTAAATGAAGATTTCTTTTTGATACAGGAATATAATAGCAGATGGACCTTTTGATATGTGGACAAGAACAAAGACCACAAGTAACGGTAAAGATGCATGGAGAAAAATAAAAAAAAAAATCCCCATTTTTCTCTCTTTACTAATAGTAACTATTGAAAAGCACATAAAGTTTATAGCTACCAAAACACAGATAATTATCTACCATAGGAATTGAAAAAGCAAATGGAGATATCTTGAGGTTCTTAGCTTATACCCGAAGAGCTATAAACATACATGAAAATAATCACAATAAACTGGTTCAATGACTGAGTCAACATACAAAACACAATGGATGACAAACCAAAAAACAGGTACATGGAATCATTAATTACAAAATTCAACATTCTATACTTTGTGCATAGGTGTTTTACCTGCATGCATGTCTGGGAACTGTGTGTGTGTGTGTGTTTGTGTGTGTGCAAAGGGTAGGTGTTTTACTTGCATGCATGTCTGAGAACTGTGTGTGTGTGTGTGTGCGCGCACGCGTGTGTGCAAAGGCCAGAAAAAGGTTTTGAATCCCATGGAACTAGAATTACAGATGGCTATGAGCCACCATGTGGTGTTGGATTTGAACATGTATCCTCTAGAAGAGCAGCCAGTGCTCTTGACTGCTCAGCCACCTCTTCAGTACGTAAATTTAAGTTTTTAAAGGCAAGAAAAGAGGCTATTCTAATAATTTAAGAGAGAAATAAACCCTCTGTGTAGTATGATCACTGTGGATATTGTGAGACATGACATGGTTTGGTATCAGAGCAGACCCTAAGGCACCTGGAAGTGGAGCTGATGGATGGGGAAAGGCTGGAGGAGTGAGTGGTGTCTCCCAGGCTCCTGGAGAAAGCCATAGGCAAAGGGCTACCCTGCATGAGGAAAAATGTACTGTCATGTAAGCTTGTGAGCTGAAATTTTGAAATTGTGTCTTAAAATGTACAAGGAAAGGCTTGAAATAGGCCAGTTACAGTTTCAGGGCTGCCATTGGGCTGAGAGAATAGCCCAAGGGGTTAACACTGGCATTCACTAGCTTACACATATTCAGCTGAAGGTGGTTTATATGGGGCAGAGATTCCTTTTTTTCCTTTTATATCAGAGATATAATTGCATTTAAGAAACCATTGTGGTGGTCTTGAGAATGACACAGTTGGAACCAAACCGAACATGGAAATATCATTTATGGGAAGTGATTATCAAAGGGATGGGAGTGATGACTCAGTGGTGGATGTGCAAAGGTGCTTGCTACCAACCCTGCAACCTGAGTCCAGTCCCCTGGACTCATATGAAGGAAGGTAGGAACAACTTCCATAGGTTGATTCTGATCTCCACACATGCACCATAGCATGCCACCTTTATATGCAAGCACACACTCCATAATAAGTAAGTAAATATAATAAAGTTACTCTATATGGAATCAAACTAGAAATACAGAAGAGCAATGAAATGTGGATGAAGATGAGGTAAGTCAGATATATGAGACGACATCATTGTCCAGGTTGGATTTGTCACTCTAGGGCAAGGAAACTGAGATGTGGGCCACACAGAGAATTATATAATATATCATGAAAGTCAATACACTTGGGCACATGGACAGCTGAGGGATATAGGGCAAGAAAAGCACCAGAGTGCTGAGAAATTGGAGTGGATGTAAAAATCCGCTTCGATACACAAGGTCTGCAAAGCTTTTGGGACATATGGAAGAGAAGGCTGAAACGCCAAATGGAACAACACAGATAGATAGCTCTGAGAATTGATTTGTGTTTCTTCTCTAGGAAGCAGGTGAAGATATAGAGATGGATGAAGCAGATACCAAGAAGGTTTGCATAACAAGACAAGAGGTAGACAAGCAAAGCACTGAAGACTGGTGAGTAACCTATTCTTTCTAATTTCTTTGGTTTTCAGTGACTGAGAGTATGTAGGGGATCCTTTGTGACATACAAAGAAGTCAACACCAGATCACGAGGACTCTCCTGGGGAAATTCACTATAATAGTCACATTTGAGATTGGAGTAATAGAATTATTGTTCGTAAAGACCAGGGTTAGAACTGGAAGCAACTTCTGAGACCTTCTACGCTGATCCTGCAGGTTCAATGATATATTGAGTCAGAGCCCAGGTCTCTCATTTGTCTTCTGCTTTTGTCTAGCTTGGGTTCAACATGGCCTCATCTGTCTTTCCAGTTCAGGAAGGATTTATTTTCTGGCATTTTGTATGTCACCCGATTTTCCTGTTCACTCACTGTAAAAGCAGGAGAAAGAGTGCAAACACGCAATAATTCGTCTTTATTCCCCAGACCACCAGCCTGCATTTGCTGACTTAGCTTAGGAGAAGCAAGCCTCATTCTAAGTGCAGATTTCATGGCTGGCTTTGTTGGCAGCTTCAAACATACTGCTGGCTGCCTGTGGCCTGACATTTAGCATGGCAGTCATAGACCCTGGTTCTTATGACGGGAATATCCTAAGCTCAAGTTATAATAAGCAGAGACATTGGTTCTGAATCTGAGGTTCCTAAGCAACGGATAAATAGCCAATTAAATGCTACTGGTTGCAGGTTTTGTCCTCCAGCCACATCATGGTGCTTGTTACCAAGGCTCTGGGTACTATGTGTCCATCTGCTAAAAGTGCCCTCTTGCTTTGTGTTTGGAATATTGCCCATGTCCAAGGTTTTCAGGCCATGACAGACACATGCAAATCACTGGAGTGTTAGATCTCTTCTAGCAATGTCACCTCTGACAGCCACCAACCTCGTAAGACAAGATGTACACCTGTTGAATGCCATCTGCCAATGTATTTGGAATGGAACAAGAAGGCAGATGTCACAAAGATGTCACACCATGTGTTAAACTTGCGGTGTCCAACTCTCCCAAACCTTTTTGTGAGAGAAATTTTTGACAGAGGACACAAGGAAAGTTCAGACCTGCAAGAGGATCCAACTGCCTAAGAAACCTCAGGCTTATATGGATAGCAACAAAACAGGTATCCCTGCAAATCACTACCAGCTGAGCAATGTACAGGAAGCAGAAGTCAATAAGGTCAAGACAAAAAATGCTAAAGCGACTTTTCTAGACCTTATTATACAAGAAGAAAGTTGAGGGTCCAAAACCTTATTCTTGTATCTTGACACCTATAAGTGGTCTTTTCTGACAGTCATGGATCTAGTCACTTGCTACTCAGACAAGTGCACTAATGTCCACAGCTTGCCAGTCTCCTTATTTTCATGCAAGTTATAGGGATGACCTAAGTGGCATTAGAGCATGAAGCACATGGACACTCTCCACTCATATGTAACAAGAATAGGACGAGGAAGAAAATCATTTGTTTTTAAAATGTTGGTAGTTCTGCAATATGTTTGATGACATCAGACTCCTTAAATATTTTCAGGAACAACACTAGTAGACTCATTGAGAGGAATACATATATATATATATATAATATATACATATATATATAAAACTATTAAAAATAAGCATGCAGCTTCACCATTCTTATGACTCTGTGAGATATCATCACTTCTGACAGCATATGATAATTGGCAAGTTACTAGTATTACTAATTCTGATGCTCTAATATCACATTGTGAGGTTATTTAATATTTTTTTTGCCACTAGGAACATATGCTATGCCTAAATATAGCCACGAGTCTTGTAAGGAATGGAGTACTAAACAGGATCAGGTAGAGAATGACGTTTCTTTCCACCTCAACCCTAGGAAAGGGAAAGTATTTTGCGGGGTTCTAAGTGGTAGGAGATGCTCAGGTTCCATTTGTGATTGTTGGTAGACATCAGGCATTCTAGTGGCAGGAACTGTTTCTCTCTTGGTTCCAATTACAGAGCTTGTGTCTTCCACAGAAGGTAGACAACAGGTCTGCAAATAAAATGGATGAGGCAAGACTAAGACCTGACACTCCTGCAACATAGGAATTTATTTCTGGTAAAATTAACAGTCTTTAGGTACACAATTTTCCCAAAAGAAGAAAATTTAATATTTTTGCAAACTACACACACACACACACACACACACACACACACACACACACACACATTTTTTAAAAAGAAAGTCAAACATAAAAGCAAGAGTGTAGTCTTGGGAGAGCTCAGACATCCCTCTAGCACATGGTTACATCCTAGAACCACCTGGGCTTGTCACTCGTATTTTGAAGACTCCCTCAACAGATTGTAATTGGGGACTTGTTATTTTTTGAAACTAGGGTTGACACAGAAGCAAATTAAATGATGGGTTCCAGAGAGCTGGTGTCCTGGGAGACCAGTGACATTCATTTCGTGGACAGTCTCATTACAGTGCTCTCATTAGCTTTTGTTTCCATTAGTGGACTTGGAATGGTAACATTCCCAGTCATGTTTACTGTTGAAAACTTTTATTTCTTCTCTCTGGAGGTGTGATCCGTCACTTAGCATCTCCAAAGTTTTCTGAATACCTGCCCCCACAACCAAGAATACACATTTTCTCAATGATTAATGAAACTACTTTAATGAGATAGCTTTATTTACTAATGAGTAAGTAAGTCTTTTAATTGGGCTGAGATGAATGTGCCTTTCCAGGTTTCCTTTATCTATTCAAAAGACATTGTAACATCCCTATAATTAATAATCACCAAGAGCCAAAGTATCTCATTCATTCACTAGAAATATGGCCTTGGAAAACAAGAAAAGATTGTAAGAGATGCTTCCAGACCTGGGAAGAATGTGCTGCTGAGCTAAAATTAGGTTGATTATAGAAGATGGATCCAGGGATCATTCTTTCCTCTTCCCAGAAGTTACATATCGAACAGTAAGCCCGGTTCATTTTATTTCCAAGCCTTGCACCTTCCTTTCTACATCTAGATTACACATTTTTCTTTTGCATATATATGTGTAGTATACGTATGCGTGCTAACATATATGTGGGTGCATCTGTGTATATATGTGCACATGCATGCCAAGGCCCAGAACTGACCTTTGAGTCTTCCTCAATTACCCTCATCTTCCTTGAGGTTCAGCTGTTCAGCTAATCAGCTTGCTGTGGGGTTTCCTGATTTCTGTCTTTGACATGATAGAATTATAGATGAGTTTCCATGCCTATCTGGCATCCATGTGTTCTGTGGATTCAAACTCCTATCCTCATGCTTATGAAGCAAGCAAGCACTTACATGTTAAGCTGTCTCCCCAGCCCTTAGACAATGCCTGATAATTCATTAGAGTAAGCTCAGTACTCAGTGCTCTTATGAAACTTCCAGTGCTCAGTGCAACTCACAACATATAATTTGTTCATTCATTAATAATCCACCATGATGGGCAAACCACTGCATCTGATTTGCAAATAATATGCTAACTGCTAGATGAGCAAGCTGACAGGAACACTGTAGACAGAATGCGGATCTCTCCTCTTTCTTTTTGAAATGTTGTCACTTACATCTTTCTTATATCCATTCAGTAGAATTTAACTTCTGTAAATGCAATTGTGTTCATGACAATGAAAACTGTGTAGATGATGGATGAGAGCACAGGTGACTGACTCATGGCTGGCTAAGAAATGCAATGAATTGACTACTCTGGCTGGATGTAGTGACTCAGTTACAAGCACAAGCTCACACACAGAATGAAAAGGTTTTGGGCTGGAGAGATGGCTCAGCAGTTAAGAGCACTGACTGTTTTTCCGTGGGACCTGAGTTCGATTCCCAGCATCTACATGGCAGCTAACAACTGTCTGTAATTCCAAGATCTGACACCAGTACACAGTTATACATGCAGGCAAAACATCAATTCACATAAAATAAAAATAAATATTTAAAGAAAAAGAAAAAGGTTTGGACCTTATGAAATGAAGAGGAACCAGCTCCACATGCATCTCCAAGTGTCCCTTTAAAAATATTTTATAAATTCTTTGAGAATTAAAACAATGTATTTTGATTATATTCACCCCAAAAGCTCCCCTTCAACTCCTAGGTCCACCCTGCTTCCCATCCCTCCCAACCTCACGTCCACTATTTTAGTATCTAACAACTCACTGATGTTGTTCATATATTACCTGGTTTGGGGCCATCCACTGGAGGGCGGTATATCTTCCAGGAACCAAAGATTTAAAGGAAACAGACACCGTCTCCTAGAAGCCATCAATTGCTCCTCCAGTGGAGGTGAAGGCTCAGTAACCCCTTCCTATCCATGATGGGACATTAACTAGCTTGACCTAATACTGGTCTTGTGTCTCCCTCAGTGGCTGTGGGGAGTACAGTATCCTATCATGTGCAGAGGGCACTGGTGTTTCTCCAGACTTCTTCAAGGCATTGCTGTTTAATGTATATTAGCTGGATCTTAAAGCTTTCTCTCTCAGTATGCCTTAAAGAAAACTAGGAGCAGCACACAGTGGGAGAGTTCTTTCCTTGTGGGCCCAAGGCCCCTGTGTTTTATCCACAGCACCAAAGAATAAAAACAGCACATTAAAACAGAGCCAGAGAAACCCACTTTGATGTCCAGAAAAACATACAAGAGGTAAGATGAAGACTAGGAGCAGGTTAGTTTTCTGTGTTTTTCAAATAAATTTTACTACCTTTTTTTATAAAAATAAAATTGAATGGCTGATGACATAACACCAGCCTGGCGGGGACAGTTGTGACACCCGTGCAGCTATGGTGGAGGTGAAGGGTGCCTTCTAATCTGAGCCATGTGTACATACCTTGATAAAAACATTCATCAGGGTCCAGAAAGGCCACAGGAAACAGATTTTGGGTGAAGATTGAAGGTATGGAAATGGGAAAGTCCCCGAGGAATGTGGTTTGTAGCTGGTCAGCTATGGTACACAAATGCCCAGCAGGTGCTCCGAGCTGGACCACCATGAAATTCTGAGTGATTCACAACACTGGCTTTGAAAGGGAATGATCACACACAGGCACAGAGGCATGCACTCTTGCTTTGGTGTGGAACGAAGGGCATGCAGAGCTGATGGACTTTTAGCTCTACAATGGGATCAGTGAACTGAGAGTTGAGTCCTTCTTGCTGTCAGTGCAGAGTGTGGCAGGACATGGTAATGGCACATTCACAGAGAGATGACAGATCTGTGCGATATGAGGGAAGAAACGCAGTTAAGGGTTGTTGGAAATGCCAGCGTGTGCAAAGCAGGCTGAAAAAACAGTGGGACACACTGAGATAAATGTGTTTCCAGGGAGAAATGCAAATTCTCAAATTCTAATATGCCCCAGATGGGGACGAGTGCTATGCATGTTTATTGTTTAGCGAGAGCTGAGAACCTAGGCGGGATGAAAGAGGTGCTGGCCTCTCCTTGAGGTCCTTTGCTGCTCCAAAACCCCAGAAATGCTGATTCAACTGGGTTGATAAATTAAACAGCTCCTGCACAGCTTTTTAAAGGAACTGTTGTCAAAGTGAACAGCCAGCTATACCTCAGACTAGAGGTTGATACTGAGAATACATTTTTAAAAAGGCAGAAATGGTCGATAGTCAACACAGTTCTCAAAAGAAGGAAACACAGATGGCCAGGACATATTTATAAAGGTTTCCCATGCCAGGGAAAATCAAACAAAGTTACTCTGAGATTCCATTTTACTCCAGAACGGTCAAGGTCAATAAAATAAAGGGCAACAAATACTGATGAGGATGTTGAACAAAAGGAATCATGAGTGCTGCTGATGGGAGTGTACACTGGTGCAGCCTCTATGCAAATAAGTCTGAAGGCTCCTCAAGAAGCTAAACTAGACCTACCCACTGCCTCTTCCCAAAGATATCACTCTGTGCAATGTACTCACAGGGCTCTCTGTCTCACTGTAGAGATATCGGCACTTCCACAGCATTGCTACATTAGTCACAGCAGCTTAGAACTGGGAACAGTCTACATGTCCATCAACAGAACAATGGATAAGGAGCATGTGCTGCATATCCTCAGTGGATGGAGCTTAATGCAGCTACATAGAAAAATGACAACAGGAGATATATGCAGGAGAGTAAATAGAAAACATTGTTAGGTAAAGTAAGCGAGGCACACGTTTTCTTTCACATATGAATCCTAGATTTTAATACACAGACGCACAGACACACACAATGTGTTTGTCTTCTGCCTGTGTGCATGTGTGTTTGTGTAACATGAAGGAATAAAGAGGACTGTGAGTGAGAGAGATGTCTTCAGGTGAGCAGAGAACATAATAGACTACAAATAACATTATCTCGGATTCAGGCTGGAGAGATGGCTCAGAGGTTAGGAGCACTGACTGTTCTTCCAGAGGTCCTGAGTTCAATTCCCAGCAACCACATGGTGGCTCACAACCATCTATGATGACATCTGGTACCCTCTTCTGTATAATGTATACATAATAAATACATTCTTTAAAAAAAAAAGAACATAAGGGATTGATTGATGGAAGGGCACCAGCAAGAAGGTAAGAAAGAACACAATATATATGAGAATGCCATAACAAACCCCACTACTTTATGTGCTAATTCAAAACATGAATCCCTAAGATCACTGCACATATATGGTGCCCATAAACTCACAGAAACACACATATACACATAAATAATAAATACATCTTTAAAAAGAGTTTTTAAAATAAGAAAGCTATGTAGAACAGAATATCATTTGATGCTTTCTGTTGCTGTTGACATGTGGGTCCCAGTGTGATAGTTAGGAATTCGGGTAACAGGAAGTAATGAAAATATGACATGAGGAATAAAGCAACATTAACTGGAGAGAGCATATGAGTCCTCAGACACTAAAGTGCAAGAGTATATGACTGGACCTAAAGCCTGTGGGTGGTTAGGCACACACTGAAGAGAAAATTCAGAATAAAACTCATTGAAAGACTACAGCATTATGTCATTCTTCCTATAACATGGGGAGGGTAAATGATCAGGGCTTTCCCTTTACTATAAAGTAGGGAGTTTGGGTTAGTTCTGGGGATGGTAAGAAAATTACCCCATACTGCTGGGGTTCATTTCAGGAATGGATTCTATGGCAGTTGTTTGGAATCCATTGGGGAGACTTAGGGAGGCTGTGATTGAGGTCTACTTGCTAGAAGGGTGGGATGGTATGGGGTGAAGCCGGAGTCCATGCAAGAAACATAAGATAGTTACTTCTGACACAGACAGGTTTGTGATGGCTAATACTGATGACTTGACAGGATCTACAATCAGCACAGAGACAAGCCTCTGGGCATGCCTGTGAGGAATAACCTAGAAGAGGTTACCTGAGGTAAGAAGACTCATCCTGACTGTGGACAGCAGGATCTGTGAGCTAGAGTACTGAGCTGATATGAAGAACAGCATGCTGTTCCTGCTGCTACACTTCCCACCATCATGGCCTGTCCCTACACCAAAAACTGAAATACATATTTTCTCCCTTAACTGACTTTGGCCATGTGTTTTGTGGAAGCAATGTGGAAAGTAATTGACTCAAGGCTATTTCATTGTAACTTTCTATGGCTTCTCACCATCCCGTTTCTCTCACCTCTCAAAGCTTGTATTGTAGGAGAGGGCTTATAATCCACATGAATGGATACAGGGCTGAGAGTGCATGTGTGTTAGTACAGTCACATTTTTTACATGGTACATCTAAAATGCTCAGCACAATGCTAGGTGTTGAAGTGCAGGGACAGTACAACTGCCAGGAATGGTAAGAAAAAAGATAATGCCCTGAGTATAGTCACCGTTACTGACTTTGCTTGGTGGTAGGGCTAACCTAGTAAGAGAAGAGGTTGTCATGGGGGGAGGTGTCCACTCTGTAGGTTAGTGAGCGTACAAATACTAAAGTGTTAGTTACAACAAAAGTCTCACCCAGTGTGTTGTGGTTTGAATGTGAATAACCCCGAACACTCACCTGTTAGCTCTTTTGGTGCTCAGATGGTGGCAATTGTTTTGAGAAGGTGGTGAAACCTTTAGGAAGTGAAGCTTTACTAGAGGAACTGGGGCACTATGGGCGGGACTTGTGGTTGCTTAGAGTAGCCTCACTTCCTGTCTGTGCTCTGCTTCCTCTGTGAAGAGCTGGCCGGCTAGTCACAGTTGTGCATGGCTCTTCCTGTTGTGGCAGATAGTATACCCTCCAACTGTAAAGTAAAATAAATGCTCCCTCCCTTAATTAGATATTTATTAAGCATTTAATCACAGCAAGGAGAAGAGTAACTATTATATCATGTAAAAATTACAGTACATTTTAAAAACATTGACACCATTAGCTAAAACCAGTAGTCATGGAGGGAAAAGTTAGCATGATGGTGATTTATGGTAATGAATGCTTCTATGTTTAAATTTTTCTGTTTTTAATTGAGTCATAATTCTGTTTTTGTCACTTGTGAATTCTAAAACCTCACTAAATTATCTTTTCTAACTCTGAACTTAATAATTAAAGAATGAAAAAGAACAATGCTGTTTCTCTCATGCTGATGTCTAGTGGAGGAGGAGGAGGTAACCACTTAAAATACTTAACATAGTGTCTGGGGCAAAATCAGTGTTGAAGAAGTGTTGATACAACATCAAACAGTAGATAATTGAGGATGAGGGTCTTCAAGTCACATAACTAGGCTACAATTAATTACACTTCATTAATTCATTCACTTAAAACTTACAATGGGTGAATACATCCACCATCCACCAAGGATTTAAGTATTATTTTCTCATATTATTTTGGATGTTACAATACTTAATTTTGAAAATACGGTGGGAAGCATTCCTGTTCTCAGAAAACTCGGATTCTTACTGACTTTGAGATATAATAATAGAGTGCACACAATGTCCATGACCATGCAGTTCCGTGAGGAATATATGTGGTTGTAAGGGGTTCCTTCTACTCCTCATATCATATGAGTTAGGAGTTAGCAGGCCACAGCTTGAGCAGCTAGGAGATAATGGCAGGATTAAAACCAGGCACCTGGGATGCTAACCTGTTTCAGCTGGGGTTGGAGCCTCTTTAGCAATCTTTTTTAATACTGCTGTGAATGAAACAGTGTCAAGATAATTTAAGATCTTTATAACACTCTTTAAAATTCTGTTTAAGCAAAGTGTTATCACTATCGGGAGAGAAGAGGGGAGATGGGCTTAATCAATAAATAGGAATAAAGAATAATGAGCCTGAGGTGGAGCCCTCTATGGGCTTCAGGAGCAGAAATTACAAAGCACTTGGCAGCTGCCACACTCAATGGGGAGGGCAAAGATTTACATTTAGGGGGCTTTGTAAAAAAATCCATCAGACTAAGTAATTAAAACTACAAATTTTAATTGGAATTAATTGGATTGGGTTGTTGAATAAAAGAAGTGAGGTAAGAAATAACTTTACTCTTTTTCTTCCTATCAAAGACAGAAATAAATGAGGCAGTCCTTGGCTGTTAATCACATCAGGCCTTCCAGCTCCTTCATTGAATCCATAATGTCAGAGCCCAGGGGTGTTAAGATCAACCATCTAACACTGTTATTTGATGGATGAAGACACTAAGAATGGGGGAGGGGGTCGATATGTGCTATGACCAAGGTCACCTGCTGGGCCAATTCACGATTAGATACTACCATTATATCTTATCAAATATAAGCATTTTAAAGCACATACTGTTGTTGCTGAGGGGTTATTCTGCCCTAGAAATGAGCTAGGGGGTTCTAAATGTTAAGGTCATCTGGAAATAGGTAACTGGCCAAAAACTATCTTGAGCAAAGCAACCATGATTGAAATCATAGCTCAGTGTTCCTCACAGCTGGAGTGAATGCGAAACAGTACAAACAGACAACCAGTGAAGCAAAGCTAATGTGAGGGCTGTTTCCCTGTGTCCCTGGCTGCCCTCAGATTCTCTCTGGTTCCCAGAAGGGCGTTTTGTGCTCCATTGCATAATGAGTGTTTAGCAAAGTAATTACCCTCTCTGTTTTGGTATAAAAGAAAAATAATTATTTTTATAAAGGCACTAATGAGATTTAATAGAGTGACAAAAGGTCTGTTTCATAAGCATCAGTGGGACTGTTAGATGCCCGATAAAAAGGAAACTTTGAAACTTGCCAGTCAATATCCAAAAATTAATTTAAGGCAGATCTCAGAGCTAAATGTGAGGGTCAGAAGAAAGCAGTAAATATTTTGAAAAATAACTCATATCTTTGCACATGAAAGCAACATTTTAAGTAGAGTCTAGTCTTTGATTATGTTCATTAAAAGTAACATAAGCCTCATAATTACTCTTATTATATTTTTTTGCAATTGAATTCTTAGTTGCAGCTATTTGCAATATGCCATACTGGATCACTGACATAGATTTCTGAAAAAAGTTCAGTGTAGTTTAATTTGTACATTTTCTTAAAGCTGCCTGCAGTCTTTCAGTTAATCTGCAGGTGCCAGCCCCCTAAATTGACTCTGTCAATCATATTTTTAGGGAAATTGTCTATACTGTGAGCGGAGGTACTCTGAATGCTCAGAGGAGCCATTCTACATGAACTGTATTTTCGGTAGTAATTTTCTATTGTGTGCCATTGATTCAGTCCAAATGCGTTCACTGTGTTTTTTGGCTCTGGCCTCATTTATGATTCTCCTTGTGTATTTTCTGGAGACAAAATCCTCCAGACCATTGTCACTATAGTTATTTTTTCACATGGTTTCATTGAAATTAGATACTAACCACATTGGCTCATCTTAGTTTTATTTCAATTTGGCACAAAGTCTGAATAACCCAACTTAAAATAAGAGAATCACTGAAAAAAATCCTCCACATTTTTTATTGAAGTCAAGACAGTTCATAGAGCAATCACAGAAGTTTAAAATTTTATCTATGGACCTGGACGATGTAGGAGGTGTGTTCACTGGGTTAACCCTTTCTGCCTCGTTCTGTCTTTTTGTCGTCTTTGTGCTCCATTTGTTCAACATTTTCCACTAAAAATCTCAAATTTATTTTGAAAAAGACAACTTTTAGGAGACTTTTAGGGCTGTTCATGGCTTAAAGCTCTGCCATGATGAATGGAGTCATGGACTACACAGTTGGTTGACTTAAGAATTATTCTTAGGATTAGTACTTTTTTTTTTTTCCTGAAAAGTATGACTGAATTGCTCTGAAAGTCTTTCTCTTTTTTATCTGTGAATATGCATTTATATACACAAATGTGAATACATTGTAAATCTTTCTCTTTTATTGTGGTACCAGGAATTGAACCCAGAGCCTTTCACATGTTAGGTAAATACTCTACTATAAACCTAAGCTCCCTTTTGAAAATTTGAGGCAGTCTCATCAAGTTGTCCTGTAAAGGACTTAATTTATAACCCTCCTACCTCAACTTCTGAGGTAGCTGGCCTATACCAAGAAACCTAGGTTGTAAATATTGGCAATTTAAACTTTATGTGAGTTAACAAAAAAAAAAAATTCAACAATGGTTATGTGACAAAAAAAATAGGGAAGCAGCACGGAAGAGGACAATTAAAAATTCTACAAAAATGTTGTTGTATTTACCCAGAAGCCATACAAAAGCTCAGATAACAGTAACTCCCTCACAGGACATTTGTGTCCCAGGATGAGGTACCCTCACCTCTCCGTATGTATATAAGCTTCTTAGTTATTTTACATTCAGTTGGCCTATCCCAGAGCACCCTGAAGCCCATCAAAGTGTTTGTTTCTGCTTATATTTATGGCAGGAGAGATGGCTTTTCCTCCATAATTAATGAGCATCTAAAACCAGAGTGTAGACTTTAGAGGATGTCCAGATGTTGTTTAACAATCTTGTCACTCAGCCTTGGGAGCCTGAATCCTACCTACTGGGTCATCACTCTGAAAGTTTATAGTATCACTAATTTTTTTATGTGATTGTTGACAAGATCTAGTCCTCAATCTCGGCTTGTTCTTCATAGTCAAAATTTCCTTAGGCATTTTATGTGGGAAGGTAAAATGGAGCTGAAGTTTTTTTGGGGGTAGATAAGTACTGGAATTTAAATTTTCCTTTATAAAAACAAAAAATTTACAACTCCTCAATTAATATGATAAAGTTTGAATCATTTTAATTTTGCTCATGGAATATCAGGACATCAAAGATGAAATAAACTGTGTAAATGTGGAATGTATAGGAAAATGCTAATTTACAAGGGGTGCAATACAAAATAAACTAATAAGATCAAGAGAAGCCACAGTCAAGTTCAGGAAAAATCACACATGGGACTCTAAACCCAAAAAACAAAGGAAAGAATAAGATGTAGAATAAAATAAGGTGTGAGAAACTTAAAAACAGGGTAATGACAAAATCTTCTAGAAAAATATAAAGTAATTGTAGTGGAATGTGTTACATTTTAAATAATTGTCTTGCCTATGGGTTTAATAAAAGCTGATTGACCAAAAGACAGACAGGAAGTATGGGTAGGCTACCAGGTTAAGAAAACTCTGAGTATAGGAAGAACAGAGACAGATGCCAGACACAGAGCTGCCAGAGAGAGCAGCCACAGAGATGCGATGGTGACAGGATGATGAGACAGCAGTAGACCCAGAGGAAAGAAGCTAAAATGCTGCTCTGAGAAAAAGTATTGAGTTCCATGGCTGAACATGGGTTAGTTTAAGAGCAAGAGCTAGCTAGCAATATGCCTGGGCCCTAGGTCAATCAGTATAAAAATAATACAAGCATGTGTGTGATTATTTGAGGCAAAGCGGGGGCCGAGAGTGAGACTATACCTATGGTCAAGGCCCAGAACCATTTACAACAAGTAATTATTGTCATTGTCATTATTATTAGTATTATTATTATTATTTCATCTTTTGTGCTGCTTTTTCTATGTGAGTGAACTTTAAAATCATATAATTTTGGCTTATTTTAATAATTTCATACATGTTATAATGTGTTTTAATCAGGTTTACCCCTCTGTCCTTCAGCTCCTCCGAGGTTCCCTCCACCCTCACATGCCCCTCCATCTTGGTGTCTTCTTTCATTTTCTTTTTTTTTTTTTTTTGTATCATTCACTGTGTCTAATTGGTGCCCATATATACTCACTGGTGTGGGACATTCACTGAAGCATAGCCATACCCCAAAGACAGCTGATTCTTTCTCTCTCAGCTCCCATCAACTGTCAGTAGTTTCTCAGAGAGAGGTAGGGGTTTGGGGAGTTGCTATTTCCCTCTACTAGAATGTTAATTGGCTCAATTTGTGAAGGTCTTATGTGGGAAACCCACCTTTGAATTCATGACTCCAGGGCTTTGTTGTGTCCCAAAGACACTCATGACTGTGTTGTCCCCGGATTCTAGCTCTTGCAGTCTGGGATGTTTTCTGACTGTGTGGGGAAGGAGGTACAAAGCAGATGCCTCATCTGTGTCATTTTTTACCACGGGGCTCCAAGTCTCAGCACTTTGACTAGCTGTTAGTTTTCTGAATAAAGAAGCCTATAAACAGATATGAGAGTTTGTTCCAGGAACAGGTCAAATTGCAGTCTGGCCTAGGTTCTATTCTTTCTCTGGAATGAGAGGAAGAGATGACCCATCCCCTTAATGCTTAACGAGGCTACTCTAAGATTCTATTTGATCTTGCTGCTTCTTTTGTAATTAGATGAGCCACAAAAGACAGCTTTTGTCCTTGGGTATATTGTTCCTTGTCCACCTCAGCTTTGGTAGCCACTCAGTTTTCTTCTGGTTACATAAAATTTATTGATTTCCTTGAATCTATATGACAGTAGGTACCTTATTTATCTGTCCACTATGGTGTCTATAAAACAGTGTCTCTTTTCATACAGCAAGTACTCCATGTTTAGTGATATTGAGTGGATTGGTGAATAACAATATTGATATACAAATCTGAGAACATTATAACCTGAACTTTTATTATAGAAATAATCATTCAGCATCATATTTAGGCCCTGAATCAGCCTGTATAACAAGTAATTATGGGAATTAAATGAACACAAGCCACCCAAGTAGACAGAAAGTAATGTCCACTAAGAGTTAGAGAAGTATAAAGAATTACCAACTGGTGACATGTAGCGATGTGATCAGTAGAGATGTACATGCCATATTCCTAAAACCTGTAACAGTTGCCTTGTGTGGGGAAATAGATTTTGCAAAAGTATAGTCCTGGATGGTCTCCATGAGCACACTAATCTGATGAGGCATAAAGGATTTCCCTCCCCTGCAAGGTCAGGGCCAGAAGACATGTGATGTCTAGAATGGCCAGAGAGATGGAAAATTAATGCTTTGGAAGACTCAGGAGACTCATGAGAAAAAACCCCAAAAGCTGGAACATTCTGGAATGAGTTCTTCTCTATTGTCTATACAAAACCCACAAACATTCAGACATATGGATTGCAGACCAGGATGACATATGTCAGATCCTCAATTGTTCTAAGTCCTTCAGGGTGTGTTAGAGTAATAACAGGAAACAGATTCAAGGCTGACAGTGGATCCCAGAGCAGCACTCCTGTCTGCCACATGACATATCATCTTCAGCAATTCCGAATCTTCCTGAATCCAGTGGCCAACCACAGAACTTTGCTGAGACAGAAAAATGTCTCTGGAGTTGAGGAGACGGAAGCAAACCCAGATGATACATATGCAACTAATTCTTTAGTTTGCCAGTGCCTTTTAAAATTCAGAGAGAGACAATGATGCCATGAAACAAGACCATTGAGCATCCAAGAGATGGAGCTATTAGCAATTTGTTTTGAACAGGTTTCAAGCAAATCCTTTTTAATATTAATCCCGATGAGAGAAAAGTTTGTACTGGCTTTTTATTTTACATTCTGTCTCTGTAATGCAATTTATAACTTTGTTCTGGAGAACTCTTCACTGAACAAATAGCACTCCCCTTTTCTTTATTGTTTGTATCATACCTTTCTATATGGTATCTATAAGACATTTCTGGAAAACAAAACAGAAACAAAGAAAAAAAAAGAAAGAAATCACAACATTTAATATGTTTTGATGAGATTTTTATTAAAGAAGTAAATTGATTAATCTAGGCTAGGTGGCACTTGCTTTTAATTCCAGCACACAGGAGGCAGAGACAGGCAGATCTCTATGAATTCAAGAACAGCATGTTCTACATAGTGAATTTCTGGTGAGTTAGTGTGGCATAACAGAACCCTGTCTTAACAAATGGTCAATTTATTAATAGAAGACTTAAAAGGTGTACAAATAGAATTATTTTAAGTGGGACATTGTGACATTGAATATAAAAATATTTAGTAGAGATGTAACAATATAAGTCAACACATGGAATACTAAAGCCTTAAATTAAAATCTAGTTCAGAAAGCCCTAGCTGTGTAATTGCAGTTAAATGATGGACAATTTTTCAGACTAAGAAAGAACACAAGTTCCTCATTATTTATGTCTAAATGTCTGTGCCTACAACATCTCTGAAAACAGGGGGCAATTGTAGTGTTTATGTGGAAATGTTTTTAGAATAATTATTTATTTAAAGCATTCCAGGGAAAATAATGCAATGTATGAGTTAACTTCAGTCCATACTGTAGTAGTCCATAATCAAGATATGATGGCAGAAGACCATGTATTTAATTGCCTTAATCATGGCTTTACATTCTCAAACTTGTTTTTAGCATAAATAGCCTTATCAAGATTTACACTGGAGTGGTTGTTAATTAATTTCCTGGAGACCAGAAAAAGCACTTTCTGTTTGTGAGGTAAATGAGGCTCAGAATGAGCCATGATATGCATGGCAAGTCTGGGCAAGCTGGGGTAATACTTATTTATTTCAAATCAGATTTAAATATCATCTCACTTTTTGTAAAGTGGAGGGTAAGCTGTATATCATTTAATTATCCAGACAAGCCTCTTTACTCATGAATTACTTACTCTATCTGATATCATGTTATGTTCTGAGGTCACAGAACATGATTGAATAAATTAAAGTCACAGTATTGACAGATCTCACTGCCAAAAAGGAAACATTTGGGGATTAAAAATAAAAGTTAATGCTTTGCCTTAACATGACAAGAGTTTCCCTACAAATTAAATCCTAAAAAGCATGCATTATTATCTCAATGCAAGTCTCCACAGAGATTAGCTTATGTGCAGTTGTGTGTGTGTGTGTGTGTGTGTGTGTGCGTGTGTGTGTGTGTGTGTGTGTGTTACAGTTGCAATTCGATGTCATCTGGTAGTTTTTCTCTAGTCTAGACCAACCGAGAATGGAGATAGTTAATAATATTATGGCTTTCCTGGTCATTTCATTATCCTAGATGCTCCAGTGACCTTCAGTTGGGAACTCTTGTTTATTTACAAGTGAAGAGTGGACAGAAACAAAGCAGGAGAGACATGATGTCTATCATCCATAACACCCCCACACCTCTCACCCCTGAGAGATATTGCCGAATGAACATGCCTGTGCTCTTCTGAGATTCCTGAACCTTTTCCCAGGCACAGTGAAATAGGAGCTCATTTCCAGTCTCTTTATGAGACTAGGAAGTAGACAAAAGATCTATTAATCAAGTAATGTCTAGTTTCTTATTAATGTAGAAATTCACTACAGTTCAAAATAGTGGTTTTTCAGACATAGTTGTTCTGTCCAGTCTCATTGACCCCCTAGAAGATCCCCAGAACCACATCGACTCTCTGAATGCAAAAACAAAGCAAGGATTATTACAGCTGTACAGCTGAGCTCATTTCCCGTCACACAGCAGTGCTTGTGGGGAGTGAGTCCCTCACACACTCTAAAGCAAGACTTTTAAAAGCAAAGATCAAACAAAGACCATAGAAATGCTATTAACAGTCTGGGGAGTGAGGGGCCCAGAGAAAGTTTCTTTACTGTCGCTGTCAGGTGGGCAGCTGCTGGCTGATTGGTTGTCCTAGGATGGGGAGAAGATGCTTCTTAGCTGGGCCGGAATGCCCTCTGGGCATTACCCAGGAGCTTGGGTACTTGGCCTTGGGTGCTAAGCCTTGGGGGTTTAGAAACTTCTCAAGATGGGGGACTAGAAACTTCTCAGCTCCCAAAATAGCTCCAGGATGAAAATTTGAACTTTACTTACAAATGGAACTAGAAAGAATTTTACTGAGTGGAGTTATCCAGATCCAGAAAGACAAATGCCAGATGTTCTCTCTCATCTGGCTCCCAGCTTCTGATATTTAGATATGAGTAGCACCTGTGGTTTGAAAGACAAGGGGAGCTTAGGTACTAAAGTCAGAACTCCATGGTTTTGAAGGATGTGCTGTATGCGGACGTTATGTTATCCTTTGCTCAGAGAAAACAAAACTTGTTGTTATTGTTGTTACCGGATTGGGGTGGAAATGTTTGGGACAGTGAGATGAGACCATGGATTCCAGAGTGAAAAAAAATGGCTATGGTCTCAACTGAATGACTCACATTATGATAGCTTGAGAGCAACCAAACAAGCAAAACCAAGGCCCAGAGAGTTCAATATGAACATAAGTTAACAGCGGAGAGCCTTTTCAGTATGAGTGTACTTCATGCAGCATTTGCGGCATAATAACAGCAAAGAATTCCTTATTATTTTTCTGGTATTTGAACTATCCTGCAAGCTTTGTATTTT
This sequence comes from Sigmodon hispidus, assembly GCA_004025045.1. NCBI lineage: Eukaryota > Metazoa > Chordata > Mammalia > Rodentia > Cricetidae > Sigmodon > Sigmodon hispidus. The sequence goes on from PVIH01001055.1 coordinate 250,634, forward strand.
ATCTAGAATATCCATTTATGGAAAGAAAAAAATCTTGAATCAGCATCTAGTTATTTTTCATCTGTAAATGTAGTGTGTTGTTTCTTCAACTACAAAATGAATGCAACTCAAATTAAATGTTATCAAAACATTCTGTAACATTTAGAATGCAATTAACTCTGACATTGCTGATTAGTGGGGACTTTTCCTTTGAAAACCTGGAAGGCATTTTTCATGGGTACACATTTCTCCATCTTCATTAAGTTTCTCCAATGGTTTTTCTTTTTTAATATTGTAGGCCATAAACATAATATTTATTGAGGATGGACTTCAAACAATATATCATAGTCCCAAGTGATTTACAATGCCTTTATACCACAGAACCTGTGGCTAGAATAACTTTTGCTTTGGATATTTTAAAGGCTGAATATGCCCACATGTTATGACTACTTCATACCTTAAAAACATTTTTTTCCAATTGTACAAGCACCTAGTCCTGTATTGATCAACATTTCCCTTCATGTCTATCTATTTTGGCATGTAATGTTATCTGAGGGTCAATCTTCCAGGAAGAACTCTTTGAGTCTGTGTATGGAGCTTGTATTTGTGGCTCATTTCCTGAGTTCCAGGAAACAGCTCATATGATTTGTATCTACTGGTATTGAATCGGATTTTATCACAATGAAGAAGATAATAGCAGTCCTATTTTATTAGGATTTGAATCTAAGAGAGGGCTTGTAACTTGTCCATAGTTACACAGTGTGGCCTGCACTGATGAAAGTGAGGCCTGTGAACAGGTCAAAGTTCATCACCTGTGTGGTTTTGGTTTATCCTAGAGCAGTGGTTCACAGATAGGTTACTGACATACCCAGCAAGGGGCACAGGCAATGCCAGCAGACATTTCTGATTATCAGGAAATACAGGAAAGGCTGTAGAGACTTGCTATAAATAGATAGCAGGGATGTTGTTTCAACTCTATCATGCACAGGGGAGCACACTTAGTAGGTAATCATCCAGCCCAAAGTGTCATTGCAGAAATCAAGAGAATCTACCCTGGAGAACCATAAAGATTGTTTAGTGGAACAGATTTAGAGTAAAATGAGAAAGATCTTTACAATCTACCTTATTCCAGTGTGATATAGGCTATTTGCAAGGCAATGAATTTACTACCATTGGAAGTATCCAAATGCAAGCTTCATGAATTCTAACCGGCTGCCGAAAGCTATTGGCTACCCAGGGACAGGTTGATCATAAGGAACTCTCAGTTGCTTTCCAATTCTGATTTTTCTATATTCCATACCTCCTGTGCTCAAATAGATCAAAGTGTGTGTGTGTATGTATATGTGTGTGTGTGTGTGTGTGTGTATGTGTGCAGTGTGTGTGAGAGAGTGTGTGTGAGTGTGTGTGTGTCTGTGTTTAATGTACTTCCCAAGTTTGTAGCTTCTCCAGTTTTCCTTTAAACATACTTAGAGAAAAGAGAAAGAAATGTGGTTCTAAGAAAAGAAAAGATTTTCTTTTTTGAAGAAGAAACTGACACTTTAACATCTGGAATAATCATATAGACAAAAAGTTTATATTTTAAAAAGATAAATATGAGTAATAAATGGCAGTTACAATTTTAGTAGGTTGGGATATTCTTTACTGGGAGAGAAACTTGCCTAGCTTATAGGGATACTTGGGTTCTAGCCTCATACCCCTAACACAACAAATTAAAGTAAACTGAATGAAAGGCATGTGAATCTAGCCATTTAATGAATCCGCATCTAAATACCAAAAATCCCAAGTCTATGTTCCTGAAAACTATTTTGATTCAAATGGTTCTATTTATTCACCCAGATGAATCTGCTTTAAGATTTGATGGGGAGTGGATGAGGTCAAATGAAGCTTAATTTTCATTACAATTATTTTCTCAGTCATTGTCATATTTTGATAATCTATATTTAGATTATCAAATCCTAACTGAATTACCTTTTTCACAGAGCAAGTGGCACATTCTACCTTCACTGGCAGCCATTTAGGGCAACAAATAAAATATACTTTGAAAGATATGTTTACAGTTGCTGTTATTTAGGCAGAGCTATCTCAGGATTCTCATACTTCAATCATAAAAATATTCAAAAAATTAAAGGAGAGTAGAAGGAGACAAAAGAAGTTAGTAGAAGGGAATGTTATTGCAATACATGATGCACATGTATGAAAATGTAATAATAAAATTCATCATATATAATTAATATATTCTAATAAGCAATGTTTAAAGTTTTTCACACTTTAGAAGAACCAAAAACTTCCTTTTAATAAAAAAATTTTGCCATCTGGCTTTACTAAAATCATATTCCCAATAAATCTGTTTGCCCATTGAACAAATCAGTGCATAGCCATTTTGAAAACATGTATAATAACAAAGTACAACTCACTACTGTGTCTAAAATTGATGTTACTCAGGAATGTTCATACTAATTAGACTCTCACATTTGTTAAAAATGCAAACAAATGTAAACCAGTTAGCATTATGAATAAAGGTAGAATAGCTTCAACACCAACTCGATTTATATAAAAATATTTCAAATTAGCAAAAGAAATAGTGTGATCCAGGATATATTCAACAGGAGCACTGGGTACACAAATAGCAAGCCAGACTCTTGTTTTAGACCACTGAGGAGTAAAAGGACTACATCGGTCACTTAGATGCATCTACCCATTTATTATAAGAAAATAAACAGCTTTTTCTAGATTTTGCCATATGCTTTCAGGAAAGAAAAGCTCTTTTGTGTGAGGCCAGAGCTGATCATGATCATTTGACTTAAAAATACACCCTTTGGAAAGATGTTGGGTAGGAATCTTCTCTGTGACCCCATGGATGAGAAGAGTCTGAGTTACAAAGGAGATCAGCAAGAAGACATAATAGGCTGGATGTGATGCACAATTGCTGTTCCAAACACTCTGGAAGGAGAGTGCATGAGTTCAAAGCCAACCTGGATACTGACTGTCACAGAACAGTAACATGGTTTGGAGGTTGACTATCATACATCAGGATGGTGTGAGATAGTGGCTATTTAATTTTGGGAGGTAGTTAGGGGAGGGACTCCTATGTCGGGACAGAAGCTTTGTGGCTAGAAGCCCTACCCACCCATCAACTGAAAGAAAAGAGTCACCTAGGCCTCCTGAACCTCTTTGCCCATATGTAGAACCAAAAGCTTGTGTAAGGTTCATATCTAAAGGTGATAGAAGTTACCTAACAGTGGAGGTAGCCTCTTCATCAAACGTATGCCACACACTGGATCTTATGGCTGAAAATTTCCCTTCATTCATGCTTCATTTCTATTCTCGTTTGCCTCCTGTTGCTAGCCTGCTATTGTTATTTCTATCATCAAAGATTAGTCAAAGATTAGGCTTATCTGCTTCAGACATCCCATAGCATATATTTTCTTATGTCTAGTGGCTTTGTTATTTTTTTTTTTGCCTCAAAATTCTTTAAAAATACTATTTACAGAGTTGGAGAGATGACTCAATGGTTAAGAGCATTTGCTCTTTTGGTGACCTGGGTTCAATCCCCAACACTATGTGGTGGCTCGCAGCTATCCCTAGCTCTAATCACGGAGATGTAATGTTTCCTTCTGGTCTTTATGGGCACTGCATGCTCATGATACACACACACACAGACAAACCACTCAGACGCATAAATACATAAGTTTGACACATTTTATACAAATATCTTTATATGTTAAAAACACTTTAGGTTTATAGAAAAGTTGGAAATATATTGTAGGGTGTTTGAAAACCCCATGCCTGACTTCTCCTACTTAGTGAACATCTCATATCAGTGCTATATATTGTTATAATTACTGGACCATGAGTTTACATTTTATTTAACCATCATGGCTCATATCTTTTCAGATATTCTCCACTTTGACCGTTTTTATAGACTTATCTTGGGTGTAACAACATAAATAATATATATATATTATATATGGATTCACATACTTCTTCATCTAAAACATTTATATTGAAGTATGTGTACATTCTCTCTCTCCCTCCCTCCCTCTCCCATGTGTATGTCATGGTACATGTGTAGAAGCCAGAGTACAATGAACAGGTGTCAGTTCTCTCCTCCTCCCATCACACTGGGATTAAACTCAGATCATCAGGCTCGGTGACACGTGCTCTTACCTGCTGAACCATCTTGCCAGTACAAACACATTATATCCATGTGGGCTCATACTCTGTGTCATAATCTAATGTTACTTTATCTTGTTGCCCGTTTAATCCAGATCGAGCTTTGTGATCTCTTCTGGTTGGACAGCTGATTGGTCTGTTCAGATGGTCCCACAGTGTGTCCTTCTGACGCATGATAAGTTTTCTCATAGTTCTGGATGCAGTAAGTCTCTTGGTAATTTAGCGCCACTTGGAGTGTCTCTTTTTAGCTTAAAGATAGCCACCCACTCATTGCACCCTCATATGGTTTTCAGTTAATGCTCATTGAGGAGGGATCTGTCCTTCCTTAGAATGTAATCATCTTGCTTAAGATTCCAGCTCTCACTTATGTAAATTACCTTTCTAAAGGCTTAATTCCAAAAAGTCATATTTAGTCTCCAGAAGTCCAGCATATGAATTTTGCAGAGAATATAAATAGTTCAGTTTACCTCATTATGGGTTCTTATACTCACATTTGTATTCATACATACAGAAACCACATTCATTTTACCTAACAACCTCAGAATGTTAACTCTTTTTAACACTGACCACAAAGTCAACACACAGGGATTGTTTGTATCAGCTATGGTGAGAGCTATGACTCCATCTAAGACAAAAATTCCTCTCCAGCTACGAATGTGTGACACCACATGTTATATGCTTCCACAGTACAGTGGTTCATGAGGCTCAGTATTGTAGAATATTATTTTAAGATATATTATTTTTGTTTAAATCTGTGAGACTGTGTTACTGTGCCTGTCTAAAACACCTGATAGTCTAATCACTAAATGACCAATAGTGAGGCAGGAGGAAGAAAGGATAGGAGGGGCTGGCAGGGAGAGAAGATAAATAAAGGAGGAGCAAGAGAACGAAGAGAGGAGGATGCCAGGGTTCAGCCAGCTCGCCAGCCACAGAGTAAGAATGAAAGTAAGATGTACAGAACTAAGAGAAAGGTAAAAGCCCAGAGGTAAAAGATAGATGGGATAATTTAAAGTTGAGAAAAGCTGGCTAGCAACAAGCCAAGTTAAGGCTGGGCATTCATGAGAAATAATAATAAGCCTCATGAATGCCCAGCCTTAACTTGGCTTGTTGCTAGCCAAATAATAAGGTTTATTTGGGAGTGGGGTGGCAACCCCCCTCAAAAGATCCAAAACAACCAACAGAAGAGACATTTCCATTCCAAGAGTAAGAAATCAGGAAGAAGGATGTGCTGGGGCCCAAGTAAGGAAAAACAAAACAACAACAACAAAAGCAACAGCAAATTTCACTAAATATAAAGACAGGAAAATAATCTTTGGCTTGATTCTCTGCTTTCCATCCCAGCCCTTGGGGGTCTGTGGATTAACTTCTTCTCTCTTCAATGTCCATGTAAGTCTTCACTTTAAATTCTGGATTCTTCTTTGTACAGTTATTTGTACAAGTCTTTTGTTTTCTTGAGTAATTAAAGACATCAGCTGACAAAAAAGGAACTTAAGCTTCCTGAGTGTGTGGGCTTTGTGTTGTAGTAAGCTGTAAGTGCCCTTAATCTCTGTTATCACATATATGTCATTTAAACATTTAGACTTTCATTTTTTCCTCTCTGAAGATCAGGTTCATAATACCTCAGAAATCTTAATCTTTAGCCAGAGTGACTTTATGAGTAATTGGTTACAATTTTTCCTGAGGATAGATGTTTTCTCCAGTGTCAATTGCTTTTTAGCTTCTGCCCAAAGATTTTCTAGAAAATTATTTCTTTTGATAAAGCCTTTTTTCCCTTTTTTTGGTCATTGAGAAATATATTTAATATCTTTAAAGTTTACATTTACTGCCTGCTGAAAGAACTCAATTACATTTATTGTAGTAAGGCTTAAAGAACTAGATGAGGATATATCTATATTATATCTGTCCTTTGATTCCCCCATGCTGTGGGTTTTTCCATGTTTATCTTTCCCTTCACTGGCTGAAAATTTATCCTTAAAAATGTTATCTATGAGTTTTTGCTTGAGTTTGTGTATCATGTGCATTCAGGAGCTGGAAGAGGCCAGTAGAGGGTACTAGATTCACTTGAACTGAAATTACAAGCAGTTGTGAGCTGCCCTGTGGGTGTTGGAACTGAAGTCTGGTCCTCTGCAAAATCAGCTAGTAATACTCATGTGCTCATTCATCCCTCTAGCACCTAGAAATTTATGCTTTAGGGTCTACACAAATTACTCCCCTTTTTTTTGGTACCCTTTTATCTACTTCTTAGAACAGAACTTTACCTCCACTTCTAGGCTTACTTGTTTAGCTGACCTACATTTTAATCCGTAATTTTTATGTTTTTTACCTCTCAGGCTTTTCTTACTCCTGAAGACAGTACTTCTTACTACTGTCTCAATATGTTTAGCTGATCTAATTTAATCATTTAAACTGACTATCTGTCACTAACAGGTAAAGCTGTATTTTTTTTTAACCTTCAGTTTCTGTATATTTTATTTGCTCTATTGATAGTTTTTGACTCCTGTTTGAACATGGTTTGACAGAGTGACTAATAGCAGCCAGAGCTATGCCCATAGCTTCCAGATAGACTCTGGTGTTGCTTAGTATGTGGATCCACATCCTTTGATTTCCCGTGTGCTGATGCTTCTTATGAATCTACAGAGAGTGCCTTCTTCTTCCAATTGGCTCTAGTTACTTCAGTCTTAGGATCAGAAACCATCATTTTCTTCCCACTACCCATCCACGATGGCTTTTAGAGACCCCCAAATCTACTCAGTTTACCTTATGAACCTTCCACTTTCTTCTTGAATTTCTCTTTAATTTCTTGAGAAAGGACCCCTTAGGAGTTTTGGCTGCAAGCCACTGCTAGCTTTGCCTTTTGCCACTCATCTCTTATCATTTGCTCTATCTCATGCTCAACCTATTTTTATACCCTGACTGAGCTCTGTTTTTACATGAACAAACTTACCAGTATGCAAAATAGTAAAACACAGGAAACACTCTTGGTGTGGGGTAAAGAACTACAAGGCAACGTTGTTGTCTATGAAATACTCAACTTTAAATTATTATTTTGCATGTATCAGCATTTTGTTTGTATGCATATCTGTGTCCCATGGGTATGCTTGGTATCTGCACAGGCCAAGAGAAAGTGTGTTAGCCGTGGATGACTGTGAGCTGCTATGTGGGTGCTGGGAATTGAGTCTGAGTCCTTTGGAAGAGCAGCCAGTGCACTTAACCACGGAGCTACCTCTCCAGATCACAGAGTATAATCAGTAAAATAAAATTCATCAAAACATTATATTACAACTCTATGGTTAGAGTTGTGCAGTAAGAAGATTCTGGCTTGGCCTAGCTCTGAGATCTGGATTAGCAATTTTTAAATAAACTGTGTTTTAGTTGCTTGGTCCCAAATAATCACACAGAAGTTTATATTAATTATATGCTCTTTGGCTCATGGTTCAGGCTTATTGCTAGCTAGCTCTCTCATCTTAACTGAACCCATTTCTATTAACTTATTTTGCCAAGTGACCAGTGGCTTATTTGAATTTTTTTGTTGGTGTTTTTTTTTTTTTTTTTTTTTTTGCAGCTCACAGCTTCTCCCCTGACTTTACCCTCCTTTCTCTTTATCTATGCTTAGATTTTCTGATTGCTTCTAAGATGCTGCGCCATAGGCCAAAACAGCTCTTTTATTATCCAATGGTATTTCACAGTGTACAGAAAGACAGAATTATGATAGAAAGCTCTGCCTAGGATAATACAGACATAAAACAAACATAAAATAACCCAGGCAGACTAATCCACCACAGAAGGCTTTGAGTGTGGAATTCATGAGTGTGGAATTTAGATGACTTTCCTTAAGGACACAGAAGGGCAAAGGCATGGGAGTCAGAGGAAAGCAAGGTAGTTGATTACAGGGAAGTCTTTACAAATGTGGCAGGGCAGGATGGCTGACCGTGCCAGCAGTGGCAGCAGCCAGCAGCCAGGGAGTGTAATGTCGAGGGAACATGTCACTGATACCAACTCTGATCATAACCATAGAGACCGTAAAAAGCCAATGGTGATACTTACTCAAGAGAGTTGAGTTGACTCTACAAATGGCAGGTGTGACTGTGATCATCATGGATTGCCTCGAACAGTTTTGTTCTTCTGCTTTTATCCATCTCTCTGTTCTCAGAGCAGCAGACAAAACAGTAGCAACAGAGACAGTACGTGGCGGCGGTGGCAGCAGCAACAGCAAAGGCGGTTACTTAGAAGGTAAGAGTAATAACGTTCTTCTAGATCTTTCTGTCTCCCTTTTCCTTCCCTCTCTCTCTTCTCCTCTCCGCTCTTTCTTCCTCTTTTCCCCTTCTTGCCCCTGCTTTCTACTAACACAGTCTCATGGATCTCAGGCTAACCTGAGATTTCAGACTCTGTGGAGACAGAGCTGACCTTGAACTCTTTACTCTTCTGTTATCATCTCTCCTTGTGGGCTTAGGGTGAGGACCACTTTCTGTCTTATATTCCCACAGTTCTAGGGGAGGGTCAGGGGCTAAATTGATCACTTCAGGTCCATTTGTTAAAGTTTAACATACTGTCAACCTCCATACTACACTTTGTCTCTTTATTTGAAGGTCCACATCCTATGTAAGTGGAATGCAGATATTTCTTAAGCCAGATTTAGAGATCATTTCTGCACTGTCTAAACCCTGCACTGCTGTATTGTTCATTGTTTCTTTGTGTCTCATGAGTTTCTGCCTGTTACTACAAAGTGCACCTTGAACAGCTCTTTCGTCTCCAGTTTTCTCGCTCTTCTCCATCACTGAGGTCCTTCAATGGACAGGTACTCTCTAACTTCTTCCATGCCCTAGAAGCCAATTATTAATGATGCTGCCACTGTTCATCTCATATGCCTAAACAACATATAGAATCTTTAGCAGCTATTTGTAAATATTCAGCAATACTATCTATTTTGGAAGTACGTGAGAAAATTACATATAGATCTGTAGCATATAAAATTAATTATTGACATGAAAAACTTCAAATAATGGTTCAGAAGTTTATACTATACTGTCCTGGTTGGGTGGTATGAAGAGATGGGTTCCTTCTGTTCTTCATGTGTTTACTATAGGAGGATATATACAATTTAGTCTTATGGTAAATATACAAAATGTGCCAGTAAAGATCAGAAACATATAGCTCATTAGTGGAAGAAACCACTTGGGCTACTTTACTTGCTGCCTTGTCATGTTTATAAAATTTGGGTGACCTGAGCTGACCTAGGTCCAGGGAGACCTCCAGCTTGTCTGCTTACCACATAGGAAGATAGTTTAATTTCTGTATTGTGAATACTACCCACCTTGGGTCAGTCCCAGGAGCAAAGACCCTATCTCCTCTCACCTGTTGCAATGATCTTGGTGTCTCTATTTGAGGGAGGAGTCTTCAGAGTGAGCTTTCTGAAGTCACCAACATCTCTCTGACCACCCTATGCATCCTCCTGTGTTCTCACACATACTCTAGTATATGGAATGCTGGCCCTGACACACCCTATGCATCCTCCTGTGTTCTCACACACACTCTAGTGCATGGAATGCTGGCCCTGACACACCCTATGCATCCTCCTGTGTTCTTTCACAAACCCTAGTGCACAAGTGCTTCTAGTTATTTTTTTTAAGTAGCTGGTTAAGCTTGTTTTCAACTGGCAGTCCTAGAATGACTGTAGGGATCTTAGAATGTGTTTCTGAGCATACTGGGGCAAAAAGTCTGATAGCCTCTCATAGGATGGAAAACAGGTCCAAGCTGCTTGCTGGTTGTGATGTGTGGGGCTGAAGTGTATGAAGAGTCACATAGCACAGATCTGTCCAAGTGCTATTAGGACTGCGACACGACCATTAGAGCTGACATGTGTTGAAGGCTTGCTGGCCACCTAGCTGCTGATGGGAAGGGTTGGGAGTGTTAAGAGTTTGGGTCTACCTAGAGGGGCACTGATAGTTTAGATGAGGGGCCATGAGAAGCTGGTCCCTTCTTCTTCTGTTGTGAACTTCTTCACTATAAGTGAGAAGTTCCTGGTGTACCATCACTGTTGCCAGAGTGTGCTACCTCATCACAGAACCAAATGCAAAAAGGCCAATGACTCATGGCCTGCCTAGGTGATGTGTCTTGTATGTAAGCCTCCAGCGTTAACCTGCTGAAGGATGAGCCTAAATTGATACATTGAGAGAAAGTTAAGAGTTTAAGAAAGCTACAAGGCAAAACAGATGTAATCATTCAACCTACCTGTGCAAGGTAACTACAATCCCCATCTTATCTCTGCTCTGGTTGAGTCCAACACTCACAACAACATAGACAAGTGCACCTAAGAGGCAGTGTATCAACCTGAAAAACTGTATGATATAAAATGTTGTTGCAGTAGTTTGGAGATTGTACTAATATGGCTATACACAACTGAAATAGATACTGGTGTATCAGAGTGGATAAAGCAGATATGGATACACTGACATTTGACTAAGTAATTATATCATTTGAAGAAGTGTATCAGAGTTAATCAATGTCTGTGGATAAGAAAACCTACTGTGTTTCACTCATTATGGGACTTGGTGCAATATGTTGAATTTTACTTTATTTTTCGTTCAACATGAACATATACTTTCTGTTTTAAAATGCCTTATTATTTGCAAGTAGTCTCATAACTTTTATGTAAAAATATCCATCACAAATGTCCTTGCCTTTTCCATACAGCTTATTATACAAGCCCATACTGCCATTCAGTGTTCTGTGTGGTGCTCAAAGTCCAGGATAGTTTTTGATGTGTGTGAAACCCTAATATTCTCTCTATCCTTCACTGCTTAAACGCTTAGAAGAAAACGAGCCATTAAGGTAATAATCTTGTTTCTTAGTTTTTGCCATGAGGATCATTAACTTATATTTCTTCCATTAAATCCATGCATTGCATCCAGTGTCAAGATAAAGTAAAGATTTTGCCATTTTTTCTGATTCTCTCCATTCTAACGTCATCTTCACTGACCTCCAGTTCAGTCTCACGGTCAGACTTAATTGGTTCTCTGCTTCTGGGGGGTCAAGTAGTTATACTCCCTGGCTCTAGAATCAGGGTCATCTTTTATTTCAGCAGCTACACAATGCTGGCTAAATAATTAACTTTCTTCCAAGGACAGGAGCTTTGGAAAAAGCCTCTTCTACAAATTATTCTTTATGTTACCTTCTCATTACTATTTTTCAACACATAACCCAGAACCCAGCAAGTGAGACAGAGTCTTCAGTATCTTAAAGATATTTTTGAGTATGTGTCAATATGTATGGAGAGACCACGTGTGTGTGTGTGTGAGTGTGTGTGTGTGTGTGTGTGTGAGAGAGAGAGAGAGAGAGAGAGAGAGAGAGAGAGAGAGAGAGAGGGAGGGAGGGAGGAAGAGAGAGAGGAGAGAGAGAGAGAGAGAGAGAGAGAGAGAGAGAGAGAGAGAGAGAGAGAGAAAGAGAAAGAGAGGAGTGTTCATGCACATATTCCTGTGGAGGCCAATGGTTGCTATCATGCCTTCCTTAGCTAACCACCTTATATTCATTTACTTAGCTATTATGTGATAAAAAGTCTCTCACTCAGTATGGAGCAGTACTGTATTGGCTGCCGGCAGACCCCAGGATCCACCTGTCTCCATGTCCCCAGCTCTGGGACTGAGGACAAACTCCACTGTGCTCAGTTGTCCTATGTGATGCTGAGGTTTCAGCCCCAAATGAATCCCAGGGTTGCACAGCAAGTGCTTCACCAGTTCATCCCTATTGTTTTTCCTTTTGTAAAGGAATTCATTGTGTATTTATTTATTCTATGTGTACATGAATATGGGCACATATGTGTCATGGTGCACATGTGGAGGTCAAAACACAGCTTTCAGAAATCAATTCTCCCCTTCAACCATATGGGTCCCAGGCATCCAACTCAGGTCATCAGGCTTGGTGGTAGCTTTCTGCTCCCCCCCATTTTTTCATAGAGAAACTGAGGCAAGAAGGAGTTAAATAACTGGCAGGTAGTCCTAGAGTCAGTACTTGGCAGAGCCAGATTTTAATCCTAGGCTGTCTATTTCAGTGTCCATGATTATAATGTTAACCTGGCTGACCTCTGACATTCCACCAAGGTTCACTACTGCTATTCCTTGTGTTGATATTTCTTCCATCAATTAATGCAGAAATAGTAATTATAACTTACTGTTCTGAATAGCACCACTTGTGCCTTTAGCTCCTGAGAAACAATGGGCTTTCTCTTTGTGGGCACCAAGCTCTTTTAAAACCTTTATTGATCTGTTTAGAGACTTTTCACTTATAGTTGAGTCTTATTGCTACTTTATACCCATCTAAATAGAAAGATATACTACTGTAAGAAAGATTAGTAGCCCTGCCATGGAGCCATATATCAAGAAAACTGTAACTTAGCAGGAGAATAAAGGATTTTTATTTTGTTTATTGGCTTATTGATTTGAACAATAGGAGCATAGGTTATAAAATAGATTTTAAGCTCTACACACATGGTGGGGGCAGGATTTTGGCTTCTCCATTTACCAGTGACCTGTAAAGCTCAGCTCCTCAAATATAAAATGGGAAAAATAATTATTACTTTGAAGGCATTCATAAGAATAAAGCCACATAGTAGATATAAGGCAATTAACACAGTGTTTGGCACCAAATAATTATGATTTATTGAGCCCTAACTATATGACAGCCACTAGGCACAGCCATTCACAGGCATTATCAAATCACATCCTGTGTGTCAGAAGCTCTCATTAACTTGAAGCTCTTATTATTATTGATGGAGGTTTTTAATAGCTGGACATTTAGTCATGACTTTGGCCCATGTTTCCAGATACTTTAAAGTCCACGGGCACACTGAATTTGGATGCAGCTAATTTGTTATAGTTATGCACTTCGGAACAAGGTTTTATGGGCAGTATTGATCGAAAGGGCATAATCTAAAGCTTGAACATAGAAAAAAAACACATGACAGGACAATGACACCAGTGAATTACCAGCCCTGAGAACACTGCAGGAAAATGCTTCTTGCTGACTTCCAGGCTCAGCTGGGTCTTCTTTCTGGACTGGCCAAGTCTTTCTGTCATAATATACTGGAGTTGTGCACACAGCCATTTTCTCTTCTGTGTTATCTTTCATAGATTTCCATTATCTCTTAGATGACAGGACATGGAGAAAAACAGGGCAAAATTAGGTTTCCCACTAGGTGGCAAAAAGGCACTGTGTTGATGCACAGCTTCTCTATGCAGCAGAAAAATGAGGTAGAAAAGACCTGCATCAATGTAGGTGTGAAAAATACACATAAATGCCTGTGCTAGTATATACATATTCCTGAAGGTTTTTGCCTTGGGAGAGAAATTGACTTGTAATGATTATAAACCAGAAAGCATAAAAAAGATGGAATTGTTGAGGTAAGTCAGATTAGGGAATTTAAAAACATTTAAACGTTTAACATTATCTTCATGGGACACAGAGCAAGAAATTCCAAACTGCTACTTTGAGAGCATGTCTAGCTGGTGTCAGTCTGCTGGAGTGTCTCCTGGGTCTCCTGCTATTCAGTTTGGCAAATGAACATGATTCTGGAAAAGAGGAGAAATTACCTGTGGTTCCCTCAACTCCTTTGTAATTGTTTAAAAGTGTTTCAACATTCCTCAAATTTCTAGAGTTGATTTTACTTCTTTTTATTTTTTTTTTTTTTTGGTACGGCTTCTTTTTTTATTATTACGAATAAAGAAGTCACATTTTCTATCCCTGTATATCCTTAATCAAGGTCCCTTCCCCCTCCCACCACAGCAGGTCATTCATTTTTCTGTACATCTCCCCATCTCCCCCATGGGCAGGAGATCCCAAGGTCCCAAGGTATTCTTATTTTGTATCCATTAGGCCATGAGTAGAGCTGATGTAAAAGCAAAATCTTTCTTAGGTGTTCTAATTCTCTACCCAGGGTAAAATGGCTGTGAACTGTGCCAGAGAAATTCTTAGTCTTCATGGAGAAGACCCAGGAAAGCTGCTGACTCCTTTCTCATTTCTCCCGTGAAAATTCCAGCTGAGGTAGAAGGAGTGAGTGTGGAATTTCTTGCCTGTTATTCTAACAATTGAATGAAAACTTGATTGGGCAGTGTGGTTGAATGAAACAACTAGCTAGGATTCATTTAAGTGGTGAGCTCAATTCACTATTTCTGTCCTCCATTTTCCCGTTTTTTAAATAAAAACAATAATAGAACTTCATTCAGAATGGTGGGCTGCCTTAAGGGTTATAGGCCGGTTTAGGTAATTAATCTGATCTTCATTTAATTTTGGTAGGCCCTGGTCCAGATGGCTTCAGTGCTGAATTCTACCAGACATTCAAAGAAGAATTACTACCATTACTCCTCAAACTATTTCATACAGTTGAAACTGAAGGAATATTGCCAAATTCCTTTTATGAGGCCACAATCAGCCTAATACCCAAGCCACTCAAAGACACAACAAAGAAGGAAAATTACAGACCAATTTCCCTCATGAATATTGATGCTAAAATTCTCAACAAAATTTTGGCAAACCGTATACAACAATGCAAAAAGATATCATCCACCATGACCAAGTAGGCTTCATTCCAGAAATGCAGGGCTGGTTTAACATACAAAAAACTGTAAATGTTATCCATCATATAAACAAATTAAAGGAACAAAACCACATGATCATATCCTTAGATGCGGAAAAAGCCTTTGACAAAATCCAACACTCCTTTATGATTAAAGCCCTGGAGAGATCAGGAATACAGGGAGAATACCTAAATATAATTAAGGCAATTTACAAGAAGCCGACAGCCAGTATCAAACTTAATGGAGAAAAACTCAAAGCAATCCCACTAAAGTCAGGAACTAGACAAG
>PVIH01001056.1:0-146890 GCA_004025045.1 Sigmodon hispidus
TCTGTTTTTATGCCAGTACCAGGCTGTTTTTATTACTGTAGCTCTATAGTATAGCTTGAAGTCAGGGATGGTGATACCTCCTGAGGTTCTTTTGTTGAGTAAAATTGTTTTGACAATCCTGGCTTTCCTGTTATTCCAAATGAAATTGAGTATTGTTCTTTCAAGGTCCAAAAAATATTGTGTTGGGATTTTGATGGGCTGTTGAATCTGTAGATTGCCTTTGGTAGAATTGCCATTTTTACTGTGTGGATCCTACCTGTTCAGGAACATGGGAGAGCTTTCCATTTTCTGATATCCTCTTCAATTTCTTTCTTCAGTGATTTAAAATTTTTGTCAAACAGGTCTGTTACTTCTTTGGTTATAGTTACTCCAAGGTATTTAATACTATTTGCAGCTATTATGAAAGGTAATATTTCCCTTATTTCTTTTTCAGCTCTTCTATCTTTAGTGTATAGAAGGGCTACTGATTTCTTTAAGTTAATCTTGTATCCAGCTATATTGCTGAAGGTGTTTATCAGCTGTAGCAGTTCCTTGGAAGAATTTTGTGGGTCACTTATGTATAAATCATATCATCTGCAAATAGAGATAGCTTCTAAAAGGCACAAATGATAGCCTATGCTGGAGAGGATATGGAGCAAGGGGAACACTCCTCCATTGTTGGTGGGAGTGTAAGCTTGTTCAGCCACTTTGGAATGCAATATGGCAGTTTCTCAGAAAATTGAGAATCAATCTCCCCAAGGACCCAGCAATACCACTTCTGGGTATATACCCTAAAGAGACACATTGACACTCCAAAGGTATTAGCTCAACTATGTTCATAGCAGCATTATTTGTAATAGCAAGAACCTGGAAACAACCTAGATGTCCCTCAAATGAAGAATGGATTAACAAATTGTGTTACATCTACACAATGGAATACTACTCAGCAGTAAGAAAAAATGATATCCTAAAATTTGCAGGCAAATGCATGGATTTGGAGAATATCCTCCTGAGCAAAGTATCACAAACTCAGAGAAATAAGCAGGGGATGTACTCACTCACTAGTGGTCTCTAAACAAACAAACAAGAAAAAAAGCCAAACATGCCCAAGCGGCAAACCACAACCACTGAACAGCTTGGGATCAGAAACGCCCTGGACTGACCCTTCAAACCCTAGTCCAACTATAGGAACACCTGACTCACTCTTGAGGGAGGGGGGACAAAACTGGATTTGGCCAGGAGTGAAGACTGATCCAAGCATTATTGGGTCAGTGGGACCATAGGACTGTCTGCTCCCTGCCCAGGGAGGGGATGGGGAGTTGTGGAGAAGAAAAAATGACCTGATGTGGCGGGAGGGGGAAGGGACCTTGAATAAGGATATACAGGGATGGAAAAAAAAATTCAGAGGGAAAGCTGAACACAAAGTAATTTTATATGTAGCAAATTATTTGCATTATCACCCTTGATAAGTCATGCTTATGATTTTTATTTTCTTTATAGTTATTATTAACTTACCAGCATTTTAAATTCAATTTACTGTTTTTCTTGATAAATACAAATTAAATAAGGAAGAAAAAAGAAAAAAAAAAAACAAAAAACCACCATAATCCCTTGCTGGAGAATATTCATTGCATTTTAGGATATAGCAATGTGATACTTAGTAATTGATAATGAAGCAATTTTTCAACACTCTTTCTTTCTTTTCTTTTTTCTCCTCTTCTTTTTTTGGGGGTGGGGGTGGGGCATTGTTTTGTTTTCTCCTAAGCAAGGAGCAGGTCAATGTTAGATGCTATTTGAAACAATCAATTTCAGGTGTAGAAGACAAACTCCAGCTTCATAGGCACCAGGCACTTTGTACACTTAGGAAGTTCCTTTGTTTGGTCCTGCATTTCATCTTTACCCTTGTACCTACTTCTGCCAGCTCATTAAAAAGAAATCCAGGTAGACATTTAAAATATAACTTGCTGGGTGAAATGTGCATTCTATCATGAATTGTTCTACATATATATCTTTAAATGCTCTTTCCCCACAGAAAATAAGATAGACACAAAAATTGACTTTTTCATGGATGTTTCTGTTTTAGAAGAAAAAGTCCAAATTGGTACTGTGTCCTCCCTACATGTAAGTAACAAGAGAACGGAACACAAGAATTGCTTTCTCATCTAGTAGTTTCTTGGTCTCTAAAAACTTTATTTTCCGCCATCTCTATCTCCCCTAGAAATTTTTGAAAGCCTCAGTAACATTAATGGTTGTGTTTTAAAAGGAGTTTTCATATTTCTTCATATACCATTCTGAAGTATTAAGCCAGTTCTTATGATTTATATTTGCTAATATTATAGAATAGACTTATGTCTTTTCTTTAATGGAAAAGAGCAGATAATTTCCCCATAACTATTTATGATGAAATCTACATCTTTTGAATTATGTATTTATCCTCATATTTTATATTAAAATTCTATTTTAATTATGCTTAGTAATTTGTACAAGAAAATAATATAGTATTTTTCTCTTGTGTAGCTTGCCCATGCTAAATAATCTGATTTTGTGCTTTAAGTTAGAAACAAAAATAAAATATCTTAAATGTCTTATGTATTTAGACTAAGTTGGTTTAAGAAGGCAGTGACTTTGGTTCTTGGGAGCTCAGTAAAGAAATTCTTCAACCTAAGATGAGATATATGCATATGAGCCTATCACAAGGTTGCCAATATCATTAAATAATAAAAGATAAATCTATAATATCTAACCTACTGAAACAAACCAAGCTTAACAACACACTACACTGTAAAATACTGCTTGTCTGCTTTTTGATTCAGTGGCTAACTGGGAAGTGCATCATGAGAATATAGCACTTACTGCTTACGGGGTAAAGGTCAAATTTAAAATTCAAAGCTGTTAAGTATGGTTTCTACTGAATGTATTACTTACATGCCACAGTACAATTGAAAATTGCTTCCAGTTTCATCAATTTAAATTGGGGCTGTTTGTAATCCAAATGTATATCTGCAGCAATTTCAGATATCAGTGTCTTTACTTAGATGCAAAACATAATCACATTGTATTTAATATGTTATTGTTTATAGTCTCATTTCTCTAAGCCTTCAATTCTTTTGGCATTTCACTGGCAAGTAATCTGACTCTTGAACCCTGGATAGCTACTTATTTTACTACTGTGCCCTCTTCCTGTCCACATCTCTCCTTAAATATTTGGTTTCATGCTTGAAGTGGCAGAAAGAATATATATCAGCACAGCACACCCCCGAAATGTGTATTATTCACATATCTCAGATAGTTGCTTCTCAGACTTTATAAAGTTCCACTCAAAGGCAAACTACTAAGATAAAATTCTGTTCCTCAAAGGGCACAATCAAGAGGAGAATCTTTTTCAAGGCCTTTGGCTTGGAGACTTTGTATTACTACCGTCTATGGGAACAGAGCTGTCTCTTTCTTCTAGAATGCCTGTCCTTGGATTTTCTCTTTCCTCCACCTGTGATAGTTATCCTTAATTGTGAACAAGCTCAGTAAGGAACACTTGATCATTTGTGTGCTTGGGTTTTCTCAAATGGTTAATTATAGAGCCCTGACCTAATGAATGGACCAATCCTCTTCCTTTTCTTAGTCTAGCAGCTCCATCCATACTTCCTGTCTACCTTCTGGCCAATCAGCATTTTATTAAACCAATAAATAGGAGTGACAAATATTTACGATGTATAAGAGCATAATCCTACAGCAGGACTTGCTAAGGAAAGGTATGTAACCAGGGACAGGTCCTGGGAAGATGTATATTGTTCCTGTCCCCTCTCTCTGGCTGCTGTGAGGTATTCCGCTTCTGGTACCATAATCTTCTGCTGCAGAACTAGCCAAGAATCAACAAAACCAAGGATTGTGGGCTAGCATCTTCAAAAGTACAAACTGGAAGAGCTTCCCTTTCATGTTGCCTTCCAAGTGTTTGGTCATAACAAGATAAATCCAAAATGTCACTCAAAGGATTGCCTGCCCCAGTCATAGTATTTAGCTCACTCAATCTCTTTCAAATAATTCTTGGAGAGTTGGAGGGTTGATTATTGTGTTGTAAAGGAATCTTAGAATATAAGCCAAAGAGGTATCACAGTTAACTAAAAGAATCACAAATTTAACATGTCTCAATGATGTCGGTGTGTATTTTATGCTGTGTCCAGGCACAGCACTTTTTCTTGTTATTCCTTACCTGAGGATCACTGCACTCTCTAGTAACTCTTGCTACTTTGGTCCTAAAGTATTTAGGCTAAATTTTCTCACGTGCATTTGTCAAGTTTTATAAAGTTCCACTTAAGTGCAAATAAACCACTAGAGAGAAGAGTTCTCCCCCGTTTCTCTCTCTTTCCCTCCCTTCCTCCGTACCTTTCCTTTCCCCCATATCTCCCTCCCTCCTCCAGCGTCTGGTGGCTGACAGCTGCCATTTTTGTGTCTGTATGCTTTTGCTTCTGCTATGATGCTCATAACAAGAATCTTACATGGCCTGGGAGTCTCAAGCAACAAAAATGTATTCTTCTAACTTTCTGGAGACTAGATGCCTAATATCAAGGGGTCATTAGAATTGGCTTTTGAGAGGACTCTCTCAGTAACGCAGAGTGGTCACCTTTTTGTACTTTCATGTGATCTCTTGCCTGTGTTCTATGTTCTAACCTCCTTTTACCAGAATACTAGTCACTTTAAAGTAAGAAACACCTTTTTTAAATTTAATTCCTCTGTAAAGGCTTTATGTTTAAATACATTCAGACACACTGGGAAGTTATGGTTTCAGCACATACATTTGCCCAGAGCCGCTTTCTTTTCATAGTCAGTTGAATATAAATGCCTTGCCTTCTTGGTTTCTCTGAATGTATTCTCTGCACCTGAGCATGGGTCTTCCTTAGCAACTCCGAGTTGTACCTCCAATATCTACTAACACATGGTAGTTTTCTATTTTTGTCAACATACGAAAGTTCTCCAATTTTCTCTCAGACCCTCAGATTATCTGAAAGATCCTACATTTTTTCTCAGTTCCGCCTCCACCTCTATCAGCCTACTTATTTGGCGAAGAGTCTGAGCTGGCATCCATGTTAGCTGTAAGCTCTAATCTATCTCAGCGCGCTGTACTAGTGTGACTTTCCTGCTTAGATTTACTTACAGTACTGAGTACCTTGTCCAGACTCAGCCACATTCCATTCTTTTCCTACAGGAGAGGCAGTGAAAGGAGAAAGCCTATAGTGTATTTTAATAGAATGAGCATTTGAAGCAAGAACTTGGTCTGAATAAAAAGGCTTATCCAATTTTAGGATAGTCATTGTTTTTAAAGTTTGTGGCTGATATTATCCACAAAAGAGAGGTTTTGAAGGAGGCTGTCTGCTTAGTGGAATTGTCTGGGAGCATTCAGAATTTATAATTTCAGCTGCTGGCATTGTTGTCTGGACTGTGGTAGTTGTCTTGTGCTCATCTCTGTCTTTACTTCTAGTCTCATCCAGTTTTCTCTACATACTACTTCCAATGTGCACATTAGGCAGGTTCTCTCCCACTAAGGGGCATCCCCAGCCCAGCGGGGATATCTCATCTTATCACTCCTTAGGGTAGAGAAAACTTCTGTTTCATTATCTGAAACATATCCCCTTACATCATTCAGTTCAGCACATTTGCTCTCAGTCCACACTGGGATGCCAAGCTTTTGGCACAAGCTGTTGGCTCTCCTTAGAGTAGAAGAGTTCCTGGACAAGGCAAGGATTTTGGAGGCAGACCCATCAAGGTATGATGCTGTCTCTAGTTCTTACTAACTAAGGGATCTCAAGGAAGTTACTGAATCTCCTTGAACAAGATGAGTTCCGAATGGTGAAATAAAGACAATGCCAAACACACAGGAGATTGTTAGACTTAGTTAAGCTAGGCAGATATGTGAAGTGCTGGCCTAATTGTTTTCCTATTTCTTCCCATAGCCATGTAGTCAAGCAAACCCATTTACTTCTTAAAACCAGATCATATGCTGTTCCCTCTGAGAACCTGGACTTTTATTTATTCTGACTCTGCAGTTCCTCTGTGAGACCCCGCCAGGGGGTCAGAACATATTCTCCTGAAGTGATGTTAATGAAATTCCAGCCTTAGTTTCCCTGTTTACCAGCTCTGACAGGTCTCTTAGCTCACCACTTCAGTTTTCTCTTCCATAAAAATAGAGGTGATAGAGAAGATTCCTATGCAGGTTACATGAGAGTTCTGCAGGCAGGAAGCATTGCAGAAGAAATGCATAGAATTTAACCTTTAGTATTTCTATAATGATTTTGAGTCAGTCTTATCTTATTGCAAGGGATCGCGTTTATATATTGCCCCTCTTAGATTGTATGTCTAATCTAAAACCTACCATAGTAGATACGTAAAGGAAGTTCACTTACTACTTGTTTATACTTACTTACTTAACAAATCTTATCTGTAAGATATGAAGAATCTTGAGCTTCAAATTTTACCAAAAGATTGATTGTTTGCCTTTTGGTAAGATGGGGCAATTTTTTATGAAAATTCTGATGGAAATAATCAGAAAAGCCCTCATGTGTAATAATGAATGGCATTCTAGCCTTATTTGCTATAGAAAAGTGAAATAAAAATGTAGTTAGGGTCTGGAGATGTAGCTCATTTGGTAGATGAGTTAGCCTAGAATGCATGAAGCCCTCAACTAGATCCCCACCACTGCATAGAACAGTAATGGTGGTGCATGCCTGTGATCTGAGTGTATGGAGTAGAAGCAGAAGTTTAGCTTGGTCATCCTTGGCTTCATGACGAGCTTGAAAATAGCCTGGGCTACATGGGCCAAATTTTGGTGACTTTGGTTTTTTGCATATGTGTGTGTATGTATTTATGAATGTATGTGTCTGTGTGCATGTATATGTATCTGTATGCATGTGTATATGCATGCATGCTTGTATGTGTATGTATAGATAGACTAGAAGACAATCTTGGATATTATTCGTCAGGGGCTAGTCACCCTGTGTTTTGAAACAGAGTCTGTCATTGATGTGAAACTCAATGATTAGGCTAGTTAGGTTGGCAAGCAAGACCACTTGCACACACACACACACACACACACACACACACACACCAGCACTTGGATTATAAGCATGTACCACCTAACCAGCTTTTTTACATGGATTCTGGGTATCAAACTCAGGTCTTCATGTTTGCATGTCAAGCATGTTATTAACTGAGCTATCTCACTAGTCCCTAATGATTTTTCACCTTAAACTAATCCAAGACCTGGTATAGAAGAATGAGGAGTTGGACATACTAGACTATATAATATATTCTCACCTTAGAGAAAAAATACAGTTGGAAATAAGAAACAGCAAGTGTTTTTGTTGAAAATATTGTACTACTTAGCATTAACTTTGCAATGATAATATATCAGTTATATCCTTTTTTTTGGAGGTCTAGTTTATCATTTAATCACCAAAATGATGTCATAAAGTGGGTAGATTCACTGACTCAGTTTCATAGATTGGCAAGGAATGTTAAATTCCTAACAAAAGCTACTTGGCTAATAAATAACAGAGCCAAATTTTAGATTTAGGCCATGTAGTTCTAGCATCTGACTTGCTACCTCTCTTGAGCTTCTCTTTGCATTTATCAAAGGCTGCAGTATATTATTATAGGGAGAAAAAGCCAGTTTTTCAAATTTGTGTAATATTACCAGTGTTTATCAGTCACTTAATGTATTTAAAACTACTCTAATGCAGTAAGATTACGTTGTTATATAATTTATTCTTCATTAGTTAGCATGTAATGTTTATTACATCCTCATACTTCAGCTGGTATTCTGCTTCACATTGATCATAGCAGAAAATGTTTCTGTTTTACTGAAGTTCAAGGTAACAGAAAATATAAATAACACAAAAACAATGTATACTATTGCAAATCATGATAAAAAGGAAGAGAAAGAGGAAGTTGTTAACTGACAAAAATAATAATATAATTTAGATTAAGGAATGAAGAAAAAAACTTTTCTGAAAAGGTAGCATTTCAAAATTAAGTCCCAAAAGGTTTAATAGGACCCCAGCCACTGAGGATGAGTTAAGAATGTACTGCAGTTCAGGTAGATGACAGTGGGTAAAGGCTTTGCCTGGTGGCTGTGCTCCATGCCAGGAACCCACATGATTATTGGAGAGAACTGACTTCTACAGGTTGTCCTCTAACCTCCACACACACACTGTGGAGGCATGCATGTTCCTACCTCACCACCATCACCGTATACACAAAAATAAATAAACAAATAATCAGCTGGTTTATTTTGTGTAGACAGATGAATGTTTTTAGGCAGACAAGCTATAGAAAAGAAAGAGAAAATATGTCACAGAGAAGAGCAGAATTTTCTAAGAAACCATAAAATTGGTATAAAAATAACCCAGGAACTATGAGATAATTTGAAAAAAACAGTTTAGAAACTGCCTTTGTTAGGTGCTGGGCTAGCATATGCCTACTGTACTAGCCCTTGAGAGTCTGAATTAGATGTATCATAACTTTGAGGTCAACCTGTGCTGTAGAAAAGAAGCTGCTGGGCTGGTGATATGGGTCATCAGGTACAGGCACTTGCTATCAAGCCTGACAACTGTAGTGAGATTATGTTGTTACATTGTAAATAATTGTCCCGCCTTCTGGTTTAACAAAATTGCTGATTGGCCAAAGGCAGACAGGAAGTGTGGATGGGGCTCCTAGATTTAAAAAAAAAAAAAAAAAAACTCTGGGAACAGGAAGAACAGAGCAGGGAGACACCAAGAGAAGCCAGCAGCAGATACAGAGGACAACTATGCTGTTCTGAGAAACAGTACCAAGCCTCATGGCTGAACAAGATAAGAATTATGGGTTAGTTTAAGAACAAGAGATAGCTAGCAATGTCTGGGCCCTAGGTCAATCAACACAAAATTAATATAAGCGTTTGTGTGATTATTTGGTGCTAAGCAGCAGTGGGGCTGCAAGTGGGTCCAAATCTCAGGGCTAGGCCCGAAAGTCCAGGACAAAAACCTCTTACTACAGACAACACTACTTTGAATCGTCAGGACCCACATAATGGAAGGAGAGAACCAGCTCCTACAAATTGCCTTTGATTACCGTGCTCCCACCCTGATGCACACAGAGATATACACATAGATGGACACAGAGATGCACACATACACAATGAATAAATTAAACATGATTTTAAAATTTCAAAAAACAAACTACCTTTTTTATTTTAGATACTAAGGGTTAAAATATGCCGTTATGAAGCATATCAGCAGGACCCAAAGAGCTCATCCTTTAGTCAAAGAGGGTAATGTAGGATTGTGAGATAATGTATAAGATAGTAAAGAGAACTGACTAGAAATAAATTCCAGATTCTGATTTCTAAGTGGAAAACATCAGGACATCATTCTTCTCCCTTCAGAATCACACAGATGTGCTAAAGAACAAAACAGAAAAAAATATAGTCCTGGTCTTCAGAGAACGAGATATATGCAGCCCTAGACTCCATAGTATGTGGAAGGGCAGAGAAATACAATTGATAAAGATACCCACAGCTGTGTATATCAGGCAAAGATGATGGAAATCTCAGAAAAGCAAAACCAACAATGTCCACAGGATCATCCTAGGTCTTGAGTATACTTAAAGAAGCCTGGCAGAGGTCTCTATGAAGACTCATCCAAATAACGCTAAAAATAAGATCAAACAAGTAAAGATTGTATCTTTAATGTTAAACAAGATCAAATCTGGGAAATAAAACTAAAAAGAGACTGCTTCAAAGCAATAGTAAAAAGTGAAGACTACACAAAATAGAGAAATGGTAACATAATAGTAACAGAAGTGTTAATTCACTAACTGTGTCATTGATAACTCTGTTGTAGATTGAAGCATTTATAGCAGTGAAAGTTACTTTAATGCTGTATGCCAACAGATAAAATGTCTTTATCACTGTTTGAGATCACAATATAGAAAGGTAATAATTTATATTATATGATAAGAATGCAACTTGAAAAAAAAGTTGGCTGGTTTTTGCAGATCAGTAATCATTTTATCTTTCACACTCTACCTTGCACTGAGCTGTGTCTTCTGTATAGGTCATGCTTTGTAGTTAATGGCTTAAAAGAAATTAAACCAAGTGGGCTCAGTTTCAGAAATAGAGGTGTCTCCTGAGATACGTGTGTGAAGTGAGCTCCTGAAAGCTATGTTCCTACGACAGTTCAAAGACTGGTTTGTTCCACAGCCCAGCGCTGGCTCTAGTAAATGGTTTCTAGAGGTGTCTATTGAGGTTTGCTGAGCAGAGGGAGGGGTGATATTAGTGACTCCCTGGGATACCTGATTTGGAATTTGGAATTTTTCTCTTACATGTTTGACTTCTGAATGGTGTTTTTCTAGGTCGAATACAAAACTAGATGTGTTGGGTTTGCTGCTCAATGACATGTAGTCAGCAAAGATAAAGTCTTGGGAACAAAATCCTGGAAAGTACAATGATTGTCATTTTGTAGTTGAGTTTTTACAGAAGCCTTGCTTTGGAACAATATTTAAAAAGGAGGCACATTACACATTCTATCTCTGTGTGTGTGTGTATGCTATCTTTGTGCACATGCATATACATATGGAAGCCAGAAATAGCTATCTTCCTTTATCATTTTGTGGGTTTATTATAGGGAATCTTGCTGGGCAGCAGTGGCAATGGCTATGCCTATAATCCCAGCACTTGAGAGGCAGAGGTAGGTAGACCTCTGAGTTTGAAGCCAGCCTGTTCTACAGAGAAAGTTCTAGGACAGCCAGGGCCACACAGAGAAATCTCGTTTTGAAAAACAACAAAATAGAGAATCTCAAAGCTGTTTCAGCACAATTGGTTGACCGGGAAACCTCCAAGATTCTCCTGCCTATCATACACACCCCAACATTCATTCTCTCCTATGATATGCTTTTTACATGTATACTGTGGATCAAACTCAGGTCCTCATGCCTATTTAGCAAGCATTTACACACTGAACCATTTCTCCTATCCCACATTTCCATCACACATAAATCTCAGGTTTTACCATTGTTTGAACATGGACCACATGCCCTGTCCCAACACTTTGACTTATGAATGAATTGCTCATTGGTCCCATATTATGTATGTACTGAGGCTAAACAACCTCACATAAGAATACTCTTATCGCTAAAACACTAGGGAAAAGGAGCTACCATGTTTTATTAAGCAGGGACCTTTCATTGTTAAAAGTGAAGTGATTTCTTTAGAAGCCATACACACTGCCAAAGGGAATTATGACTGAGACATGTTTGAGGGGAATAGATGCCAAATGCCATCTCACCTGATAATTCCTGTTCTAATATTTTCCATTAGCTACTTTCAACTCAGGAAATAGTTTAGACCCTTAATGGCCTATGGAACCAGGAAATGAGGAAATGAGCAACATATTCATAGACCCCACCAGTGATTTTGAAATAAAACTTCCTGCCTTTTAAAAATGAAGTCTCCTGCCTGGAGAGATGGCTCATTGGTTAAGAACACTTGCTGCTTTTTCAGAAAACCCTAATTCAGTTTCCAGCAACCACAGGAGACAGCCCACAACCATCTGTAACTCCAGCTCCAGGGGATCTAACACTTCTGGACTTCGCATGTGGGAGCATGCATACCTACACATAATTAAAAATAATAAAATGATTCCTTTTAAAAATTGAGAAAAGTATTACTTTAACACAGTCAGTGTAAGGGCACCACACCCCTCACCCTAACATGTTATAAAATTTTACTTTCCTTTCTTAACCCAACCCTTTTTTTCTAGAGTGCTTTCCCTGTAATAGTTTCAAAAAAAGATTATAAATGTAGAATCATGTTTTTATAGGAGGCCTGATTTTCTATATTAAGTATATGGCTTGAAGTTAATGTGAAGCCTAGACTTTATGTTCTGTGGTGGTAGAGAGCAGCACATATCTTGCTGCATTCTGCAGGGTACAGGAAGTATGACTCAGGACAGCTATGTGGACACTCTGATGGCCCTACTGTGGCAATCTTAGTCTCATCTTATTTTGCACCAAGACTTTAGCTGTGCTCTATGGAGTAACTGTAGAAATAATATTAAGAATAATTGACCTAGTTGACTGAAGCTAGTGAGAGCTCAGGGACTTCAAATTTACATTGGAGAATCTGCATGGGATCAAACTAGGTCCTTAGATTGTGCCAAATGATTTGTTGACAGGCCCTGGCAGTGGAACCAGTACTTATCCCTGGCACATGAAATGGCCTTTTGAAGCCCATTCTCTATGGTGAAATACCTTGCTCAGCCTTGATGTAAGGTTAAGGGTTTGATCCTGCCTCAGTTTGGTATGCTATACTTTGTTGACTCCTCAAGGGAGGCCAGACCTCTTCTGAGGAGTGAATGGGGAGTGGAGAGTGGAGTAGGCAGCGGAGGGGGGACCAGGAGAAGAAGACAGAGGGGGAATTGTGGTTGGGGTGTAAAATGAAAAAAAGTTTAAATAAATAATTAAAAAAGAATAATTTTTTTTAAAGAATAATTGTTTTATACACAATCTGAAAGCAAGTCATTGTAGCCTGAAGTTTCTGGCCTGGCCGGCCCCAAGTCCAGACTTGCCTACAGTCAATTCCAAATACTCACACAAATGTTGATATTAATTACAAATTGTTTGGCCTAGGGCTCAGACTCATTACCAGCCAGCTTTTATAATTTAACTCAGTTCATTTCTATTAATCTATGTCTTGCCACGTGGCTAGTGGCTTTACCTGTGTTACATTACATTTTGTTTTCTTGGGTGGCACCTTGCAGCATCTCCCTCTGACTCTGCCCTCTTTCCCCTTTATCTGTGCTGGGGTTTTCTGCCTGCTTCTAAGATACCTTGCCATAGGCCAGAATAGTTCTTTTATTATCCAATGGTAATTCACAGCATACAGAAAGACATAGTGCATCACTTCCCTTTTCTATCTAATTAAAAAGGAAGGGTTCAATTTCAACATAGCAAAGTTACATATAACAAAACAGCTATCAAGCAAGAATTACAGTTACAATATCTAGGCATGTACCTTGATGCCCAATGCACTAACTTTTTTGTTGTTTTAATTTTTGTTTTGTTTTTTTGGGGACAGGATTTTTATATATGCCCTGGCTGTCCTAGAACTAGCTCTGTAGACCAGGCTGGTCTGCCTTTTTTCTTTTTCTATTTTGTTTTGTTCTGTTTTAATACTACCATTTAGAGAGCCCACCTCAACCATGATGCTTTCTACTATAGCACAGACTAATGGCATGTGTTGGTTAGTAACTTGAGGGAAAAGAGATAGCTTGTCTACAGTCTTCTTTTTCTTTGTACCTGGTAATGCCATATATTATTGGACACATGCATTTCTAATCCACATTTTAAGAATATAATATTATAGTATAAGAACAAAATAATAAGAGAAGAAAATATATAATACAGTTTTGGAAATGCAAACATTTATTTCAAGAAGTGGACTATTGAAAAGTGAATTGAGATACATGGATAAAAAATGAGAATTTATTCAAAAATTAAAAAAAGAAAAAAGGAAAGTGAATTCAGGGGCTGGAGAGATGCTCTGCAGTTAAGTGCACTTGCTGCTCTTTGCAAAGGATCCAGGTTCAGTTCTCAGAGCCTCTGTGGTGGTTCATGGCCATCCATAACTCCAGCTCCAGGGGATTCAATGCAATCTTCTGACTTCTGCAGTCATCAAGCACACATATAGTATGCATGCGTATATGCAGGTAAATGCTTACATATAAAAGAAAAGGAACAAGTATTAATTTTTTGCTGAGGCAGAATTTCTTTATGTAACAGCTTTGGCTGTCCTGGAACTCACTTTGTAGACCAGACTGGCAGAGATCTGCCTGCCTCTGCCCCGCCAAGTCCTGGGATTAAAGGCATGTGTCATTACTTCTAGCTTAAACAATTATTTTTAAGAGAATTGACACAAACAGTAGGGACCGGAGAGATGGTTTAGTGGTTAAGAGCACTAGCTGCTCTTCTAATAGATCTCGATTCAATTCCCAGCATCCACATAGCAGCTCACAACCATCTGTAACTCCGGTTCCAGGGAATCTTTTGGCACTAGGCACATGTGATCTACAGACATAAATGCAGGCAACACACACACACACACACACACACACACACAAATCACATTTAAAAACTATTTGGTTTTTAAAGAGAGATTTAATAGCAATGATGACAATTTAAAAAAAAAAAAAGACAAAAAACAAAGCATACCAAAAAAAAAAAAAAAAAAACCTGGCACAATGGAGCATGCCTTTAATACAAGCACTCAGGAGGCAGTGGCAGGAAACCTGCCAGCTTATGTATATAACAAGTTTTGGCCAAAGCTACATAATGGAAGCCTATCTCAAGAACATACTCAAGTGTCTCTCAGTCTTGCACTTGTGATAAACCTGATACAGACAGGGAAATCCCTGAGCTTTTCTAGTCATACCTCAGTTTTCATCCTGACTCTTTGACTTACTAATAATATGACCTCAAACTACTTGAACTTTTAAGGCAGGCAGCCTCTTAAAGTGAGGACAATGAATCCAGGCTCAAACATTGGGTGACAGTGAGAAGAGCTCATGTCACTGGAGCTTGTCACACCCACAGTTAACTGTGGTCTACTTCTCTCTTCCCTCCGGGCACCCCCGACCCAAACTCTTTGTTGTCTTAGGAAAAGAGTGAACTAATAGCTTGTTGTTGAATGCCAGGCTTCAAAATCATAGGATGTTTCTTCTGACTCTGAGATCCAGTGAACGGTGGAAAGCCTTATTAGAATACAATTATAAAGAAGGGTGACTTATTTCCACATGATAGCCCAGAGTAATAGTGTTTTGTTGATCAGGTTATAACAGATGAATGTCATCATGCAGCAAATGCTCTCTTTGTTCCCTTTTCTTGTCACAATTTAATAGAAAGTAATTGATTAAATTCTGTTAGTCTTGTAGTGAGGAAACTAGAGAAGATAAGGAACAACGGAAGACTGATTCTCACTGCACTGTTGCTTTCCACCCCCTCCTGTGTGTGTCAGTCACTGCTAACAGGCTTTATATCAATTGTCAGAATACTCTCACATACTGTAGTGGTTACAAAGAGGAGAAATGGTATAGGTTTGCTATGCAACACCCTTTTTTTATTCTATTTCTTTCACATCATGCCTCTCAATTCCAGCCCCCCCCAAAAAAATAAGACAAATAAAATGTAAGAGAAAAAAAGGTAAAAAGAGGAAGAAGGGGAAATCTCATCATGGAAGCTGCAGTATAACACAGTGAGTCACGCAGCAAACTCATTTATCCATACATTTTCACATGCAGGTGTTCATGGGGCCTGGGTAGTTGCAGGGTTGGTCAGCCTACCAGCTCTCCCCTGTCTTCTCCATCAGGGTGAGCTCTCCAGCATTTGCAGCAGTGAGCAAGGGGCAGGGCCAGTTCTCTGGACTTTCACATCCTCAGGGTGGGTTCTCCTACACCTACACCTTCAGGGCAAGCTCTACTGTGTTGCCCAGGTGAGGTGTAAGGACCACTCTCCACAGTGCTGGAACTCATAAGGGACAGGGACAGGGACAGGGACAGCTCTCCTGCCCAGCTGTCTCAGGTGTTGATGTGGTGGCATCTCTCCTCCATCCATGCTGCCTCAGGACAGATTGGTAATGAGGCTGCTCTCCCGGCTCACAATTTTAGGGCTGGCTTACCCACACCTCCACCAACAGAGTTGTTGCAATTCTATTGCCCTGGTGAGGTGTATACAACACCTTTTATTTGTTGTCTAGGATGTTTTTCTTTCCTTACTTTCTAAAATTAATGTCTAAGAATTACATTGATTATATTAATGAGTAAAATGTAATGTTTTGATACACATATACATTGTATGTTGTTTTTGTTTTGTTTTAAAATTCTGGTCTCTCTATGACTGCTCTGGCATTGATTCCAAATTCAGCTAGCCTAGAACTCACTATATAGACCAGGATGGTCTTGAACTCATGGAGATAGATCCACCTGCTTCTGGTCCCTGAGTACTTGGATTAAAGATGTGCACCACGATAGCCAGATACACTGTATAATTTCTAAATCAGGTTAAGTATATTCCTTAAATATTTATCATTTCTTTTTAAATTTTTTATTGTTTAGAGTGTTTGACTGCATGTACCCAGTATGCCACCTGCAGAATCTAAAAGAGGGCATTGGATCCCCAGTAACCAGAGTTACAGGTAGCTGTGAACCTCCATGCAGATGCTGAGAACTGAACCTAGGTTCTCTGCAGGAGTAACCAGTAGTAACTGCTGAGCTATCTCCACAGGCCCCATTTATTACTTTTTAACGGTGATAACATTTGAACTGTTTACTCCAGCTTTTTGAAATACACTCTGTTCTGTAGTAGCACTCAGTACCTCTGACTTTTACCTTACTGTAACTTAGTGCCCATTAAGCAAACTTTTCAAACCCTCTGTATTCACTGTCCCCAGGTTCTAATAACTACCATTCTCCTCTCGGCTTTCATGCCATCCGATTTTGTAGATTTAACATACAAATAAGATCACATGGTGCTTTGCCTTTCTGTGCCTGGCTTATTTATTGAGCCTAGTGATAGCCAGTCCCTGATTGGTGATCACAAATAACAGATTTATTTCTTTTTATGGCTGATTAGTATTTCACTGTGCCTATGTTCTACATTTTCTTTATTAGTTGATGGACACTTAGGTTGATTCCATTCTTGGCTGTTGTGAATATTGCTGCTGTAAGCATCCTGGTTTGCTCTTCTTTTCTCTCAAAATTGCTTCAGCCATTACTCAGAAGTGTGTGTGTGTGTGTGTGTGTGTGTATGTACATACGCATCTAGAATTGTTTTTGTCTACTTCTTTATAGAATGCCATTTGTAGCTTCATAGGAATTATGAACATTGAATCTAGAAATCTCTGTGAGTAGTTGCTGGGATCATGAGTTTGATCTGGCATGATATGACAACACTTTACCTAGTTAGTAGCAGCTTCTCTGAAGGGAGAGGTCTCATGCCCCACCCAGGGGACACTATGGGAGGAGCAGCTATCAGCAGGGGACACTGAGAGGCTGTTTCTACATAGAAGAACTTTATTATTATAATAACATTAAGACATTGTTATACTAGAAAGGGGTGAGAGAAAGAGACAGAGAGAGAGAGAGAGAGGGAGGGAGAGATCTCCCAGGAGCAAAGAAGCAAGGAAAGATGTTAGCGGTGGGAATTCTTCTTCAATGGGCTTGATGTCAGAATGCAGAGCAGGGCCTGGCTTCAGAGGCTGGATCAGAATACTAACAGTAGTACTAACATTTAACAATATTCTTCTAACATAAAAAAGCTAAATGTCTTTAATTTTTTTCATCAGTGTTTTAAAGTTTTTATTATAGAGTTTTTTCACTTTGGTTAACTTTATTTCTATTGTGTTGTGTTGTGTTGTGTTGTATTGTATTGTATGATAGCATTCTAGCTAGATTCCTGTGATAAAACACATGACTAAAGCAACCTGGGAGGAAGGGTTTATTTCAGCTTACATTGCCAGGCCACACTCCATTACAAAGGAATCAGGGAAGGGACTCAAGGCAGGAACCCAGAAGCAGGAACTGAAGCCATAGAGGACATGGAGGACTGCTCACTGACTTGCTCCCTCATATCATACTTAGTCTTTTTCCCACACAACCCAGGAATAACCTACCTGGGGTGGACCTCCCACAGTGTGTTGGGCCCTCTTACATTAATCATTAATCAAGAAAATGACCATTAGGCTTTGCTCTTGGGCCAATCTTGTGGAGGGCATTCTCTCATTTGAAGTTGCCTCTTCTCAGATAACTCTAATTTGTGTCCAGTTGACAAAAAAAAAAAAAAAAAAAAAAAAAAAAAAAAAAAAAAAAAAAAAAAAAAAAAAAAAAAAAAAAAAAAAAAAAAAAAACTAGCCAGCACCAGAGACCAGTAGCACCCAATGAAGCCTCATGTTTCCCAACCCAGTCTTGTGGAAAAAACTGATGCAGTATGTTATTTAACGTGGTTTGTTTTGACTACTAGTAAAGTGTATTAAATCATTGAATGCTTTAGAAATTAAGGTCAAGTTATTTGTAAGTAGAATTCAGTTATACTCTGCTCAAAGGGCTATGGTGGGTCCGAAATAACCTTCATTTGAAAAAAAAGCAAATGTTGGTGAATGCCTGAGGTTACTTAGCATATTTGTTGTGAGTTGGATCAAGTTTAATTTTATTTGCTGTGGATTTTAGTGTTCTAATTGAGGCAGAAAGCTGAATTGTTGGTTAGGGACATTCTTTTCTCCTCTGGACTCTGTCTCACCTTTCATTGTGGTAAGATGCAAATGAGGCAGTAGGCTATCCTGTGAGCTAGTCAGGCAGGTATTTATGTCCCCCTGGTTTTCTTTTCTCACTAATACCATGGAGTTGGTTTTTTTATGTTTGCTGAGGTTTTAGATTTGCTTAGCAGTTGCTAGCAAAGATAGAAAAGATAATGAGCTGAATGGCTAGAATTCAACACAAGAGTAATGGTTTACTTTATCTTTGCATAATGTTAAAGAGAGCTAGGTTTCTCTTCCCTTTGTCCTTGAGGTTTCCCACTCAGTGTCATGGACTGTTTGATTACTAATACTTAGAAAGCTCTCTTATTTCTTTCTAGTGTTTCTCATTCACATTGTTTTCTATCTTTTGTTCTGGACTTGCAGCACTTGGGATTTGTAATGTGCACTTCTAAGTATAGATAGAAATACTGGGTTTTGATAATTAACAAAAAAACTCAGCATTTCACCTCTTTTTCTTCCTATATCAGCCCTGTGGCATTTTGTGGTTCAGGAGATCCCTTAACCCTAAGTCCTGAACCTGATCTATGTTTGTACTCTGTTAAACCAAATGTGATGGTGCTCTTGAAAGTGATGGGCAGTGCGCAGGAGCAGTGGTTTTCTTCAGGACTTTGTCTCTGCCCTCTGGGCTGTGTTTCTGCCTGGGTTATGTTGTCCTCCTTTCCACTTGACCCGTTCTATGGCCACTAGGATGAGCATGTTCAGCAGGTAGAACCTGAGACAGGGCAGAGTCTTTGCAGCCACTGTCCTGAGAGAACTTGCATCTGAGTGGGATCATTTTTAGAGTATGTGCTTCCTGGTGGGTAACAAAATGCTGTTTAACAATAGAGCTCTTGCTGTGCTGTGTTTGGAGAGAACAGACTAGAAAAAGTCCTCATATTCAGGTTTTTCCTTATTTTCATTTTGACTGTTTGTATTTCTAACTGTGACATTTCAGAGGATATGTTACTCAACTCAAACTTATTTAATGGGAAATATGTGTGGTTTTGTTTAAAAAGTGTAGTTTTAGACAGATGACTTGGGGGATAACAGCCTCTAGAGCAGATTATCCCCCAGTGCATCATCTTCAAACAGCATTTAAAACGATGGCAGGAAACCATTCCAGATTCAGACCTGCGTGTATATATATATGCGTGCGCATGTAGAAACACCTGTACATACATGTGAGCGAGTGATAGGACAGTGGAGAGGACTCTGAGAAGGAGGGAGACCCTAACAGGGAGAAGGAGGAGGATAATGGAGCAGTGTGACAGGAAAGCAAACATTGGGAAGAGAAGCCAAAGCTGGGGGATGGTGCAGCTGGCAGGGGGATGGAAGGGCAGGATGATTAAAAATAGCACTGTGTTAAAAGCCATAATGAAAACCATTGGTTTTTTGTGTTAATTTTTAAAAAATGTATTAAACTTTATTTTATGTGCATTGGTGTGAAGTTATCAGATACCTTGGAACTGGAGGTACAGACAGCTGTAAACTGCCATATGGGTACGGGAATTGAACTCAGGTCCTCAGGAAGAACAGCCATCTGAGCCATCTCTCCAACCCTTGGTGTGTTAATTTTTAAGAAAAAATTTGTGATTAAATTTTAATCTTTTAAAAAATATTAAAACATTTGGAAAAACTTTCAAATTATATTTTAATTACTCTGGCTCTAAGCAGAAAGGCTCTGAATATGTCAAAATTGCTTTTTCATAGAATTCTAATTTCATGGTAAGAAGACTTGATATTAGAAAATCTCAAATTACCTACAAAGTAGACTGCATTAATTGAAACACATAGCAACTCTGAGGACTTTCTTAAAGTCTAGATTTTATGTTACCCTTTGCTTTTTACTCTGATAGAGATTAAAAAGGCATTCTCTTTTTGAATTTCCCCCCTTAGCCCATTTAGTGGAAGGAAACAGGACACATTACTTTTGCTTTTCCTTACTGGGTAATGACTGATCTAGTCTGTTTCTCTCAATTTACATGACTAAGAGGAAACTGAAACCTAGCTAAGTTTAAATGACTTGCCTTAGGGTAGACAGTGAGCTGGTGCCTGTTTGAGCTGGGGGCCCTGTGTTTGCCAGGAGTGTCTTGGTTTCTGTTGCCTGTAGATACACAGCCATCTATCTCTAAGTGGTGGAGTCCTCAGCACTTGCTGTAATCTTTGGTCACAGGTAATTCTCTACCTCTCTGCCATTTCTCCCAGTCAGTGACATGCTCAGAAGTTCAGAACTGCAGAAACTCAGGGAGATGATCTGGGGGATTTCAGTTTCCCATGGACAGGTGGATGAGTGGCGAGGAGGATGTCTTGTGAAAGTAAGAGACTAGATAGTAACATGGCAGTGAACGAAGGCTGCTGAAGTGGGGGAGGGTGTTAGCAGAACCCTTTACAGACAGTAGAAAATGTATTGGAAGAGAGAAGAAAAATAGTATAAGAACAAGTACTTTCTAACATCATCAGTTCTTGAAGAGCATGCTTTTTGTTTATTTAAAGAAAAGACTTAGTTCCCTTCCAATACCCAGGAAGTATATTTTAAGAAAAGTTTAAAAACAGCAAAAATAAAATAAAGAAGAATGATGAGGGGCAGGAGAAGGTGAGAAATCCTAGTTTTTGCTCAAGAAAAGCTTAAGCACTAAGTTGGAGATGGAAAACATTTTGATTTAGAAATAGGATGTCAATAATACTCTGCTTTTGTGAATATTAGAAGATTCAAGGAAGTAAGTTAAGAACTTACAAAATTGTTTATCTGAGAAAACCAACTTCCATTTATGTAAAGTTAAAACTATTTTACAACCATTGGTCTTTTTCTAAATTTATTTTTTTCATGCATATTGACAGCTTATATCTTATTCATTTAATACGTAGCACCTTTAGGGTGCTGAACTCTGTGGGTTTTTCCTCATGTGCTTTTTTTCCTTGGGATTTAAGTGTTCTTAGCCCAGAAGATTACCTATTGTTTCTCTAAATGTGCTCTCCCTGGGCACAGAAGGGACTACTCAAATGAGGTTATAATTCCTGTTTGCCCCTGGGCGGTTTCCAGCAGAAAGAAAGGCATGATGGGAAGTAGTTTGGTTACCTTTCACAACAGGTGTCTTTGTCAGCGCACCTATTCAGATATCACAGTGTGGAAGCTCTGAGTCACTGCAGAAAGGAAAGTACAAAAGCAATTGCTTGGGCTTTCACATCTAGAGAGCCACACTGCAAGATAAATCTCACGTCTTCTGGCGCTAATGAATATATGAAGAGGTTTGCAGTCTCTTTAAAAATACTACTGAAAAGATAAAAAAGGAATTTAAAAGGTATGAACTGCCCAGATAATTTATGATGCCTCGAGTACTGATTATCATTTAATTTTTACTTGGCTAATCATCTTTAAGATAAGGTACTGAGAAATTTTTAATGGAAAAAAAAGGCTCTAAATACAAAGCTGCATTATGGGGGTAGAAATGAAGTAAAAATGCTTTACTGGCTCCTGTGAGGTTCAAACACAGCTTGAAGCTGTTTTAATCAGGAGAATTTATTTAAGATATTGCATTTTCTGATTAAGTAAGCCTATTAGACTTGGTTGTTTTCTAGCCAGGGAAGTTTGCCCTTCTGTGAGCAAATGTTTTTAAATCAGAATGCTTACAGAAGTCGCACAACTTCCTTAGTCATGTTTAATGGCACAAGATACCAGTAATCATGCTAATCTATGGAAGATGAAAAATTCTTAGAAAAATAGATACTACATATTGTTCTGAGTTTTGTTTGCCCAATTTTTCACAAGCTAGTGAATTTAGAAAACATCATCTTGGTATTGGTAATGAAGCCTAAAGACTAACACATAGCAGTATTTCTTTGTATTTTAAATAGAAACCACCAGTTTGATGTCTAATACTAACAAACAATACTTGTCAGTACTATAGTACTATTAATACTTGGCAGATACTGGAATCAGGTAATGGGCTTTTGCAGGAACTGTATCTGTCGTCTTTGCCCCATATTGTACATGGACTAAGCATGTGTTATATATGTTGGAGGTTTAGGGAACGTTTCTTCCTGACACCTAAAGCCTGTTTACAGTCTCCAGCTGTTCTTCAAAAACCATTTGTGGTAACTAAAGAACAGATAGTCTGTGACTATCAGCTGGTTTGAGTAATTAAAAGAAGCCCCTAACTTTAAATATAACAAGAGGAAGAATGATTATTAATGGAGATAAAAACAGTTTATAAATGTGACCCTTGTGCTTCTTCCAGAATCACATCAGATATTTGTATTTTTTTTTTAAAGTGGGAGAAAGGAAAATTATTATCAACTAGTATTGTTGTCTCAAATGAATTGTTTCATATTTTGGTTCTTTTTTTTTTTTTTTAACAGAAATACTCAGGGGAAAGGATTCTTTATTCCCCCTACAGACTTCAGAGATAAATTTTAACTGAACCAAGAGTTCTATAAATTCTGAGAAATAATAGGTTATTGTCTTTTTATTTTCTAAGAATAAGGAAAAATAAGCACTGATTGCTTTAAGAAAAATCTACTTTTCTTCCATGAAGAATCTTCATATAAATAACAATGAAGTAAGAAGATGAGCTATTTGAAAATGTTTTAATTACCAAGGACATAACATAAATCAACTTTTGTTTTGGAGGAGTTCCATATAGCATATTTCTAGTTAGGAAACTTCTCCTTTTTTCTGGTTTTTGAAATTTAAAGATTTCCCAAACCCGAATTTCTCCATGTGCAGTATTGAGAATGCAGGAGGTGTTTATGGTGTATACTTCCTGCATAGATAAGAGACAGCCTCGGAGTTTCCACTAGGGGTGAATTGCTAGGCAAGCCTGTGATAGCAGCTGCCTCTCTCTCTCTCTCTCTCTCTTTTTTCCTCTGGATTTTGAAACTCAGCCCCTGGATTTCAAGTGTATGTGTGTGTGTACTGGCACTGAGCTGCCTTAGGAGATTTTCCCTCTACAGTCTGGTCTGAAACTGGGGAAGGAGCAGCAGCTGGCAAGATGATGGAAGAAATCTCCATTATGGTAGCCTATGACGCCCATGTTTTCAGTCAGCTGCAAGATGAAGACTTCCTCACTAGCCTGGTGGCCATCAGCAAGCCCAGGTCCATGGTAGGTGGCTCCTTGCACACTACACTAGGGCTCTTCTTTCTGTAACAAGATGGCCACAATCCATACTGAGAGTATGGTAAGGTAGGTTTCTGTGAAGTAAAGAGAAGCACCGATGTTGACTTTGTGTTACAGGCTACAGCAAGGTCTGCAGGCTTTCAGTGGTTTTGTTGCATAAATAAACACTGTTATGTGTCAATAGTATGTTTTAAACATTGCCGTAAAGAAGTTGAGAAGAACTTTATAATGCCAAATACCACTTTGCTTTGTGTCTTGTGTCCTGTTAGGTGAAACTAGCTGCAGTTCCATA
Organism: Sigmodon hispidus; assembly: GCA_004025045.1. Classification (NCBI taxonomy): domain Eukaryota; kingdom Metazoa; phylum Chordata; class Mammalia; order Rodentia; family Cricetidae; genus Sigmodon; species Sigmodon hispidus. Next base: position 23,693 of record PVIH01001056.1, read on the forward strand.
CATTCCACTCAGTCACTTTAAAGTACAACATTTCTTTCACTGAGCCATAGCATCTTTGTAAATTAAGCTACCTAGTAAGCTTTCAGTTCTCAAATTATCTAAGAGCTAGAACAAACTGACTTCTTAGAGAAGTTTCACTGTCATTTAATATTTGTAAGAAGGTTTTATTTTTTTATTTTTCTGCTTATTGTCTTAGCATGTGCATTCTGGTATGGTAGAAAATATGTTCTTACAATGTCTGCTGTTGGTCTTTTCACGGGGCAGCATGGCTCACACAGTGATCGGTGTCTAAGCACACTCTCCTAACTGTGTCTGTGCCTGTTCTTCTCTAGGTTAGTAATGCACTGCAGCAGCAGAACAAACACTTTATCCTGACAGTTAGACCTTAGGAGTCGGAAAACCCAACTAGTAAATTACCAAGAAAAAAGATACAGGGTCAAATTCCGGATTGATGGATTCAAAGAGACCTAAAGGTTTTATCAGCCAGATACAATGTGTTAACATTGTTTAGCTGCTGATTTTAATAAAATATTTTTTAAAAAGTAAGATAATGGAGGAGGGAGGAATTGGCCACTGATTAGTTATTTAATGATATTAATGGACTTATTTAATTTTTGTAAGGCAATATGATTATTTTAAAACAGTTACTTAGGCATACATTAAAGAATTATTTTAAAAAACAAAAACAACCAACTCTAGAGGACCCTGTAAGGGATTGGTGCTGTAGAAGGAAGCTGGTACTGTTAATAATAGCACACACATAAGCATGCATAGGGCTTCATTAGACTGTCCTTTCCGTCATGTTTTGTAGATGTGGCTTAAAAAGTAGGTATATAAAAGCAAAAACAAAATCGTAATATGTTTCTGGGGTGTTTATTAAGAGAATCATCTAGCCAATTACTTGTTTATATATATATTGTTTATATATATATACACATATATATATTCCATTTTTTAATTTTCTTTTTTGATTATTTTATTTTATGTATGTAAGTGTTTTGTTTGCATGTCTGTATGCCATGTATGTGCTTGGTGCTCAGGGAGGTCAGAAGAGGGCACTGGATGCCCTGGAACTGGAGCTATAAACAGCTGTGAGTAAACATGTGGGTGCTGGGACTCAAACCTGGGTCCTCTGAAAAAAACAAAACAATAAATGCTCTTAATCATTAAGGCATTTCTGCAGGCCCACAATTGTTATTTTGTGAAATTTATTGCCTACCATCATATATGTGTGTGTGTGTGTGTGTGTGTGTGTGTGTGTGTGTGCCAAACACATACATGGCATACAGACATGCAAACAAAACACTTACATACATAAAATAAAATATATATATATATATGCTGAGTCAGGATAAGAAAGTGTTAGATACCTAAGTTATAATTATAATGAATATAATTTCATAATAGTCTATTGTAAGTTTCCACCAAAAGAATTAAAAAGCTTGGGGTTTTTTGTTTTGTTTTGTTTTGTTTTTATTTCTTTGTGGCAGTTTTGCCAGGATCCTCTTAGAATATGAACTGACTCTTCAAAAGCCTATAGGAGTTTTCCAGACCAAAGGAAAGAAGAAACAAAAACAGATGTGGGCAGTGGGTGTAGCTCAGCCACTGAGTACCTGTGGTCATGTCAGCCACCTTGTCTTTGATCCTTAACACCACAAAGGCAAGCTAGCAAACAGTTCAGCAGAGTGTAAATGGAGAGGACAAAGGAGGTGAAGAGATAAAAATCTCCTGAGTCACAGGGAGCAAAAGCATCTCACTGCTCAACAAAAATGGACATTGTATTCAAGTGTTTGGAGGGAGAGGAGGTAGGGAGAGAAAACATGGAAATGGGACTCTGTGACTCTGTGACTGAATCTTAAGCATTTTTCAAAAATCATTTTCAATGTGGAGGTAATACATGTATATTTGATGTAGAATTTGGCTACTGATGGGGCTGGAGAGATGGCTCATAGATTAAGAGCACTGAGTGTTTTCCCAGAGGTCCTGAGTTTGACTCCCAGCATCCACATAGTAGCTCACAACCATCTCCAATGAGGTCTGGTGCCCTCTTCTGTACATAATAAATAAATAAACACTTAAAAAATAAAGGAATTTGGTCACTGACATAGAAAGGTTGATATAAAAGGCACAGAATATTTTCTATAACAACTTTTAAAATAAAAATTACATTTTAGCTAGACATGTTAGTATATGACTTTAATCCCAGTACTCAGGAGGCTGAGATAGGTTTCAGTGTAAGTTCAAGGTTAGCCTCATACACACAGTGAGTTCTAGGTCAGTAGGACTACACAATGAGATTCTTATCTCAAAAATAAAACAAATAAAAATTACATTTAATTAACATATTTTCTGTGGAGGGATGTTATGCATGGAATGATCAGAGGACCAGACGGGAGCTGCTTGTCTGCCTTTTCTCTGCAGGCCCTGGGGACAGAACTCAGGTCAGCAGATTGGGAGCTGCTTTGCAGGCTCCATACTAAACTTCTAAATCGTTTAGAGATTGAGGTGCTTGTTATATAACATCCTAAAGGTGTTTAGATTCCTTTATCAGATGTGGAATTTAAGATAATCTTTTGGAGGTAATGGCTGATTTTGATTTGTGTGGAAAACCTAGAATAAAGTTGTTCTGAGACACACTGTTCACCATGTGATCCGGTTTATATTCCATAGTGATTTTTTTCAGTTTATTTGAGATGAAACCTCAAAAGGATATGAAAGAAGTCATTAGGCTTTCAGTAATCTGAAGCAGAAGCACTTGAACTCTGAAGGCTGCCCAGGCCCCCTCTCTCTGTGAACAGAGTGCCCAGCTGCTTCTTACACCTCTGCCTTTTCTCAGTCTTTTGCAGCTTTTCTTTCTTGGTGCAGTCTTGCTGTATTGTCAGGCTTTCCTTGAACTCTTGGGCTCCAGTAAGGTACTTAGCCTCCCACTAGCAGGAACTGCCTGTGTATAGCGCTAGTGTTTACCCTCAGCTGTTTATAACTGCCTAGGGTAAATGAAGGGGAGAGCCACACCTGGTGTACTTACTGTGTTACAGGGAAAGCTTTGAGCATGTATTTAAATTTAAAATACATGATCTCATGTTTAAACAGTGAATAAGCCTAATAACTAATGCATACTCCAACAGACACAAATATTTCAGGTTGTTTCAATTTATATTCTCAGTTATTGAGAATTTAAATTTTCTAATTTATTGAGGTGCCATGAAAGGAATATTGCTTTCAGATGTATGTCAATAAGAGCCAATATGTAGAGTGGTTTAATGTTTGTTTTAATGCAATGTTCTAGGCACAATTAGACTGTCAGCCCTTCAAAGTCTCCTTTCCCCAATCTTATGAGAGAAGGGATCAGAGTCAGTATTTATGAGACTACTATTGACTTACTATTTATGAGACGATTATAGGTAGAACCAACTAGAACAGTAGTTCTCAAAATACCAGTTATCCTGCATACCAGATATTTAGATTACAATTCATAACAGTAGCAAAATTACAGTTATAAAGTAGCAGCAAGGAGCTGGAGAGATGGCTCAGCCGTTAAAGGCTAGGCTCACAACCAAAAATATAAGTTAGCAGCAAAATAATTTTTTGGTTGAGGTAACCACACCATGAGGTTCCAGCATTAGGTTGAGAACCACTAACCTAGAGATTAACTGCCACCATTGACCAGTGAGGAAGGAAGGCTGGAACAGTAGGTTTGGCCTTGGAGGCTGATGAGGTGTTTGCTAGGCAAGAAGGGGTGGTACCTTTGGTACCATGTTGCACATCATGAAATTTAATATGATCGTGTCTCTGAAGGAGACTTGATTGACCAGTGGTTACCCTTAACCTTTAACAAAAGCCACTTAACCATAAAACACAGGCTATTCTATCTTGGCACCAGATAGATATTCTTAACTGACAGTTACCAAAATAGTACAAAGCCAGCAGCGGAAGGGGCCTCTTTCAAGGAACTAAAGTTTTTCTGTTCTATAGATGGAAGATGGGGTGGGCATTCTGCAGTTTCTTCCCCTTAGTGGTTTGGCACATGGATTAATTACATCAAGCAAACCAATAAAAAAAAAAATCTTAGCAATTCCATATGCCAGAGATAAGGAAAATAATAAAATCAATCCTGTTACTTCTAAATCATCACTGAATAAACATTTCAAATATTGTTTAAAATCAAACATTATAAAGCTAACAAGATTCTTCCATACTAAAAATTGTTTATTGAACATGTCTTATTTTCATTGTTATTTAGCATATTCTTGGCACCTTTTATCAATATCAGATTAGTCCAGGAAACCAAATCTCTTCTCATTTGATTTTTCAATTTTGATAAGCTAACATTCTTAGGATTCTAACGGTAGAATTCTGTATTATTTGAAACAAGAAAGGGAATTTATTCACCGGGATATGTCCTTGAAATGCAAGGACAAACTTTGAGCTATGCAGCAAGGCTGGGCCTGGTCTCATGCTGGCAGGCATCCTGCATCTGCATCTCTTGCCATCTAATTAACTTCCTTTGCATCCACTTTATTTATTTCTTCATCCCTGGGTTTTCTAGTTTCCTTGTTCCTGGGGCACAGTACTGCTGCCATGCAGCATCTAGATTTATAGCTCCATCATAGACCGTGAGTAGTGTTGCTGCCTCTGACTCACAGATCTATGTGCCTTTGGAGAGAAACTCATTCAGTTGATTTTGGTAAATTGAGAGGATACAGAATAGAACCCACAAGTGCATGATTGGACATAGCAATGATTATCTTTAATAGCTCCAATCTAGACACAATCCAAAGATGTGTCACGTGGCAAATATCTAAATATACAGTGGCATATCCATACAGTGGACTATAAATACCAAGTATAGAAGAATGAAATACTGATATCTGCTACAATATAGATTAAAATCACAAACATGAAACTAATAAAAGGATCCAGTTACAAAAGACTAAATGTTGGATGATTGCTGACACTGGACATGAGAGATTTTGAAAATGGCTAGTGAAGTTATGTGATGTTTTGTACATACTTAAAATTCTTCTTTGTCACAAGTTTTTTAAAGTTTCTAGTTACTTTTTGTTAGTATTTCCAAACCATGGGCTCTATTTCAGTTTTAACCAGTCAGCAAAGGACACATTCCTGCCCTTCCAGCTCACTTTCTCTTCCTCTGCTTCCGCTTTCACTGACTATCTTCTCCCCCTCAGTTCAGACAACGTAGCTCATAGTTCCGTTGTCTGTTTCCATCTGTTTAGAAGCTCTATGCTTTCCCTTTGTGCTTCTGAAAGGTATTCCACTTGGCTTCTTCTACACTTCAGAAGGGCTACATCCTTGCTTCCATCTTAGCTTCCTCCCTGGGTATACCTATAGACCAGGCGTTCCTTTTACATGTATATTACCCTTTGGAGGAGTGTGTATGCAATAGGATTTTTATTTATTTTATTTTAATTTAATTTGAGATAGAGTCTAACTATATAGTCCTGGCTGGACAGAAACTCACTTTGTAGATCTGACTGGACTGAAACTCACAGAGATCTGCCCACTTCTGCCTCCCAAGTCCTGGGGTTAAAGATGTACACACCACACCCTGTTCTAATAGGATTTTGCAGGCATTTAGTTCACTGTGCACATGTGAACAAACCTCATAGCTTTGACCCCTTAGCTCCCTGCATTCAATAACCCTAACATCTGTGGTAGGTGCTTTAGATGGCAATTCTTATTTATGTTTGATAACCACCATAAAGACAGGGTTGTCATTACTGTCTAATGCATAATGATATGGAGACCTTGGGAAGTTAAATAACTTTCCCCCAAGATCGCATAGGGAGGCAGAAGTAACTGAGACTGGAGGAAGCCTGTTGTGTTACACTCCCGAGCCTCTGCAAATACCCCTAAACTTGTTTGCTTTTCTCTTGTCCCTAAGTAAGAACCTGCTCTTGACAGTGGGGGTTGGAAGCAGAGAGGAAACAGGAAAGCTAAATCTGTCTTTGCTGCTCTTCTCTTGACTGGCTATGACCGAATCCCTGGGGAAGGTTCCTAGAGAGTGGACTGCCAATAATACTGCGATTGGCATCGGAAGGAAGACTCTATAACTTTAAAACTAGCTGTCTTTCTGATATGGAGTGAATTAAAATAGGAATGGCAGACTTTAAACGTGGAATCAGAAACATTGTTGGCAGTTACTGTGTAAAGACTGCTTGCAGGGCAAGATGATTTTCCATTAGGGTGTTTTCATTAGAAATATCTTAGTCTGCTCAGTCTGCAGCCCAACTACCATAGACTGGGTGAGGGTCACTTCCCTCAGTTCTAGAGTCTGAAAGCAGAGATCAGGTGCCAGAACTATTGGAATCCCATTGGGGGCCGGCCCTCTCATTTACAGATGATTGTTTTGTTGTAGTTTAGTATGGCAGAAAGCACAGGAAGTGCAAACATTCTTATGATCCCTCCTGTGAGAGAATAACCACGTTCTCAGAACTTGCTTGCCTCCCAAAGGCCCCATGACCCAATCCTGTTAAGAATTGAATATCTGAATAGGAATTGGTGGGGAGCATATTTGGTCCCCAGTGTACATTCTTAGGAAATTCTAGAGCAGTAAGGGATAGACTGTTGTATAAGGTTCTGGCTGGCCTTTCCTGTCTGGCCTTGAGGTTTGGACCCACTCTCTTCCCTTCTTAGCCTCAAATAATCACACACTGGCTTATATTATTTTATGCTGATTGACCCAGGGCCCAGGCATATAGTTTGCTAACTCCTTCATCTGAACTCAACCCATCTTGTTCAGCCATGTGGCTCAGTACCTTTTCTCAGAGCAGCATTTCAGCTTTTTTCTCTGTGTCTGCTGCCTCTCCTTATCATGTCTGTGGTGGCTCTCTCTGGCGGCTCTCTGGCATCTCTCTCTGTTCTTCTTGTACTCAGTGTTTTCTTAGCCCAGTAGCCCCGCCCACACTTCCTGTCTGCCTTTTGGCCAATCAGCTTTTATTAAACCCATAGGCGGGACAAATATTTACAATGTAACACATAATTCACTGCAATAAACTATCCTGAATAAAGACTTAGGAATATGGATGAAGGGTTACTTGACCTCAAAACAGTCATCACCACAAAGTCTTATTCTATTATAGATGATGACCTCATGGAAGTTACATCATGGAATTCCTAAACTATCTTCTATTTCAAGTGAACTGTTTACTGCTATCTCAGATGCTGAGGAAGTTTTTATGTACTTAAAAAAGGGATGAGGTTAATTCGTAACTTAATTCTAAATATATTTTCATAGAAGGATATGTTGCAGGAATAGTTTGTATGAAATATGCAATGTATTAATGTTTATTAATCTGTTTCATAATTTCATACTTCCAATGGGTGAAAACACACTAGGATTTTAATTGTTCAATATTGGACACTGACATTTTTATTTATTTGATCATCAACTGAACATTCATTGATCTGTCACTGTGTGCTAGTGACATTATGTTCTTGGCATAGAAAAGCTAGATATGTAAAACACTACATGGTAACTATCATGAATCTTACAGACATAAACATGAGCTAGTGATGCTGTTTACCAGGCTTCACATTGAGTATCATGTCAGTAAGTGAGAGTCCTACTCCTGCTATCTGAGATCTGAATGACATCTATGGGAAAATTAAGAAAATGTATCTCAAGTAGGGGGAACCTGGAGATAGCCCTCTAAGTGGCAGAACCAGAAAATCAATGTGGTTAGAGCATGAGTCAAGGAAAGCCTGATAAGAAATGAAGTTGGGAAGGAAATTAGAAGTTGGGCTATAATGTAGAGAGAGCTGTATAAAACTAGATGGAGTAGTCAGGTTTTATTTCTTATATGACACATTGTATTTTAGAATTATATAAATCGTATTTTAAGTGTGGTTAACAGAAAATTTAAGATTATGGTTAAATTATTAGAAAAGCCATTATTGTGTCAAAAGCTCACTGTAGAGCTCAAGCTCAATATCAAATTGTAATATTAAAAGTCAGTTCAAGGACTGTATGCTGCCTTAGAAATAGGATTTTCAACACAACAAACAACAAAAATAACTCTATAGCCCTGATTGTAATGTCTGCATTCTTATTTCAGGCTGAAAAGGTGGTAGAAGCCCAGTTTTATTTTTTAATTTTTCATTTTTGTTTTGGATAAACTAAATTATTTGGGGTCTGGAGAGATGAATTGCTTTCTGGTGACTGCTTTCGTTTTGACATAATCACTTCCTGTTCCATTTCTATTGTCATAAATTATAAGACCTTCCCCTTCTTTTGTTATTGTTAATGTTAATACATTTTCATGGCATATAATCTGTTTTTTTCTTTATCCATTTAGCTGTTGGTGGACACATGGGTTGTTTCCACTTCTTAGCTCTCAGAACAGGTATCTCAGTAGATGAATTTACCATTCCTTGGATATATAATCAGTAGAGGAATTGCTAGTTCATATAAGAATCCTGTTTTTATCTTTTGAGGAATTATTGTATTGTTTTCCATAGAGTCTGTGAAAGCCTACATTCTACCAGCAGTAAGGGTTCTGTTTATTCAACATGTTCTTCATTATTTGTTCCTGTAATTTTTGTAATGGCTATTCTTCCTGAAGCAAGGTGGATATCTTTTTTTAAAGATTTATTTATTTATTATGTATACAATGTTTTGCCTGCATGTGCTCGAAGAACAGTGGTTGGATTTGCTGGGGAGGTAGCATCAGGCTCTAGCCCCAGTACCAATCACTGGTCAGTTAATTAAACCTAGACCTTGATCTAGCACATTGATTTTTTTTTTTCTGATGCATGCTCCATTGACCAAAGCAAGGCAAAAGGCTACTTCCAACATGATGTGCTCCACCATTGGTATTAGGAGAAGGAGGATAATATTTGTAGATGCATATATTTGTATATCATACACACATCAACAAGTATGTGTGTATGTGCGTGCGCTTATGTGATTATTGACTCTTACTGTGTTCTTCATGATTTGGTTAGCTGTATAAAACATGAACACTATGTTTTTCAACATTACACAGTTTGTATTTATAAAATTTGTGTTTTCATGCCATGAAAAAAATCATACACACATACACATATTCGTTGAAAAATGTAATAAATTCTAATTAGAGTTTATTGGTAAAGACATTACTTTTGAGGAGGAGTTTCTAAAATTGCTATTGTGACTAGATCTAATCATGGATTTACCAATACTGTTTCATATTAATCACCATCACTTCAACTATATATTTTAAAAAAGATTATTTGTTTATTTTGTTATGTGTGCTTGAGTGTGTGTATGTGTGTTATGTGCATGTAGGTTCTTATAAAAGAACAGAAGAGGCCATCAGATCCCTTAGGAACTAAGTTAGAAGCAGTTCTTAGTGGACCTGTGTGAGTGTTAGGAACTGAGTCTCTGTCCTCTATACTAACAGCAAGTGCTCTTAATTACTGAACCATCTCTCTAGCTTTCAACTACATTTTTATGATACCACCTGTTTGTCTCCATGTGAAATGTTATTAGATAATTTGATCTGAATCCTATGTATTATTTGCATGATAGTAGGAAAGTTTCTTTTGGTTCATCCTGTTAGTATATACAAGGACTCTTTAAAAAAAAAAAAAATGGAGATAGGATCTCACGTAGCTCAGGATGGCCTAGACCTTGAGCTCTGATCTTCTTGACCTTTACTTACAGCCAGTACTAAGGTTATTAGTTCAGAGCAGCACACCAGGTTTATAAGGTACTATGGAAGAAACCTAGGGCTTTGTGCCCTTTAGGCAAGTATTCTACCAAATGCATTATACAGTCCTTGCACTGGGGAACTTTTTAATGTAGTAACTTGTAAATTGCTTCTAGAATTAATTTAAAAGATTTTTTAACAAAGATAGTTAATATGTGTTTGTGAAAACACAGCTCTTACGATAGTACTGATATCTGTGCTGTTTCTGCTAACTTCTATTTTATATTTTTATGTTATCTGTTTCCTTCCCCGTTTCTTCTAGAATGTGAATCTTTGTGTCTGAGATTTTTCACACAGACCTGTCATTGTACTTTGCGCTCACACTCCTTCCACCCCATTCCCTTTTCTTTTCTGAGCATCCCCAGTTTTGCTCTTTTTAGGTCTAGATTCTGCATTGGGGATGGGGTGTTTTTCTTCCCAAGTCTGGTGTATTTCATTTAGCATGAATGATATCCAGTGCCATCTATTTTCCTGTTATTTTTCCTGAAACTTTGAAGTGAATTGGAACTTTTTTAATTGTTTTTTTAAAAAAAGTCAATATCAAACTTTATATAAAAAAGCAAAACATCCAGGAGAGCTATAACAAACAAACAAAAAATCCATGCAATAATAAAGCTCCTCTTTTCTCTAAAATACATGAAACATAAAAAATAAAATCTAAAGCTCCAGGTTAGGCTCAGCTGCACATGAAGAAAGCACAGTGAGTAACAGCTAACACGAACTGCAACTTTTCTTTCTTCTGTATTCCAAAAGTGATTGTGAACAGAGATCTTGCCAGGGAAGCTCTAGCGTGCTAGTGGTGTTATTAACCCTGGTGCATCTCTGTGGAACAGGGATCCTCAGTTCTTCCAGAGTCATGGAGTTCTTTGGCGGCCTGGTTGAGTCTATGAGCCTTGAACAGGAAAATATTCTTAAGTTTAGAAAGTACACAAGGATGCATAGGAAACTAATGATACTGGAAGACACTGATCAAAGCAAATAAAAACCAAATTTCTGATATTGTAGCATATGTTTCTTTATTAATATTGTAGATTATGCTAGTAATTCTGGTAACTCCTACAAAGCCAAAAATGAAACATATAAACAATATTTTGAGATACATGCAATTGCTGTAGAGTGACTCAATATATTTGTAATATTTATTGATGCTTGTACAAACAATGCAGTATATTCTTACTTACATTTAAAATGGAAAACTGATTAGAGGTTAAGAAAAATATTTTTTTTCTATCTTAGCTCAAAGATAGTGAGCCTTCTGGTATGGTTTCTTGAGTTTTTTTGGCAAATAAAATAATTATTGGTTTGTGTGTGAGAGACGGACGGGGAGGGAGAGATTATTGTTAATTTCTTACTAACTCTTAACCTCTATAAGAGCAAGAGTTATCTTTTTACTTTTATTATCATTTTGCCTCCAGCCAAGCATTCTGTGTACTGTATATTCTGTGCACTGTATACACTATGCATACGCAGTGACTAATACTGGAAATCAATAATGAGCCATGCAAGTATAATTATTAGTCTTCTGGGTGTTTGTGACAACTATATCCATCAGTATTTATGCACATAAGAAGTTAATTTAGTTGTGCTGAGGATTGAACCCTAGGCTTTGTACTTTCTGGGTAAGCAAATTATTTTTAAATAACTTTTCCTATTTTTCTATTCTTAGATCTTTGTACCAAATTTTTCTAAGAGCAGTTGTGGTCTCACTTTAGAGTGTAGCTGTGTGCTTAGCTCCTAGCTGTTTAAAAGGTAATACAGCAATTACACTTTTATTTTGTTAATGGTTGAGTTAACCTCCTCCTGTGTAGCATGTTGCACTGTGTTGAACATTCAAAGACCTTCAAGACAATAGCAGTCTAGTTGGAGAAACAGTCCTGTAAGTAACTGAGCTGATAGTGTGAACAGTATTAGATATGTAGGTGACATTGCCCTCTTGCCCCTGTCACGCTCTGTGCCTTCAGGCCTCCCTGAAATGGGATATTCTTCCTGCCTTTCTAAGTTATGTGCTGAGAATAGTTTTCCATGTGGGTTGTTTTTTATCTCTGCACTGTCATCAGGCCATGTTTCCAGTGAATGGATAAAGGATGATGGACTCACAGTAAACCCTGTGCCACATAAACAACATTTAATAAAATTCATTAGGTTAAACTACTCTGCATCAAAGTTGTATTAATGAATATATCTACTAGTACTGTTTATCCATGTCCACTTCAGCTCTGAGCATTATTGTTTTTTACTATTATTTATCTGTTTGGTTTTTCTGTGTAGCTATAGCTGTCCTGGAACTTGATCTGTAGACCTGTCCATTGTCAAACTCAGAGCCTCCTGCTTCTGCTTCCTGGGTGCTGGGATTAAAGACGTGTGCCACCAGCCAGCTTTATTCTTCTTTTTTTTTTAAGAAAAAAATTTAAAATATAATTATTTTAAAGAAAACTATTAGAATTTGTCAGGATGTTGAGAAGAAAAATATTCTAGATAGAAAGAATAGCACTTCCAGGAGTACGTGTGGGAATTTTAACTTCCTTCAGCTGCAGCTGGGGAAGGCTAGAAAGATGTGGGAATGTGGGAGTTAGTCATGAGAAGTTTGAGTCTAAAACTGAGTTAAGCTCACCTGAGACTGGCTTCAAAATCATGGCAGACCTCTTACTTCAGCCTTTTGAGTGATGGGATTATAGACATGAGGCACTGATGAAAACAATTATTTCTCAGAAGATAGTTGTGATTGTTTCTAGAAAGAAGATCTTTAAAATCCTGATCCATATGCCTCTATAAACCTTGATGTAGTTGGTCATGGCGGTCTATATGATGATAGACTTCTCTTACATATGCAGAAGATGCCTTTCAGAGACATAAAGGATGGTCCATCTCAATTGCCTTTAAAAACCTACTGCACACCCTTTGTAGGTTTCAGTGTATATGCTTTTTTGGAAATTCTTCCCTAGCATAGCATAGCTACACAGGACACAGAGAAGGATGTGAAGTTTCGTAAGTTTAGACTTTGTTGCTCAGACTCAAAAGTCCTTTTCTGGAATAATCCTAATATTGTTAACAGTCAAGGGCTCTACTTGCAGTCTGTTGAACAGTTGGTGGCACATCTTTTACAAGGCTGTTCTTAGAGTGTAGGAGTTAGAAATATGTCCACAGCAGTAATGTCCTGTCTGAACATATGCGTCCTCCTGTTAGAGAAGTGCACTGAGGCACCTGCCAGTCTTTCCCTCTTTGATTTTTATCCTAAGAATTACAATGAGGAGATTATTGGGATAAAGCAAAGCTCTTTGGTACACATTTCTGGCTATTTGTTACTGTACTATTCCAAGCTAATGGTGACAGTTTTAATGACCTGAAGTTCCATATATCCAAGGCAGTGTCAGAACTATACAGTGTGTAATAAATGTGAAGAATAAGGATAGCCAAACTCTCTGTACAGTGCTCCAGCCCAACAGTTGCAATTACATTAATTCAATTCCTTCATATAAAAGGATCATTTTTACTGCTACTGCCTGAAAGGTGCAAATTGCTTTTGGTTTTGAATGTAGGCTGCTCAGCTTCCTTCTTTTAAATATTTGTCCCACTTAAAGCATTAATGTCACCTGTAAATGTGTAATACAAATTGTCACTGACTTGAACTCTTTAAAGATCTGAGTAATAACATAACCTTGAGAAATAAGGTATAACTTGTCATTGAAGAGTGATATGTGAGCACTACTGCTTTAATGAACAGCCTTCGCAGGGATGAGAATGGTACATAGAAGAGAATATGAGAGTGGGCTAGAAAAGATCTGAGCCTATTTTATCGATGGCTGAGTTGGCTGACCTCTCTGAAGTTCATTTTCTCCTGAGGCTTACCTTATAGCATATTCACCTTTGTAATCAGAAATTTGTGTCCTATCCAGCTGGTCCTGCAGCCACTTAGTCCCAAATAATCACCAAAAGGCTTATATTAAGCTTATTAAGCTTATTCAGGCTTATTACTTGCTAACTCTTATACTTTAAGTCAACCCATATTTCTGCTTATGCTTAGCAACATTGATAAGGTTTGTTTTGTTTTGTTTTGTTTTATACCTCTATAAGCCTCTCTGCTAGCACAACAATTCAAATCAGGCCAAATGAGACCAAATTATAAAAGACCCAGGTTTAATGGGTACAGAGCAAAGCAATCCTGGGTGGCCCCTGGAAAGGGAGGGAGGGAGTCACATGGAAAATATGGCTACCTGACCTTAGGTAACCTGCAGGTGTGTGGTCTTGAGCATCCCCAGGGAAGGGTTGGCTTTTGGCACCTTCCTTAGGAGTAGGGGTCTGGAACCCAGGGCAGCTCTAGGGGAGGGGCCAGTGTTTGGGAGTCTTTGAGGGGTTGGTGTCTGGGGAGAGAGGAGGTTGGATGTCGAACGTTGTTAAAGAACCTGAGAATGGATCAAAAACTATACTAGTAACCCATGCTAGAGTTTATTAAACCAGACAGGTGGCGATTTGGGCATCTGTGGGAAAATGTGCAGGAAGAAAGAGATTGTACAAAGCGAATTTTGTCTTATAAAGGTGTGTGTTGCCTGCATGCATAGTTTACATGGTGTCACCTGCTCATGCACATGGATGAAAGGGGCATGCCCCCGAATTCAGTGTGTGTGGCTGCCTAGATAAATGCTCCGTTCACTCGCTGCATCAGGAATCCTAATACAAGTGGCTTAGTACCTTTCCTCAGACCTTCTCCTGTCTGGTTACCCCACCTTTCCTTCCGGTCTAGTTACTTGACTGTTGACTGTTCCTTTGATTATATATCACTTTGATATTCAGAATCTGGATTTTTTCCTCTTCATCAGTTCCTCAAAAGGTGATAAATTAGATGTCAAACCAATAATTAGAATTTTCTGAATTATTGAAGCTTGACTCTTGAAGGTGAATGTTGCTTTAACAATGATTGACATCATTTTCAGATTTTTATTCAACCCTCTTTAGGGTATTTAAATAGCAAAATGCTTGTCTGAACTCCAAAAGCTCTGTGTGTGAGAAAGAAGCTTTGTTCCATAGCAATCCTAACAAAAGTGACTATGGTGTGGCCTGTTTCTTTTTCAGCCTTATAAGCTAACTTAAGCTCTTTAGTAATAAAATATTTATTATTTCCTTTGCTTAGTGATGTGTTAATACTAAGAATAAAGAAAACAGATCCATTTGGTTCCTGTCTTCCCGAGGTTTATGGTTTTGGAGCTCTTGATGTTGAGAAACTCCTGTTTTATTGTAACACGACCCTCCACAGTGAGTTCTGCTGAGTACACTGACGACTGTTAGATGTACAGCTAGAAAAGGAAATGTTCATGGAGGAAATGGGGGAAGAGATTTCTGAGCAACTGATTAGCATTTCAGGATACGCATTCCTAAACCAAAAAGTCTAAAGTCCAAATGCTCCAAAATCCAAACTTTTTCCAATACTGATATGCCATCAAAAATAGAAGATTCCATTTCTAACCTTACAACCCTAACCCTAACCCTAAGAACCCTAACTGTAACCCTAACCTTAATATTTACAACCCTCACCTTAACCCTAACCCATAAGAACCCTAGCCCTAAACCTAACCCTAAGAATCCTAACTATAACCCTAAAAATCCAAACTCTATACCTAACCAAAACACTAACCCTAAATTCCCTAACCCTAACAACCCTAAACCTAACCTATCCCTAACCATTTCAAATCTAACCCTAACCATAACACTATGATGGGTGACAGTAAAAACAGTTCTATTTTTATAATATATTATAAATTTATTTTTAGTTTATGTGTGAAGCTTATATAAAATATAAGTGAATATTATTGTTAGGTGTTTACTATGGCCACACCCCCACCTGCAGGACCTCGCTCCAAAGCCTCTGATGTAGGCACGTGCCTACCCTTTAAAATCTCCAACCACGTGGAAGACTCTCTCTTTTTCTCTTCTCTGCCCCCTGCTCTCTTTCTGCCTCCCTTCTCTTACCCCCCCTTAATAAACCTAATATGGCTCTCTTGGTGGTGTACAGGCGAGTTCTTTTCATGCACGGAATACTAACAATTATGTTTATGCCTTATCCCTAAGATTTCTTATTTTAAGTATCTAACTATTCTAAAAAAGAAAAAAAGAAAAAAAGAAAAATCTCAAATCTGAAATACTTATGGTCGCAAGCATTTTTAGATAAGTTTGTATTCCTATGTAAAGCCATATAGCAGTAGATGTAGTGTGATTAAAATAAAGGACACAGTTCTTACAGCTAAGGCCTTTAGGCTGATGTCGTATTGATAGAAGAGTCTACTATTATAGAGATAGTATCTATTTATAAATTGTCATCTCAGAGAACTTGGTCATGCACTCCATTTGAGAGGCAACTCTAGTTAGAGACTATCATTTTAGAAGATTTGAGATGAAAATAAGCAAAGCAATTTTGATCAGGTATATGGCATACAGTTTCAGAGGGCTCTAAGATAGAATGTTGCAACATATAAAGTATCAACTAAAGATTCATTTGCATTGGAGAAAATCTGGGTTTAAAATTCTATATCAAGTTAAGAAACATTAATGAGTCTTTTAGCATATTACTACATGATATTGCTGTGATGGCTTTTACTGGAGATTGTAAATTTTAATTTTTTCTGTAAATATGTCTTATGGTAGAAAACCAAACTTACTAAAGTTGTTCATGTTAAGTCAACATTTTTATTTTAAATTTGCCATTTTAGTGGGTGTCACAGCACCTCATTGTGTTTTTCTTTCATTTTTTTAAAATTGTGATAAAAATGCATATAACACACTTTGCATTTAAACTATTTTTAATTTGTACCTTCAGTGGCATTAATTATATTCATGTTATGTCTCCAGCAATGCAGTAGGTATCAAGGCAGTCTCATATTCACAGTGTTATAGAAATATCATCAAACATTTTTCAAAATCATTTTGTACTTCCAAGACAGAATCCCTATGCTCATTAAGCATTTCCCTCATTCCTTCTGAGGCCCTAGAACCTCTAATTTATTGTCTGTTTGTATAAAGTTTTCCAAGTATTTCACATAAAGAAATTTTATACTAATATTCATCTTCACCCGGTAATTAAGGATATTGAGTTCTTTCCTTGAAACACATAAACCTTAGAGTCTGCTCACAACACAACAATGCATTTTGTGAGTGAATATGTTATCTACTTAGTAAAGATTTCTGCCTTTATATTTTAAGGAGTTTAAATAGCCTGTTCAAATAGTCTTATAATAGAATTGAATCGTCATGCTTGCTATTAAAACCAAAGTCTCCTCACTTTTTATGATTCTGCTAAAGTACTGCATATGGAGACACACAACTGAGCTGGATGAGATGCTTTATGAGCCCGGGTATGGGCTGTCGTTAGTTATCTTGACAATGTAGAATGGAGATAAAGGTGACTGTGAATACAGCTGTTTTCAAACCCCTCTCTCCCAGACCAGGACTGATTTTATTGTAGATACTCCATTTTCCCCCAGAGCTTCTGTGACATGCTGACAAGGCGCACACAAACTCACTCTTCTTGTTCTGTTCTGGTGCTGCTATTCACATTAACGCCTGCTCTCTGCAGCCTTTCTTCCTTTGTAGGTCAAGACAAGCAGTAATAAGATTTGGGCTTTGATTTTTTTTTCTTCACTTTTGAAAATGCAAAGCATAAACTAAGTTGGGTGAGTGTTTCTGCTTTTGTGAACTCATTGTTTAGATAAAATCAAAGCCAGGAAAGATTGGTCAAAGGCATTTTGTGTGACAGGCAGGTGTTAATGAGATGCACCATATGCTGTGTAGCCAAATGAGGCAGATGATTGTGCTCTGTTCTGTGGATTTTACTACATTCCATGCCAACCCCCACTCAGATTTGTCTCACAAAGGTACCAGGCAAGAGATACAGATCATCTTACATCCATAGCCTGGAAATGTCATTCAAAGATATGTCCAAGACACCTTGGACATATGCTTATCCTGCATAAGCCTATCTTGCACTTAGAAGTGGCCAGAGCACATCTCTGTAGAAGAGATAGCAGCAAAAATCAAGTTCATGCTCTGTGATCTCAAGAAGCTTCAGTGTTCTTGGAAGAGAGCCCTCAAATCTGGAAATGTCTCTGACTTCAAAGCAGGTTATAAGCAAGAACAGATTGTAGGGCACAGACTGAAACTGTTCAAAACAGTGCCAGCTGTATCTAATTAGTTAAGTTTAGTTAATATGAAAAATGTGTATCATCTAAGAAAGAAGGTATGCCAGTTAGTTGAAAGCAGTTGAATTCTTATTCCTCTAGATTGTCAGAAAAGGATCCATAATAAAATTTATTTTGATTATATATAGTCTGTATGTCTTGGGAATTTTGAACTCAGTAGCTAGTGGCAGTAATTGAAATATGTACCATTTTTAGAAAATTTTCAAATTTTATCTTATGTATGAAAGTTCTTTGTTTGAATGCATGTATGCATATGCACCATGTGAATGCCTGGTAACTGTGGAGGTCAGAAAAGGACATTGGACCCGCTGGACCTTGAAGTTAAGGATGGTTGTGAGCCATCATATGAATGCTGGGGGAACTGAACCCAGATTCTGCACAAGAACAAGTTCACTTAACTGCTGAGCCATCCCTTCAGCCACCAAACTTTTTGTCCCTTTCTGTGTTTTGTTTGTTTTTTTGTTTATTTTAAGATAAGGCTTCACTCTGTAGTGCTAGTTAGCCTGGAACTCTATGTAGACCAGGCTGTCCTTGAATTCACAGATATCTGCCTGTAATATATGTCATTTTAGTGGTGTCTACTGCTGATTGCTTCCATTTCTGTCCCCGTTAAGCAGCATCAGTATTCAAATTTTAATTATTGCCTAGCAGTGTGGGAAAACTTGCCCTTTTATTTTGTATGACACAGACTGTCTCATTGGGTCCCAGTGGAGGTATCCAACATAGGATACTCTCTACAGATCTTTTTAGAAGAGCTATGTAATGAAACAATCCAGCTCAAAGGATTTTGATGGTTTTGTGGAGGTTAGACTTGTTCATAGTTGCTATGTGATCAAGGTAACAGCAGTGTTTGCAGAGACTGGCTACCAGGTAGGACATGCTGTTTCTCTTGTTTTACATGAAGAACAGCATACCCTCGCACCCTTGATTGAATCCTCTTGATGAGACAAATATGTCTAGCTCAAATCATCCTGCAGATTTGATGAGATTTAACTCTGTGTCACCTGAGATAAAGAAAAGAGCCTTCAGACTTCTGTCTCTCCTGATAATTGCTTGCTTGTCCTATTATACTTATATATTTTAAATTTTATTTTTTGATTTTAAAAATTATTTTGTTGGGGGGATGGGCACATGTGCAGATAGGAGCACAGCTTGTGTGCTTTGTTCTCTCCTGCCATGTGGCCCCAGGCAGCGCAGCCGTGGGCATGTTCACCTATTTACCCATTGGTTCACCTCAGCCAGTTGTGGTTCTGTCTTTATGGCAAGTAGGTAAACTAGCCCTTTACTATAAGTGGGGTGTCTGAAATAAAGGTTTTAAAATACCATATAGCTGTCTTAAAGGCTTATTGGAAAGTAACCACAGCAGAAAGCGGCAAATTTTTGATTACTGTTGTGTTAAAACCAGTGTTTAGCCTGGCAGTAGTGGCACACACCTTTAATTGCAGTGCTCAGGAGGCAGAGGCAGGTGGATCTCAGTGAGTCTACAAAGTGAGTTTCCAGACAGTCAGAACTATGACACAGAGAAACCCTGTCTTGAGGGTTGGGGGAAGCCAATGTTTATATGACATGAAAGTGGTTGGCAATTCTTTGTTTCAGAAAAGAAGTCTCAATACCCAAAAGATGGAAGCAAATTACAAAGCTTCAGTAATTTTCTGAAATACTCTTTAAATATATATACTTTAGACACATTCTAGTGTCCAGAATAGATTTCCCAGCATATTTATCTACAACAGATCTTAAATATTGAAAACCAACAGAAGTTGATGCATACATTTTTCTGTAATTAGATAAGGACATACTTATTGCTAGTCTGAAAATAGTTCATAAAGACTCCCTAAGAGCCTGTGCAGATGACAGATGTTAAGGGATGAGCTACATTTATCATGTCTTAAAATGTTATTTCATCCTAAATTCTAGTGGTCTTTCTCAGAGAAACTCCACGTTTGGAAGGGCCAAGGCCAGGTGGTGCCTTTGTAGTTCTTATAAACGGCTTCATCTGAGGGTCCTGGGTAGAACTGAAGCTCTTGCCATCTTCTTGCCTAAATGGAAGGAAATGAGGACATAGCCTTTTCTTTTAGGAGTGTAAATATGAAACTTCACAGGATATCTTTGGCTCACAAGCACACCCAGTCCTACGGTGTCCCTAAGCTTTAAAGATGGCTAAGCCAGAGAGCAGTGACTAGTGTTGAGTGACTCCTTTCTCAGTCATCTCTTCCCACAGCCATACCTTCCAGTGCACACAGGAAGGAGTCTGTCCTAGAACTGGTAAAGCTTTGTGCTGGCAGTACGGTGGTCTCCTTTTTCTGACTTCTGTATGAAGAGTCCACCTACATTGTTCACTTTTGAGAACAGCTTTTATACAGAGATCATTTATGTATCTCATATTCACCTGCTTGCACCATTCAGTGACATAGCTGTGTATTCATTATCTAACCCCAAAACACTCCCTCAATGCAGTCACTGATTTTCATATCACTCGTTTACCTTCTGTTTATACTTTTGTCTCCGCTGAAAATATGATACATATTATGGTGGATAGTATTTCATACTCGACTTCTCTCATTTAGCATACTGATTTTTGAGATTCATATGTTATGTTTATCAGTAGTTTCTTCCTTTTTATTGCATAGTACTATTTCAAAGTGTGAGTACCTCATTTTTGTTTATCTGTTGGCTGATAAACTTTTTGTTTTGTTCTTTTTTAAAAAAAAATTGAGGTCATAATATAATCACGACATTTCTCCCTTTTCTTCCCTCTAAGGCCTCCCATACACCCCTTCTTGTTCTTTTTCAGATTCATGGCGTCTCTTCATTGTTATTGCATACATATATGTGACAACATACATATATATATCAATAATATATATATGTATATATTCCTAAATACAACCTGCTCAGTCTGTATAATATCATGTGTATGTGTTTTCAGGGCTGACCATTTGGTGATAACAAGTTGGTGTGCTTTTCCCTCGGGAAGACTGTTTCTCTCATTTTCAACATTGCTTAGCTGCTTGTATGAGCTTCTTGTTTCTAGTTTTTAACTACTACAGGGATGTTGCCATGAACATGCCCACTCACATTTTCATTTCTCTTGTACCTGCAATTGCTGAGTCATGTACAAATTTAATGTCTAAGACATCTTCTCTTTCAGGCAAACAGGCAGGTAGGCACACACACACACAGACACTCACATACACAGGGAGAATGAAAATGAGAACATAGGCACTCACATACGGCTGCCAATGGAAGCCAAAGGTATCAGATCCTCCTGGATCTGGTGCTAAGGTCCTGAACTATCTAATGTGGGATCTAGGAACTGAACTTGTATTCTCTGCAAGAACAGTGCATGCTTTTCTTTTGACTTCTGAGCCATCTCTCCAGCCTCCTATTTATTTTTTATAATAATTTATTTTTGAGAATTTAGTACATGTGTACAATGAAATATGATCATATCTACCTGCCATTTTTTCCTTCAACACACTTGGATACCTCCCCCCCCCTTGCACCTTCAAACAATGTCACTGCCCCACCTACATGTCTTCATTTCCTGCCCTTTCTGTCCTTTTCTCGGATTAGTTTTGTTTGTTTGGTTTTGTTTTTGATAACCCACTATGTCCACTTAGTGTTGCTCATATGTGCACGACACTATATGTATGGAATCATCCACTGGAGAATGGGAAACAGAACAGTGGGAACACCTTCAAGGAAGAATGCTTTTTCTTTTTTAGTGTCTATTAGCTGCTAGTAACTCCTCAATAAAGTGTGAGGCCTGCTATTCTGTCTTTAGTAATGTTGCCTTAACCTTTGGGATCAAATATGCCAACTACACATGTTCTATTTCCATATTCCTGCTAGAAATAATAGTCAGAGTGGGGGAAGGGAGGATATATCTCTTCCTTCATCTTATTAGGTTCCTATTGCTATGAAAAAGTGCCATGACCAGAAACAGTTTGAGGAGGTAAGGGTTTATTTCATCTTATCCTTCCATGCAGCCTTCTATCACTGGGGGGACGTCAGGGCAGGAACTGCAGGAGAGACCACAGAGGAACAATATCACCCAGGACCAGCTGCCCAGGAGCAGTACCACCCCCAGTATGTTGGTCCTCCTCTATCAATTAGCAATGAAGAAAACCCCACACACTTGCCTACAGGAAATCTGGTAGAGGCATTAGCTCAATTGTGGTTCCTCTTCCCAGATAATCTAGCTTGGGTCAAATTGAAAACACACACTTCTATTTATTTTGTTGGTGAAAACTTGTCACTGATGACTATAGATTGAAAGAAAACTTGGATGTGTACTTTGTAGCTGAAAGCTTCGTCAGCTGGAATATTTTATTCAGCCCAGGCTACCATAGCAAAATATCAAACACTGGACAGTTACTTATCACTGTTCTGAAGTCTAGGACATTCAAAAGTAAAAATGCCAGCAGATTTGGTTCTTGTGAGGGCTTTGTCCATGGTTTATAGAGAGCTGCCTCTCACCTGCTCCTTCATGAAAGAGATGATGAACCATTTCTATATCAGAATGTTAATCATATTATGGGTACTCTGCCTTCATGAACTCTTCTGGACCTCATTAACTCCCAAGAGCCCTCCTCAAAATACTATATTGCTTCATTATCTCACTGTGGCTTGGGGAGGGAAGGTGCACATAAACATTTAGTCTATGTCAAGGGAATATACATTTATAGGCAACTCTCAGGTTATGTCTCCAATGATATTAAAATTATATCTAGCTGTACTATCATGCTTTGTTTAGTGATGGTGTTGGTGATGGACTACATGGGCTCATACAGAATATGAATTCTAACAATCTTACTTTGTATAAGTATACACATTAATGTTTGCATATTTACCTAAGGTCACACTTATCAGAATATATCCTTATGATTAAAAACACATGGCTACATCTATGACTCTTCATAGATAAATTGTATAATTAACAGAAAAAACCCATTGGTTGCTACTTTGGTGTTATACACATAATCCTGGCACTTAAGAAAGGATCAGAAATTCAAGTCCAGTCTTAGCTATACAGTAAGTTGAAGCTAGCCTGGGCTATATGAGACCTTGGCTCAAAGTTGAACAGGGAGTATTTACTGTAGAGGCACTGTGAAGAAAGCAGGGACCACTTTCTGTGGGATTTAACAGTTTAATAATTGGTGAGCTGTAGTGGACGTAATCACAGTGTTATAGTAGATTTTATTTTAAAACTGAAATAGCTGTTTTTATTTGTCACATATAATCACTATAGATATAAAATTTCACCATTTATAGGCTTTGTGTTTTGTTTTTAGCTGTTGTTATATAATAATTCTTCACATGTGCCAGAGTTACTCGAGTATTTTTTCTATATCTGGAAATGAAATTAGTTGACTTTGGATACAAAGTAGTCCTGTCATTCTAATATATTACAATTTGAATGACTACTACTAAGAGGCCTCTGCAATTCAGAATTGTATTTTGGAAAGAGCTCAGAACTGGAAGTAAAAGAATCTTAATACATATCTTAGGCTGATTAGGCTGACCTCAGTTTCCTTGACTTTAAAATGGGGAATGAAAGGCAGGGGAAATCTGTTTTCTTTTTTCTGTGTACCTTTTCCAGGTTACCAGCTAGGGGATAGTGCTATTCATGTTAGTAAACTGATCTCCCAGATTCTTCCCAACCCAATCAAGTTGACAAACAAGATTGTCACAAGGAAGTAGCATTTAACAATTATTCCATCATTGTCTTCCTTTAAGACAGACGGAAAGAATTAGTAACCTGATGCTTGTGGGCATAACTTTAGTGATTCTAAAGGATTCTACATCCTTCTTGTACCTTCTCCAAGTGAGTGTTTCGTGGTGGTGGTAATGAATGTATGTGTCCAACAACACTTGGCTTTTTATATGATGACTATTTCCCATTTATTTTATAAGGAAAGATCGACAGATGTCTTTTTGTTATATTCTGAAATAAAATTTACAGTCCCTTCTGCTAATAGTGAGATTGATGTTCTAGTACTGTTTCTAACCTAGCCTTAAGAGCTTGAATAAGGGAAGTCATTCCTTATACCTTCTAACAGATGGTCATTCCTGTTGATCTTCCAGGGCTTTCTTTGTGAGACCCTTGAAACTGAATAGCAGCCAGTATGCCTCTAGCCACAACAAAGCTTGTCTGGCTCTGTAAGTCTAACATACTTTTATACAGAGAGGATAGAGACTCAGCAGACATTGCCTCGTGTATAACTATGCCACTCCCAGTATAAAGTAGTCACTTTCACCAGTTGGAATTCACAAGAGGAAGAGAGAAGGCAAGGCAGGGAGCGTTGTTCTGTATGACATGGGCAGAACTGGTGAACAAGGATGGACTCACAAAGAGCATCTAGTTCTTTTCCTTCTTCCAGTAGGATTATATTTCTCTTGTAATCTTGTAGGTTTGTGCTTGCCTATTATATCAGTGTTAACATGTTCTTATTATTGATCCCAATGCTCAAATTATACCCATTTGCTTTTATTATTGGAAGGTAATTTACTTTTGGTCTAGTAAGCTATTGTAGCTGTGCTTTGTTGTTTTTGTTGTTGTTGTTGTTGTTGTTTGTTTGGGTTTTTTTGTCTAGAGATTTTTTTCAAGGATTCTAACAAATTGATAAGCTTAGATTTATAAAGTTAAAATTAATTGGTCATCCTTTACTTCAGAGAAAATAGTGAATTTCTCTTTAGTTATAACCAAATCCATGAAAACAGTTTAAGGTGCCTGAGAGGGAGGGTCACCATGCAGAAGGATGATGTTATTTGGTACACTTTTTTCCATCAGTCTGTTAGTAACTATAGAGAATTAAAAGAAGGTTTTATGGATATTTAACTTTTAAAATGCTTTTTATTACTTCCTGCAATCACATAAGCAGAAATACTGTGTGAAAGACTATGTGTGCTGCATCTTGGTTGAACATGTTGTCTGACTCCTGTCTAAATATAGACATGGATTTTGAGACTAGTTTTCTTGCTGATAAACTAAGAATTTAGTTACAAACCATCTGATTGGTTATTAAGTTATGCATCAGTGGGGTTTTTGTTTTTGTTTTGTCTGATCAGTAAAATTTTGAAGTACATTTGCTCAGACCCTTATTGCGCAGTAATCTCTCTCTGGATTGTAGGTAAGCTTGCAATAAACATGGTAGAATGATTAAAATGAGGAGGATCTTGAGATAACATCTGAAATTTTCCTTCTCTGTGTAGGATTATAACCATCTCAGAAAGTTGCCCCTTTTAAATTTTCAAAGAAAAATATTCATTAATTAATTGAGAGAATTTACTAAAGAGCTATGTGTCAGCACCCACATGCAACTCTCTTTAGCTGTCACCATTCTGAAACAATTTCTTGGTCTCTAACTTTTTGTTGTTGTTGTTTCTTTGTTTTTTTCAAGACAGGGTTTCTCTGGCAGTCCTGGAATTTACTCAGTAGAGTTGGCTAACCTTGAACTCAGAGATCCTTCTACCTCTGCCTCCCAAGTGCTGTGATTAAAGACATGCAGCACAACTACCCGGCTATTTTTGATTTTTTTTTTAAAGTGTCTATATGTATGTGGTGTATGTACACTCATGGAGGCCGGAAGAAGACACTGAGCACTCTGTCTTACTCCCTCTAGACAGTCTCTCCCTGACTTTAGGCTAGGCTGATTTCCTTTGCACAGCCCTGGAGACCACTGGAGTGTCACTGCTTTTTACATAGGTGCTGGGGATTCAAACTCAGAGCCTCACACTTGTGTGTAGTGCTATTTTCCAGACTGTCTTCCAGTCTCTCTGTGATTGTTTGGAACTGTATTGCTTTTAGAACCTCAGAACATTCAAGATCTTTTTGTATTTTCCAAGTAGCCTTGGTTCTTTAAAAGACAGCAGTAGTTAGAAACCAAGATATATGTAATATATGTTTATTGTTTCTGGGATCCATAGTGTTGTTTCTGGGTCAGCTCAGCAAACAGTGCTAGATGTCAAAAACACACACACTATTTTCTCTCTCTCTCTCTCTCTCTCTCTCTCTCTCTCTCTCTCTCTTTCTCTCTCTCTCTCTCTTTCTCATACACACACACACACACACTCACTCACTCATACTCTCACACAAGCATACACAGATTTATACTCACTCAAATACACACATTTGCACTTGTACTTTTCTAATCTTATACTTGAAAGCTGACTGCACTATTACTTCCCCCTTACAACTCAGTACCATCGAGCTCATTCCAGTGTTCTCTGTTATAAGAAGTCTGGATCTGTGACTTATTTGCTGAGTCTCCCTAGATATGTCAAACTGCCATTCCTGCTGTCGCTCCTGAGTTGTACAGCTGTCTCCCCACCCTGCCAGATTGTACACTCCCAAGGATGCTTTCCTCATTCTGCCTGGGCTCCTGCACACTCCTGCCAGCCTGCCATTCCATGTAAATGCTCTGTCCCCCTTGCTGTGCTCCAGCACAGCTCACTGGACCATCTGCCTTCCTAACCCTCTCACATCATGGACCCAGTCCCCTTCCTGTAGGTTACTCCACATTGAATATATTGTTTAATTATCTTTTTTTTAACCAAACCCATGAAAACCGAGTTTAATTAATTTAGCTATTTTAGACTCTTTAATCATCTAGATTTTTTTAAAGCACACCCATGAAAACAAAGTTTATTTGATTAATTTAGCTATTTTATACTCTTTAGTCATCCAGATTTTTTAAAGCACACCCATGAAAGCAGAGTTCAATTAATTCAGGCGTTTTGAGATAGGCTCTCTCACTGCACAGCACGTGCTGGCCTCATATTACTACGTAATCTGTTCAGCCTTTAACTCTGTAGCCTCCTATCTCAGCCTCCAAAGTACTAGGATTGCATCCACATACAACCTATATTGGCTCCTTATTTCCTTTTCTTTCTTTTTATTTATTCATATATTTTATGTATATGAGTGTTTTGTCTTCATGCATACCAGAAGAAGGAATCTGATCCAATTATAGCTTGTGAGCCACCATGTGGCTGCTGGGAATTGAACTCAGGACCTCTGGGAGAGCAGTCAAGTGCTCTTAACCGCTGAGCCATCTCTCCAGCCTGTATCTTTTTTTTTTTTTTTTTTTTTTTTTCTGAAGTGGCATAAATACATTATGAAAAAAAATATGTGTTTTTGTTTGTTTTCTTTTTGAAGGTAGAGTTTTTTGTTGTTGCTGTTGTTTTGTCTTCTGTGTAGCCCTGGATGAACAGGCTGACTCAGAGAACTCAGAGATCCTCTAGTCTCTGTCTCCCCAGTGCTAGGATTAAAGGTGTGCACTACCACTGCTTGGGAAAAAGTCAAGTTATTAGAATCAAATTCAGTATCAGATGTTTACCTCATCTGGATTAGCTAGGGAGCATGTATTTTAGATTCCTGAGTCAGGTATGTTCTTTGTCCTTTAGCTTTTCTGTCAGCAAAGTACCCAGATGACAGACTTTTATAGCTGTTTTTTCCTTTCCAAAGGAAGTTGATGAGCAGGAAATATGGCTCAGTGGTAAAGTACTTGCACAAAAGTGTGAGAACCTGAGTTTGATTCCTAGCACCTGAGTTTTTTAAAAAAAAAAAAAAAAAAAGAAGAAGAAAGTCCAAGCTGTGCTCTGTGTAGCTGGAATTATAGTATTGGGGAAGCAGAGCTAGAAGGATCCTATTGTTTTCCTGGCTATTCAGTCTAGATGAATCTACAAGCTCAAAGTTCCATTAGAGACCATGTCCCCAAAGTTAAGGTAGAAAATGACTGAGAAACATAGGCAGCATTCACTTCTCGTCTCCACATTCATCTACACACATATATACATGACACATGAACATGTGTGCAAACACATATGCACAAAAGTAATTGATTATTTCTAGGTTTTTATAGAAGTCTCTTATTACAATTTTTCTCAAAGTTTCATGAATGTTTTTGGATTCTTAGTTTCTGTGTTATATGAATAAGTTGTTTTGAGATTATGGAGGCCTAGTCTTTGACTTTCCAGATTACAAATAACCTAAACACTGGGTACACATACTTATGAAGTTAAGGGCAGAAAATAAAGTGCTTAATGTGGACTTTGGCTTAACTTTTTTCATCTTTACATATTTTCATTTGTAAATAATATTTTAAATCATGCCTCAGAAAATTACTAGCATTGAAAAAAGAAATATGGAAAATGGAGAATTCTGAAAGTTTTTAATACATTTTTAAATGAGTGAATCTAACATTTGAGAGTTTAATATTTTGTCAGATTTCTGTAAGTCATGACACTAACACTTTGTAATTGTGTTAAAATCTTATTGGTAAAGAATAAGTCTTGATGAATCCAGGTAACTGTCTTTTCAGTCTTTAGATTTAAATTTAACTTTCTTAGTGGAAATGTTCTTCAAAAATTAAGTCAACTAGTAGTTCTAGAAGTAAAATTGATGGAGCCCAAGAAAATAATGGCTTTTAATGAGAAAAGATTAAATTTAAGCTTTCTTTAACTTGGCAAATTTTGTAGTAGTTTCCATTTATGTTAATGAACCTAAATTATTGTATACTTTATAGAGACAGCAAAGTGCTTCTAAAAGCTAACTCAATTATTATGTTAGCCAGTAATAATTTGCTCTTGGAAAGAAATAAAATCTTTTCTGAGAGTTAGGAAGTACAAGAATTTGTCAGTTACTTATAGCCTGTGTTTATAGAGTCATTCTTAGGCCCAAGAAGTTACTTGCACTTTTTTCAGGCATGAACTTGCATTTTATACCTTAAATTGTATATTATATTATAAGTGATACTTCCTCAAATCATCTCAGAACAGTTTTCATATATATCAAGTTTTGTAATAGTGAGGAATAGAGACAGAAAATGCCATATTTTTCATATAAGAATAATTTTTGGAACAGTGTCTTAGGGTTTCTGACTGCTGTGAAGAGACACATTACCATAGTAACTCTTATAAAGAAAAGGCTTTTTTGGGACTTGCTTACAGTTCAGAGGTTTGGTTCATTATCATCATGGTCAGGAGCATGGCGGCATGCAGGTGGACATGGTGCTGGGGAAGGAGCTGAGAGTTCAGCATCCAGATCTGCAAGCATCTGGGAAAAAGAGTGAGCTGCTAGGCCTGGGTCTAGCTTCTGAAGCCTCAGAGCCCACTCTTAGTGACATGCTTTCTCCAGCATGGCCGGCCACACCCATTCCAAGAAGGCACACTTCCAATAATGCCATTCCCTATGAGTCTGTGTGGGCCATTGTTGTTCAGACCACCACAAACAGCAGTGCTATATTTAAATATACATATATGTGTATATGTATGCTTTATACCTATATATACACATACACACACACAAAACCAGTTGTAAACTCAATCGTAAGTGTTGATATTAACCAGTACCTAATTATAAGTGCTGGTCTTAAACATATGCTCCTTGAAATAAACAGAATTATACATCACTGATGGCAACAGTGAAAACCAGACTTCTGAGGGCTTCTGTTGATTGTTTTTTGTAATCTTGTCTTGGAAATTTCACCATAGTAATTGTGGTAAGTGTAGGAAGCCCATTTAGATCCTGCTTCTGTACTGAGTACTCCCTCCTTAGTCTTGACATCCGTTCTGTTGGATTGTATCAGGAAACTGAAAGACTTTTTGTTCTCAGGAGCCTCCCCTGAGAAGAGGCTGAGTCACTAGACTCAGTCTGTGGCAGCACTTTCTCCAAAGAGAGTGAAACGTGCCCTAAAGAGAAATTTGAATTATGGAAATGTAAAACGAAAATAATTTTTTTCAGTTTTTCCATGTATTTCAAATGATGGCATTTGTTTCAGGTTATCAATGAGATATTTAACCTTGAGTCTTATTGTGCAGATTTCCATGAGAAATAAATAAATAATAAATAAATAAATAAAATAATCTATTCCATTATTTTACATATGTATCTATGTTCTAAAACCCTTGGGTGTGCAGAGGAAATGGATAGTCTTTAGTGATATCTGCCTTGTACTTTTCAATGACAGTCAGTAAGGAAATACAGTCACACTTCACTGTCAAGGAGTTTGCTTATCAATTCCATGTTTAAAGAATTTACTACAAAAACTGAACTGTAGTTCTTATTGCCAAGTTCAGTGGGCTCAGTATTCTATGTTTGAGCGTAGCTGACAATTTCTAATAGTATCTTGTAATAAGTATAATTAAATAACATTTCAATTTCAATCTCTCCCTTCTTTCCCCTCTTCTCTAGCCACATTCAGTTTAATGCGTTCTTTTATACTTTCCACACATCCTGTCCTTGGAGGAAGCTGGTGACATCAGAATAACTTGACGAGTGTCTTGTCATTTCACTGTTTCTTACTGTGCAGGCACTCCCTTGAAAGTGATAGGTGTCAGGTGAACTAGGAGAGACATCAGAAACTAAGCCTCACCAAACCTTATCTTCTTGTAGTTACACAGTCAGTGTCCTCTGGTAAATTAAGTCAGGAATGTAGTAGGGAAAAGATGATTTAATAATTGTAACAGTAGCTACAAAACTGTCTTTTGCAGTTCTCAGCTGACATTCAAACAGCTGCACATTCTTAGTGAGCTTTTACCCCCAGCTGCTGGGTAGCTCCTTCTCTTTGGTTTCCATGGAAATGTGGGAAGACTGGATGGGTTAAAGGGATTTAGGGCTGAAATACACATTTCTCCATCCTTTCTTTTTTCCCTGCCATCTTCTAGTCTCCGTAGGAATGGGAATGTAAGCAGCACTGTAGCCTAGACTTTGAGGAACTGTTGTTCATGTATGTACTGCAGTGTACACACCTGTCAGAAGCACACAGAACCACTTCATCTTAGGCTCTTACTTGGGTATAGAGGAAAGCATGCTTTCAAATATGTTTTTATTCTATCTTGTCTACTCATGAAACATAATCAGTACTATTTCCAGTCAATGTTTAGAGTTACTTTTGATAGTAGCTTTTTTATTTTTTTCAAAATGAGATCTTTGGGGTGTGGGGAAATAGAGGATCTCACTGTGTTAGGTGTTTATTCTTCACATGCTGAGTTTATCATGCACAGTGTCTTCACTTTATTCTTAGTTTTGCTTCCTTCATGATTAAAGAAATGAATTCTGATAGAAAGAATAGTCCCACAGCACAGCATACAAAATCTCAGTAGTCTCATTCTTATGCATTACTTTAGAAATTACTCCACAGAGTAGACCTAATTATTGGCTCTGTCAAACATATCATGGAAAACTGCCATTTTAATTGGTTATCACAATTTTCTCATCTAAGTAATGAAAATAACCTCTGTTAAAGCAGGTTTCTATGTCTCTTGGTTTACCAGCCCTCTGTCATCACACACATCTCCTAATACCCAGACTCAGAGAAACACATTATGGGCACAGCCTTCATTTGTCTATTCTAGTGCTCTTATTAACAGATTCCATTTGAACCACCAGACATTTAGAGTACATTTGCCTGAATAAATCTGCCCTGTGCATCCCAGTGGGCATAGGAAAATTTCATACCCCAGGGAAAGCTTATCATAGCTGGAAGGACTTTTTAAAAATATATTTTTCAATTATTACTGCATGTACACTGGTGTTTTGCCTGAGTGTCTGTCTGTGTGAGGTTGTCAGATCTTGGGGTTACAGACAGTTGTTAGCTCCCATGCGTGTGCTAGGAATTGAACCCTGGTCCTCTGGAAGAGCAGTCAGTGCTCTTAACTGCTGAACCATCCCTCTACTTGAGAAGTATCATTAAATGAGTGGTTTCAACTCACACAGAAATTAAAGCAGGCATGGGATAGTGTGGCCTAAACGCCTCCTATTGGTTCCTTCCTTTCCATTCCCTCTGTGTATTCCTTCAGTGGCTGCCTTTTCTTTTTTCTTTATTCTTCTAGTTTAACATACAATTTAGAGAGAGCATTGGAGGACCAAGAACAGTTAACCGTGAAGCCTTTTCTCTCTAAGGGAAGGAAATGATGCCTCTCACCCAGAAGCCTGGAGTGATGTTGTCTGACAACCTGGTGATATTTTTGCTACTGTATGGAGCCAGCCTGCACAGGAATCCACAAAATCCAGAACACAGTGTAGGCCCTAATCCTGGGCTTCCTCTCATGAAAGAGGACCCATGCACTCTGTATTCTCCATCAATAGAATCTATTCTTGTGCTTATTACAAATCCTTCTTCCCTAGGCTCTTATTGTTTATCAGTCAATAGAACTCATTATTAATTGTAAAAGTCATAAATCCTTTGCTATAAAGGTGTTTGTTCTTTGCAAGGAAGTGTCACCTGCAAGATTGCTGTAGCCTCTCTGAAAGCTTTGTTGTGATAACAGTCATGTGTGAGAACAATAAAGCATGAGGTCAGACTCTGCAAGTTTTTGACCCAGCACCTGCTAAAGTGGTACTGCCCTGTTTTATTTTTCACCCAACATGGATCACTTTTCTGCCGACTGTGATGCTTGCCAAGATCCCAGTACACACCTGTAGAAGGAGGTTTCTGGCCTGGACTAGCCCCACAGTTCAGACCTGCCTGCAGCCACTCCCCCCCCCCAAAAAAAAAATGACTCTGATGCTTATATTAATTTCATGCTGATTGGCTATGGCTCAGGCATATTGCTGGCTAGCTCTTTCATCTTAATTCAACCCATTTTCATTAATCTGTCCTGCCATGTAGCCATGGCTTACCTATTTTTTTACAACTTGCTTCATGGGTGGCTGGATCATGTGTCTCTCTGACTCCACCCTCTTTCCCCTATCTATGCTCTGATTTCCCCGCCTACTTCTACATTGCCTGTCATGGGCCAAAACAGTCCTTTATTCACAGCATACAGAAAGGCATTCCTATATCACATACCCTTTCCAGATTAACATTATTTTTAAAAAATTAAGTTTTGTATGTGTGTGTGTGCACATACATAGGTGACTATGTGAGTATATGGGTATGTCTGCACAGAGGCCATCTCTTGGAGCTGAAGTTAGTTATTTTCAGGATGCCAGACTTATTACATGTGCGCTAGAACCAGAACTCAGGTCCTCATGTTTGACAAAGCATATATCTAGTCTCTAAATTAATAGTCTCAAAAAACATGGTTTGATTCTTTTACTTATTTATTACTTTATAATAGCTTATTTTTTTTCCCAGTGCTAGGAATCAAAAGACTCTAGGGTCTCTTTATGTTAGGCAAGTGTTCCTCCTCAGAACTACGTCCTCAATCTTACGGTTTTATTTTCAAAACTCAATGACTTTCTAACAATAATGTATTTATTTCTTCTCAGTCACTTCTCCTATTGCTGTGACCAAATACCTAACAAGAAGCAGCTAATTGACAGAAGGATGTATTTAGGATCCCAGTTAGACAGAATGCGGTCCCTCAAGGCAGGAAAGGCATAGCGGCAGCAGGAGTGTGATGTCTCTGCTCACATTATATGCAGAGTGCCAAAGTAGAGAGAGATGATTACTGGTGTTGAGCTGCTCTCCTCCTTTCCCTCTCTGTTACTCAACCTGGGATCTCAGTCCCGTTAACTATGCAGCCCACATTCAGCATGAGTCTCCTCTCTTCAGTTAAACTTGTCTGGGAGTACCCAAGACATGCCCAGGAGACACGCTTCACAGGAGAGTCCAGCTACGGGAAGGCTGGCAAAGATGACTAACCATTTTGTATTTTGTTTCTCGGGGCAAAGTCTCACCTGGCCCACACTGGCCTGAAATTTATTGTGTAGCCAAGGAGAAGCTTGAACACCTGGCCCTTCTGCTTCTGCTTCCCAAGTACTGGATTACAGACATTTGTTACCAGGCCTGGCTCAGAATCACTTCAACAGTTTCCTATGTGTATAACTGTTCTGTCTGTATGTATGCATGTGTAACATGTGCATGCTTTTCATGCTTGGTACCTACAGAAGTTACAAGGGCATTAGATACTCTGCAATTGAAATTTAAAATGGCTGAGTCGTTAGGTGGGTGCCTGTAACAAAATCTTTGTCCTCTACAAGAGCAGTCAGTGCTCTTAACCCATCTCTAAGCCATTTCTCCAGCCCCATGGTTTTTTTTTAGAAGAGTTATAGGGATAGGGTGGTAGGATGCCAGTTACATGTGGCTGAATAGGTAGAATGCTTGCTTCATATGTATAAAGACCTGGATTTGATCCTCAACCCCACAAATCAAACAAATAAAATTTCTAGTATCAGTTATTCTACCTGATAACTCCTATAAGCTACCAAAACAACATAAAGATAGTTAATAATTTTAGGTCCCGTCATGTTATGTTGCTTCTCATATCCAGAATGATACAAACATCTTTTAAGATTATGCATCATTCTTTTTTATTTCAGAAAACATGGTCACTGAACCACTTAACTACCAGATATCAGAAATAATCTTGAATTGGATTGAGTGAAAAGATACCATATAACGTAGAGTTTTCTAGCTGTGCTTGAATTTTATGTTAAGACTCTTCCTAGCCAGTGGGTCTACTGGTTACTACTACCTAACAGAAATTGCCTTCTACCTGACAGTGAGTGTGTGTAATGGACCTACAGTGTATCTGTCGCTAGTACATGGTAACTATAGATGTCTACACTTCCTACCAAAATCTTGAGACTTACCTGGTCAGTAACAAAACCTTCCTCCTGTATGATAGGCCTCGCATCTAGTCTCCTTCTACTCTGTCCCTAATTTCTTCATGAATTTTTAAAAGTATGTTATTCTGTAACCCACAATAACATGGGGTTATTATTTCTGTTATAACATCTAAGTTTCTTGATGAAAGATTTGTTTCAAACTATCTTTGTTCATAGCATCTGGCATAGTGCCTTGTAGGCAGTAGACACCTATTGACTTGATGAGCAAGTACATGTTCTTCCCAAATCTGTAAGGAACAGGTGCAACACTGGCTCATGGAGATCTTGGGAGCCAATGTGTGAGTTCCCAGAGTTCATTAATTTAGTGCTCACAGTTCTTAGAGGCATCAGAAAGTCTATAACTACATGATCGCTGGTTAACCACCATAAGAGACATACTCTGGAATTATCATCAATAGTAGCATATTGTCCATGTCATCTTTCAGAAATTTAGACCTCAGTCTATTTATAAGGCTTATACAACTGCTAAGTCAGCCCCTAAATCAATGATACTCAGTCTGTGAGTACAGCCCCATATACTTATCAGATGTCTTGTATATCAGATATTTAAGTATAATTTGTAACAGCAGCAAAATTATTATAATGAAGTAGCAATGAAATAATTTTGTGGTTGTGGGTCACTACAACATAAGGAACTGTATTAAAGGGTTGCAGGAAGATTCAGAACCACTGCTCTATAAAAAAAAAAAATGGATGGAGTTTAAAGACTATTATTTTTCAATTATTAAAAATATTTATTTTTAACCTATGTGTTTTTTGCCTATGTGTGGGTGGGTATGTTAGTCCCTGCTGAAGCTTGAAGATGTTGGACCACCTGAAACACTGGAGTTACAGGCTATTGTGAGTCACCCAAAAAGGTGCTGGGAACCACTGTTATCCTTTGCAACAGCAACACGCACTAATGCCAGGGCTGTCTCTTCAGCTCCACACACTATTTTTCATTATTGCTGCATATCTTCTACCTAACCTGAGGTAATATATATGAGTCCTGAGTCAAGTACATGGAAAGCTTAAGTGACAGAAGACTGGGAAGAAAAAGAAGAGGCATAATTAATTACAGCACTTAGTTAGGTTTTATTTGTTTAAGGTTTATTTATTTATTGCTTGCCTATATATGTCTGTGCCTTTGAGAGTTTATGGTCATCACATGTGTACAAGTGCCCAGGGAGGCCAGAAGAGCGTGTCAGAACCCCAGGAACTAGAGTGACTAATGGCTGTGAGCCAACATACGGGTGTTAAGAACCAAATCTGGGTCCTCTGTAAGAGTAGTAACCTATCGGGGGCTGGAGAGATGGCTCAGAGGTTAAGAGCACTGGCTACTTTCTGGACCGCTTCTGGTGTACAGACAGAACACTGTATATATAACAAGCAAACAAATAAAATGAGTAGTAAGCCCTCTTAACCACTGAACCATCTGTCTAGCCCCAGCATAAAGATTTTAAAATAGCAAAACACAATTAAACATACAATAATATTGAACTGGTGGGTGCAGTTCAGGTCCAGAACTTTAAACCTAGACTGCCTAGATTTAAATGAACTCCTAGCCTGCTAGCTGTATAATCTTGGGTTAATCACATAGCCACTCCCTCTGTTTCTTCATCTGCACAGTCAGGATAATAATGCAGTCTACCTCATCCGTGGCAAGCTCAAATGAATTAAATCATACAAGGTATACAGCAGTCAGTGCCTGGTACCTGGGAGTACTGGCTATGCTTGCTGGTCCTGTAGGGGTGTGGCGAAATCACTTGCCATCAAGGCAGACAGAACAATGCCAGTTTTAGTCTGTTTGCAGTTCTCCTTCATATTTGCTTTACTGTTTCTCATTCCAAGTGAGTAATCTTTATGTCTTGACTCCTCCATAAATGGTAGTGTACTTTCCTTATAGAACCCAGCACTCTGGACCCTAAATTAAAGAATTATGTGTAAGCTCTTTAGAAGCAGAGACCTCCTTTTTCTTACTCAGCACAGGCGGCCTGATTGTATAAGCCTGGCTTTCACAATAGCCCATAGTAACTGCTGTGGAGAGTGTGAGACAGACAGTAGCAGACACTCGGTGTCTTAGATTCCTGAGACTCCTCTCCTTGACATACTGGTGCCTATGTACCTAGGACCTCTGTGGCCTTTGCTAGCAACTCCTCTGTTCCCTTTGATCCGAACTGACCTGCAGCCCCTCAGACAGGTATTGTTCCATGGATATGTGACCTGTTTCCACATGGTTTCCATACTTTGTTTCCTGCTCTATCTTAAACCCTTAGTTTTTGAACAGAGGGTCTAGATCGTCATCGGGCATTGCATTGGTAACTATGCAGCCTCCCATTTGTATTCATTGACCTTAGAGCTGGACACTTTCCTGTCCACTTCAATACAAACTATCTTGTAATATTAATTTCTAGAACTTGATAGTCATCCTGTTACTCTCCAAACAATATGCCACAATTTCTAAGTGATTAATTTCTAACCCAAAGTCCTTTAAAGATGGAATTTTACTTGAGGGGTTATAGTACATTTGAGAACTTCTCCTATAAAAGAAATCAAAGCAATCAGTATGGTATACCAACTTAAGATAGTACTGCAAAGTGAAAAAGAATTAGAATTTTAATAATTTAGCTTCAGATTGAGGATAGCAATATAGTCATGGAATTTTTATTGCTTAATTTAAAAGCAGGCTAAATAGCTTCTTTCTCTCTTGTAAGTGCAAAGAATCCAAAAAGAGATTTAAAAACAATATAAATTTCATAGCAACTAATGCCTCCTGGGAGTGAAGAAAAGAGCCCAGCATTATTTGTATAAGTTAATGCAGGATGCAGTGGGAACAGGAAGAAATGATTGTAGGACCTAATGCACAAAGATGAGCAGTCTTGAGGATCATGCCAGCTTCAAAAGCTGGTCCATCTCAGTGCTGACGGATCCCAGTACCTTAAGGTGATTTGCTTTAGGCTATAAATCTCTTGAGTCATTCATGCGCTCAATGCTTTTTTTTTTTTTTTCAGAAGGCTGTGAAGGAAGAAAATATATTGTTTTAGCTTGCCTCGTCTTAAGACTTTGGAATTTTAAATAAGTTTCTCCCAAAATTAAATTCCTCTCTTACCTACTCCAGAGACTTTTTGACTTTCTTTCTTTTTTTTTTTTTTTTTTTTTTTTGTAGCTTGCCCATAAAAATTAGGGTAAAGGTGTTAATATGTTTTTTTTAATGCCATATATTGACAAGGATCTGAGGTTCATTATCTTATGTTTAGGAGTTAAAATAACTGTATGTCCTTTCTCGAGTTGAGTAGCTCAGTTAGTTGTACAAAGATACACACACACACACACACACACACACACATCCACTAAATGTTTTTAAAAATAACAAAATATTCAGTGTGGCTAGAGCAGAAATTGTCTCTAAACTCTTGATTGAATATCCTTGTCAGTAAAAAGTTAATTTTGCTCCAAACTTTCAGTATATAGATTCATTTTATAATAAATTATTCTCTTCTACTATAATAAAATAGGCACTAATATAGATATGTTTAAACATCTGGTAGAAGATGCACAGGTTAGATGGTCATGGTCACCTTCTGTTTTTTCAAATATGACATGGAGAAACTACAGATGAGAATCTGGTTGATCAGCATACCCTTGCCAAGTATTTTTCGTAAGTGTAGTGGGAAACAATTGAAAATTTTAGAAAGCATAATGTCTTACTTGATTCTGAAATAAATTACAGCAAAAATATTTCTAGCAGAGCATCAGGACACCAAGACTCATTTGGAAGTTATGCTACAGTCCTGATAGGAGGAACAAGGATTTGAATCAGACAGTCGTGTCAATGAGACTCAAAGGGGAGTAAGCATAACTTATCACATATTTCAGTACTTACTGAGGGAGGAAGTCAAGGATCACTCTGGACAACTGACATGAGCTTCCAGATGGGAGATGAGCAATGGAAGAAAAGCATAATGTGGATAGGGGTGGGGAGTGAGTATGGGTCTCAAATTTTTAAGTGAGAGCCACCCCCTCAAAAAAATGGTGTAGACTTTTAGCTTTGGGATATGTGGTTGAATGCAGTGAGAGTTTTAGACCAATGTCTTAGTTGGGCTACTATTGCTATGCTGAGAAATCATGACAAAGCCTCTTGAAGAGGAAGGGATGTGCTTGACTTATACTTCTGTATAAATGTTCATCATTGGAGGAAGTCAGGAATGGAAAAGAGCAGGAACTTGGAGGCAAGAACTGATGCTAAGGTCATGGAGGGGTGCTGCTTTCTGGTTTTCTCATCATGGTTTGTTCATCCTGCTTTCTTATAGAACCCGAGGCTACCAGCCCAGGGATCGCACCACTCACAACAGGCTGGGCCCTTCCCCATTAGTTACTAATTAAGAAAATACCCTACATTTCTATGCAGGCATTTTCTCAATTGAGGTTTCCTCATTTCATATGACTCTAGCTTGTGTCAAGTTGACATAAAACTAGCTAGAACAATCATAAACTATAAATCTGGACATTTTCAATATATAGATAACACAAGAATTCCTATAGTTTCAAACATTGTCTATTGATAAAGTTTTATAACAGAAGTGCCCAGGAGTTCCACAGAAATAGTTTGCTAAATCCAAGATGATGGAAAAAAAATTAGAAATGTACAGGAAGCAGATCCTATAAAATGTACATCTCCTGAAGCTACTGTAGCCTCAGGACTAAACAGCTTATATTTAAACAGGGTAAAAAAAGTTGAAATCAATATTTCAGGAGTTTTCATAGATACTTTGATGAGTATGCTACATTCTGGGAAAAGCAATGAACACCCCAAACTAGTTCACATACAATTAATTATTAATGAGTCCAGGAGATTGTCACCCGCCTATGTCATTAGGCATGAGTAATTAGGAAAACAAATGTGTCAAAAGAGATGGAAGCAAGTTGAGTGCCATAGGTGTTTTGTTATTGTGGAAGAGGACACTCAGCAAGTTGATTACTGTTGCCTCTGAGTTAGAGTTATAGTAAGAAATGGATGCATTAATTTTCTCCACCCTCTTACCTGATTGCAATCCTTAAGTATTAGAAGCTGTCTAACAGTCTTTTATAGGCTCTGATCTTTTGTTAATTCTTTCTTAATTTTATGGATAAAATATTGTTGACTAATGCCCCCTTTCTCTTATTGTTAAGAGCATGAAGTCAAAGTAGTTTGTGTTGCTATATAGTATGAAGGGGCCAAGGTGAAATCCCTGGGACAAGATCTGTTCTGGGACATCTCTTGGCTCCTGTCCATCTCTTCTCATGTCCTTTAATTTACAAACTGTTGCAAACTGGCTGTTACAACTGTAAGTACCATTGAATGCTTAATATCTAGATGGATAAATTCTTGCAGAAGTGACTGAGACCCCATATTAGAAACATTCTCAGGTCACTTAAAATTTCCAAAGACTATGACTCTATTTTGTGGCTGTTCTCTTTCTCCAGTGGCTAATATACAAAATGGAATGGTTTATATCCATCCTAAGAAGCTATCTGATAAGTGTAAAGTAGCAGACAATAGTTAGCAGTTTTGCTCTATTATATTAATTTGTTAGCACTTGGGCTTATGACCACCCAGAACATTTGCTTTAAACAATATTAACTTAGGTCTGTGGTGGTTTGAATGAGAATGGTCCCCATGGGCTCATGTTGTTGAATGCTTACTCACAAGGGAGTGGATTAGGAGGATTAGGAGGTGTGACTTTGTTGGAGGAAGTTCATCACTGAGAGTGGGCTTTGAGATTTCAAAAGCTCAGGCCAGGCCCAGTGAGTCACCCCCTTGTCTCTGCCTGTGGATCAGGATGTAGCTCTCAGATAATGTTCTCGCTCCATGCGTTCCACTATGTTCCTGCTGTGTTTCTTCTGGCCATGATAACAGCAACCCATTGAATATTTTCTTTGGTATGAGTTGCCTTGGTCATAGTGTCTCTTTACAGTAATAGAATGGTGACTAAGACAGATTCATATCAGCTTCTTAATTTAATTTACTATGCAGGGATTTACCTCAGCATCTTTACATACATGTTGCTTTGAGCACAGGAAAAATGGCAGCTTATTACTGAAGAGAGAAAGGTTCTAGAACAAGCACAGTGAGACTCCTCTTCATTGGGTGTTTATCCCTCCGTACCTCTTACAGCACAAGTTTCTTCCTGATCTGCCTTGTACCTTTCGATGATCTGTTGACATGTGGTAATTATATGTGTGTGTGGCCTTCTGTCCAGTCCTTCTGCCTCCTAAGGAGCCCTGTCTTATGTTAGAGAAAAGTTAAAGTAGGCAGGCTACTGAGGCCCACTGCCTGGCCAATTCTGACCATTTACCAGCTGTTTAACCTCATGATTCCTCTCTTCAATTTTCTCCTTTGTAAATTCTGAATAAGTAACCTCAGAGTACTTAAAAGAATTAAGTGCTGGCATTTCTAAGTTACCACACTAAAGCTATTGACCTGAAATAATTTCATACATTTTTAATGGCAGTTGCTGCTGATCAGTAACAACAGAGCAGGCAACTAGCAAGATGGTTCAGTATTTAAAGGTACTTACCATGAAGTCGATGACGATGACTTGATCTCCATGACCCGCATGATAGGAAGAACCAATTCCTGCAAATTCTCCTCTGACCTCATATATGCACCTTCCATCACCATCACAAAATAAATAAACAGAATTAGGATAATGTGGTAGCTCTTGTGTGTAATCCCACCACCCTATGCTCTCCTTGGTGACATAGTGGGCTTGAATATCGCCTGTGTTACATGGTGAGCCCCTATCTCTAACACACACACCAACACCAACAGAAGGAAGCTGACACCAGAATATGCCAATGCCATACTGAAAATCATGCATGCAGTCTTTATTTATTGGCAGGCTAGCTAAGTAATTTTCAGTGAAGATCCCATATTAATCCTAGAAACCCTCAAACCTGCCAGCCACTGTTTGAAAATATCCTGAGGGGCTGGAGAGTTGGCTCAGCGGTTAAGAGCACTGACTGTTCTTCCAGAGGACCTGAGTTCAATTCCCAGCATCCACATGGCAGCTAACAACTGTCTGTAGTTCCAAGTTCTGACCCTCTTACACAGTTATATATGCAGGCAGGGCACCAATTCACATAAAATAAAAATAAATATAAAAAAAGAAAAAAGAAATTATCTTGATTGTTACAGTTAGAAAAAGATACTGTTAATCTTCACAAGTGAGGTTAGGGGAGCCGGGGATGACAGGGAGCTGGATGGACTATGCACAGACAAAGCTCATCCTACTGCCTTGAGCATATAGCACAGAGGAAGAGTGCTGGCCTAGCATGGGCGAGGCCCTGCGTCCCTTCCACAGCACACATACACAGACAAAAACTGTCTGACCCCGTGCCATTAGTGTCTTAGCCCTGAGGAACACTGGTAATTCCTAGATGCTTTTCTTTGCTAAAATTCCAGGTATCAGTTTTTAAAACATTTTTTTTATTATTCCATAAAGCTCATATAAACAAAAAATCATGCAGTCTATACTGTATATACTAGACTGAAAATTCTCCACATATGTATTTTATCATGTGTTGTTTCTTCTTTGTTAATAAGTTGTCTTTACTATAGCAGATGCATTTGTATTACTTAGGAATTCTGTTGTTAGGGCCAGCGAGTTAGCTCTGGAGAGAGTACTGGTGACTTCCAGAGCACCTGGGTTGGGTTGCCAGCACCAACATAGAGGTGCAAAAGCTCTGATGCCCCTTCAAGGACTCTGGGGGAACCAGGCACATAGTGATGCACGAAAGTACATGCAGGCAAAACACCCATACACATTTAAAAAAAAAAAAAAGAATTCTGCTGTCCTGTTTGTAACTAGCCCAGATTTAAGGTCTGCGTCATTGGGAAGCACTTGAACTCCTAAACAGACAAAGGTTGATTGTGTTTGTTCATAGGGAAACCTAACTAAATCATAACTGTAAGAGAAATATGTGTTTACAGCTTGTGAATTGTGTGATGTTAATGTGATTGCCACCACTCTGACGTGGAAGTCTGACTTTGTTATAGTCCATTCTTAATGTAGCCTCTGGGAATTGAATTAACCTTAACGGTTTATACAAGCACTTGCCCCCACTGGGCCATCTTGTTGGCCTGAGAAATATATTTCATTCAGAATAATGTAAGTAAAATTTGTGCCAGCTAATGACTTAGAATTTGTACTGGTGAATGACTTGGTGGGTAAAAGTGTTTTCCACCAAGCCTGAAAACTTGAGTTTGATCCCTGGGACCCACACATGGTAGAGGAAGAGAACCAGCTCCCACATGTTATCCTCTGACAACATGTGTACTGTAGTACACAAGTGCGTGCACACACATAATAAACTAACTGTCATATAGTTCATAAGGTCCATAATGCATGTGACATTCAAGTATTCAAAATAGATAATAAGGCAAAATTACAAAACGAGGCGATAACTGATGTATTTGATTAATAAGATCAAGA
The DNA here is from genome assembly GCA_004025045.1 of Sigmodon hispidus. Lineage (NCBI taxonomy): Eukaryota > Metazoa > Chordata > Mammalia > Rodentia > Cricetidae > Sigmodon > Sigmodon hispidus. The sequence goes on from PVIH01001056.1 coordinate 66,621, forward strand.
CTATTACAGCAGGTTTATTTAAAATTAGTATGAAACAATTTATGACAGTTAAACTATTGACTACTAAACATGAGAAACATTCTCTTTTATTGGCCACAGTATGAGTACCCACACGCATGCATGTGCATGTGGAGAGCACAGGTTGGACCTCAGGTGTCTCATCTGTTGTGCTCCTCTTTATTTTTGAGATAGTGTTTCTCACTGAACCTGGAGCTCTCTGATTGGCTGGACTGGCTGTCTTGCCATGTCTCCGGGACCCTCCTGTTTCTACCTCCTAGTTCTGGGCTGCTGGCCACTGCACCGGGCTTTCATTCTCTGCTTTGTTCTAAGTGTTGATCATACAGGCTTGAGTACTATCTATACTTATTCAAGAAGCACTTTACCCACCAAGAAAATGCATTCTTTAAATGACAGTAAGAGAGAGAATGTAGGGAAGGAAGGAAGGAAGGAAGCTGAGTACACATAGTAAACATTCCTAATCTGAAATGCTCCAAAATCTGAAGCTTTCTGAGTACTGACTGCCAGGAATAGAAAATTCCATACCTGATCTCATACAGCAGGTCTCAATCAAAGCCCAAGTACTGAGTTTATGCAGAGGCAGTTCAGTGAGTAAGAGTATTTGCTGTGAAAACATGATGACATGAGCTAGGATTTTTTTTTAACCCAGTACAGGGTTTCTTTATAGACTAGGCTGGCCTTAACTCACAAAGATATGCCTGCAATTAAAGGCGTCCACTACGGTTGTGCACCACTGTAACCCTAGTAGCACCATAGGAAGTGGGGACAGGAAGATTCCCAGGTCTTCTGTCCACCAGCCTTAATCCCAGGTTCAGTCAAATACCTTGTCTCACAGGAGTAAAGCCATAAGTGACAGAACAAGACACCTGATAACCTCCCCTGGCCTTCATGAGTATGTACACAACTGTGCACACTCTCGCACACACATAAACATGCTCACAAGACACTACATATGCACCAAAATTATTTCAATCACCTTCTAGTTACTGGGTAAGATACACATGGAACACAAATGAATTTAGTGGTTAGTTATTCTTGGATCCCATCTCCAAAGTACTTCATTACACATTTGCAAATATTCCAGATTGCAAAATGTAAAGCATTTCTTGGCCTGAGCATTTCTTGTAAGGAACACTCAAGCTCTCTTTTGCTCTCTTCCTCTCTGACACCTCTGACTAGGCCAGGGTGATTGGTGTGAAGAAAAAGCAAGACAACTGGGTGATGACTGCTTTCTCCTTTCCTGCTATTAGAGGTCACTTTTCCACCACCCCCTCGGTCTTAAACTCATTAGGCTTTTCCCTTTATTATTTCCTGATACAGTGGAATATGACTTACTCTCATCAGTGAGTGGCAGGTGAAAGTATTATGTCAGCAGTGGAGTTAATAAAGGTTCATCAGTGATTTTGATTGATGATGCTTACTAGATTTCATCATTTGCAAGATAAATGAAAAAGGCCCATTTGATTTAGTTTGGTGTCCTTCAAAATATTGGTCATCATTATCCATTTAGAGAGGCTGAAAGGTCATTTAAAAATGGAATGCAATGAAACTATAATGATAATACCTGTGGATAGTGCCTAGTTCCTTAGCAAGGCCTGAATGCAACTTCAAGAATACTGTACAGTCAGTATGATTAGTGATATAAGAGAGAAAACCTGAATGGACCACATGTGTTTGTACTTTAGATGTAGCTACATGGCCTTCATCTGTCACTTACTATATCTAGTTTTACATCCTGGTTTTTGTAACACGAGGTATAGCCATTTATAGTTTATTTTATAATAGCATTTTTACAGTTGGTTATGTGAAGAGAAGGGGAGGGTTTTCTCTTTTCAGTTTTTAAGTTAGCATGGACATTAGGAGATTTAATTCTGGTATTTTCACACATATATGCCATTCTTGCTTTTAGCAAACATATAAAGGCTTTTTACTGACTTCTGTTTGTAAACATTTAACATCACAACTAATAACAATTATTATCTGTAATATATTGTTTTAGTTCTCTCTTAATGTCAAAGTGAATTCCTATAAGTTAAATGGGTGTAAGGACATCTGTAGTCCTGTATAGACTTGTAGGTTGAAAGAAGACATGGATCTCACTGAACAAAAATGAAGGAGCTGTGAGAACGATGTTTCTTTGTAGAGGTCCATTTTCTTGCTTTTTCTAGCATGAAAAGGCTGTTCGCATTCCTTTACTGAGGGAATTATGTTCCCCAAAGTCAGATCAGCAGCAGTGAATTGGCCCTTCGGCAATTGTCACATCTCAGTGAAGTCAGAAAAATTTTTCTCTTTTAATGATTCATGTAATTTCATGGGATTTACCTAATAGTCTAAAATATTTCTATCTCAGATTCCTTAGGCTTAGTCACATTTGGAAATCCATTTTGCACTGTACTATAAAGCAGCATATTCACTGGTTCTGAGGATTAGCCTGAAGGCAGTTTTGAGTGGCTATTTTTCTATTTCCACTTCTCCTTCCAAGTTGTTTTCTTGTAAAAATAAGTCTGCATAATTTTTAAAGTTGAATAAGAGAAAGAGCAATAAATACAATATGTATGAATATGGAAAAAGTGGCATTAGTATCAGTAATATTGGGAAGCATTTCAGCTGTGATAAGCCCACTCTCTGCAAGTGGGAATTCAGAAGCCAGGTTGTGTGAGGCCACAGCAGCTCCATCCAGAACTTGCCCACAGTTGTTCAGCTTCTTCATCCCAAAGAAAAGGTTGAGTCTTAAAGGTCCCTCTCGCTCATTTTAGCTAATTCATGAGTCTCCATGTCAGGGACAAGCACTGTGTCATGTGTCTCTAACATGAATGATTCATAACATTGGTTCTGTCTGAAGATGCTGTCATCCCAGACTGTAGCTGTCATCCAGCCCGTCAGCACATGGCTGGCTGTTTGCATGGTTGCTGCTGTAGCCCTACCAGGGTTGGAATGGAATCCAGATTTATTTTTCTGTTTGTTTAATTGGTTAAAATTAAAAAATAGCTTGGAAAACTAAATTCCAGATCTTTTGCTAGGCAAAGCACTATGCAAAAGAGCTGTATCTTCAGCCTTATTTAAGGTGACATTTTGAAATATTGAGTACTTGTCAGCTGTTCTCATTTCCTGAATTCAGCCAAGTAGGAAGTTCAGGAAAGGTGGAGGATGCTCAGCTGGTGAAATAACCCACTCATTGCATCCATTCAGCACTTAACAGGAGTGCTAGCTAATTCTTAACACATTCTTCAAGTGTATACCTTCATTAAATTAATTTTTCTTAAGGACTAAGTAGATAATAGATTCTTTCAATTTTAATAATTGTTAGTTGTCCTTTTGTTCTTTTAATGAAAACTACATAGTGAACAAGTTTTCTTTTATTCCTTTCTTCGGTAAGAAAAATTGCAAATTTCCATATTCCCCAAAATAACATATTTATTTATTCCTGGAACTGTAATGGCAGAATGTGAAGACTTCATTTTCCTGATTACCTCATACATACTAGGAACCAGTGCCTCTGACTCTCTCCCTCCAGTCTTTCCCCTTTTGCATCATTCCAATTACAGGTGGATGCTTGGTATCACCCCATCGCACAAGATAAATAAGCTTGGAAGGTTTCCCAGCAACACATTGCTCTGGGAACCTGTTCTGTTTCCCTGAAGAAGATGAAGCCAAGCATCATAGAGTCTCAGCCAGATGGGAAGGATTCACTTACTGATGGTGCCTAAGCATGTAAAATAATAATAATAAATGCATATATAGAGAATGCATTAAATACCTTTTCACATTGAATCATTTTACGTAATAGTAAGCTTCAGTTTTAGATGTCAAAAAATCATAGTTAATAATTTGAAGGTTTTCAAGGAAAAGGCCTGCTGTAAGTTATTGATGAATGGATCCACTGTAGAACTATATGTAAAATACTTCCACATGGGACTGATGCTCAGCCTAGTTCATGGTGGTTTAGCAACAGCCCAACAGCAAAAGCATTGAAAGGCTTCTGATCCACAGGGAATTCTGTTGGACCCCATTCCCCTTCACAGTGCCCTTAGTGTGTCCCTGTTCCCCCTACTCCCATCCTGCCTTCACTGTTAAAACCTGGAGACTTTCTCCTGTTTCTCCTTAGATCAGGGCAGTCTCAGCACCAGTGATTTGTTGCTTGGTCTTGAGAGTCTGTTTTCAATTTGAATGATTAACACATAGTAAAGGAGGGCACCATCAGAATAAAGAAAAGATGTTTTGCTAGCACAAGTTATTGTATTTTTCTCCTGTTTAGCTAGTGATCCAAGAAGTCACTCAGTTGGCAGGTGTCACGTTTCCTTTCTGTTCAGTCTAATTGGTCATTGTGTGCTAGGGAAAGCCTCTGCACCTGGAGTAATCAAGGATCAGTGTTTATCATGACAAGATTCAATAGTGGCTTTGTAGATCAGTCACACCCTGGGAATGTCCTCACTTTTTGATTGTCTGGAAGATATTTTCCCATGAGCCAGGTGAAAAATCTAACAGTGTAGTTATTGAGTGGATTGTTCTGTCTATCAGGATTGGACTGTGTTTTGTAAAAATTTCCAGTCATGGTCAACAACAAATCACTGCAGTACATCACAGTGCTCTGATAGTGAATACAGAGGGGATCAGAACAAAAGAACAATGCTGAGACCTGTTTATTTAACAAACTCCCTGGCCAGATTGCAAGGAATTGACTTTATCTTCAACCTAGAAAAGTCTAAGTATATCATGCAAGTAATTCTGTTCTCTTTGGCTCTTCTGCTTTCTAAACATCATATAGTGACCACAACAGGAAGCAAACTGTGGAGGTATAGGGTGAGGCAAATTCTTTCTAAGTGTGCCCTGTGCTAAGGGTATAGACACACCTTCCTTGCCTTCACTGATTGCTCAAGAAGACCTACATAGCATGTTTATAGACATTAAACAACCTAAAATAAAACCTTTTATCATTTCAAATCCTTTCTTTGGGATCTAGAATTAAGAGAATTTTGATGTTTGAATGAACTATATAAGGTTGGATGCAGTTCACTGATAGATGTAAGCACCACTAGAAAGGAAAAAAAAGTGTATAGTTTTTCTTATACAACAGTGAAAATAGACTTGATCAATTACTTAGAACAGAATAGATTCTGTTAAATATATTAATTTTTACTAAATAATTTTTATTAAAAATTTCTACAGACCAAGCAGTATTTTAGATCTATTATCCATTTTTTTTTCATTTAATTATCCTAAAACTTACAAGGCAGACATTTATTTGCAATTTTGTAAGTAAAGAAACTGCACTGGACAGCTAAGTGTTTAGTTGCTGAAGTATTACCACTCATAAATAGTGATCATTCAAGCACTGGTTTCTTTACTGGCAGATCTATAGCCCATATTCTGTGTTTATCCTTATAATTCTAATAAAGAACCATGTTCTCTAGAGAAAAATGAGCAAGTGTTTTTTGTTTGTTTTGTTTTGTAATAGGCTCTTACTCTGTCTGCCTAGCTAGTCCGGAGGATGGCTGTATAGACCAAGCCATCCTCAGACTCACAGTTCTCCCTGCCTCTGCCTCCTGAGTGTACTGCCATGCCCAGTTTAACAGCTAGCTTTTGAAAATGACTTACTCTTAGCAGGAAATAGATTATTTGTTTTATTTTTTAAAGATTTGTTTATTTATTATTATGTACAGTATTCTGCCTGCATGTGTGCTTAGACACCCGAAGAAGGCACCAGATCTCATCATAGATGGCTGTGAGCCACCATGTGGTAGGTGGGAACTGAACTCAGGACCTCTGGAGAAGCAGCCAGTGCTCTTACCCTCTGAGCCATCCCTCCAGCCCAGATTTGTTTCATTGTTATTGTAAACTTTACAACCTTTTTGCTTTATGATGTTTCTCAAATTTTTATTTTTATAAAAAAGAAATTTTTACTTTTTAATATGATAGAGTAAGTTACACCTAACAATAGCTAAAAATTAATAATACTAAATTTATATTTTTATTAAATAATATAAAATATGTTGTGATGTCAGCAGTATGGTAGAACAGAGACAAATTAACTATTTTATAGCATTGGAACAGAGCCACACATGTTTGCTTGTCTACTGCTCATGGCACCTTTTGTCACAGCAGAGTTGAATGGTTACAACATCAGCAATATTGCTTACAGAGCTTGCAATGTGCACTACCCTTGCTTTCACAGAAAAACTCTACTAGACTCTATTCTAGAATCTGGTTTTTACCCCACCCTTGAGTTGGAAATGCTGCTTTAGAATACCAGAAACGTAATTGGAAGACAGTTTGGTTTTGTTTGGTGTTTGTTTATAGTATAAGGCTCTTATCTAATATGTTGTTCTCTGAACACTGCAGGTACCAACCAAAAAGCTGAAGAAATATGAAAAAGAATATCAGGCAATGCGGGAGAGCCAGCTGCAACAGGAAGACCCAATGGATAGATACAAGGTATGAGGGATGCCTGGCACTTACCAGGGCAAAAAGAACTTTAATTTCCCTAATTCGGTAGTTGTGGTGAGTTCAATTCTCTCTGCTCCACTCTGAACTATTCAGACAGTGCCATGCTGACTATGTCTGTGTCTTCATTTTCAACTGACTCCCAAGTATTCAACTATAATATTTCTTTTCTTTCAGTTTGTGTATTTATAGGTAACTCCAGCTGTTGCATGTATACTGAGAATCTTCATGAGAAGCTGAGAGAAAGGGAAAAAGAAAGTGGCTTTCTGCTTTCAAAAATGAGGAAAATAAAACAGAAAATGCCAAAAAGTACTGTCTTAGTTGTGCATGATTACTTCCACAGAGACTCTTAGATGTGACCATTCCAAGACTGATTCAAGGATATTGCAAACTTGTCCCTGTCTATAGCAGATGTTAAAAATATAAATTCAGAAGGAAAAATAAAAACCACAAAGATGTATCAAGCACAGTAATGTGTTTGTTTCAATGTTTCATTTCCACAAACAAATTATAGGTAACAATGACATTCCTATGCAGTTTCAGAATCAAAATTACTTCATTTGTATCTGCATTAGTTTGAGTGTTTAAGAATTGTGTCATCAAGGATAGATCTTTTTAGTGATAATTAGCAGCATTGGCCACAACATGCAATGTTGGGAAAACAGTGATTTGCAATTTATTTTTTAACTTCTGAAATGTTACTGTCTTTTTTTAGCTATTTGAATTCTTAAGACTCATACAGATATGTCCCTCCTTACTACATCAATATCTAAATGATGCCTAAATATTCTTTCAAGAAAGGTACTATGGTGGCATTCTTAATGGAGGAATCTAAACTGAGATGGCTTTTACTTCCATAACCAGAGTTACTTCTGTGGTTGGGAAGGCATATGTTGGCAGCAGTCACACTGTACATCTTGATTTTATTGTTCACTAGAACAGCAAGGAATGCTCATAGAGAAGCACCGTGGACAGGGTCTATGGGTTTAAAAGTCAAATATATGAGTTAAAATCCTGGCTCTCTGAAAAAGGCAACAGGATTTGAAATTATGCATGAGGATTTTGGTTCCTATGTTACTGGTTACAGCATTTTGAGTCAGTCATTGAAACTTTTCCTTGTCAAAAGTACACAGGCATATATGGTTTTGTGGTAGATTGCTGTGAAATGGAAGGCTGTCATATGTTAAGTACTTAGAACAGAATTGGTATTTATTGATTGTTGGTTTTTAAACTTCACTACCACAAGCTGACTAGAATAATATAACTTTGCTTAGATCTGCCTCTCTATCCTTTACTGTTTATCTTCATATTTTGCTAACTATTACTACCCTATAGTCTTATCCTTGGTCAGTATATTCTCCTCATTCCTCTAGATTTGGCTGTGATGAAAATAATTCCACATACGGTTATGATAGGTAACTGTTTCAGATTATATATTCATAGAGAAGGTTTGATGACGTCTACTGTCATCTTCTCAGTAAGTCCAGTGATACAGAAAGACATTCATATCATCATGCTACCACCATCGTGAGTAAAGTGCTTTCAGGTAAAAGAGAAAGAAATAATAGCCCAACTTACATAATTACATAGACAAAAACTGAGCATAGTTGCATGCACCTGTGTAGGTGTCTGTGATGGGACATGAGAATCATTTAGATCCAGGAGTTTGAAATTAGCAGTATATTGAGATCCCCATCTCCAAACACGAAATAAAACAACAACAAATGCCTTACAAAGCCCAAAGAGGCTATAAAACAACTCAGCTGTAATTGTGTCACACCCTTTTTGTGTCAAAGTCGGCATATATAAACATCACTTATAAACTGCTTAAGATTACTTGTATGTGGTGATATATTTTACATTTAATAAAATCAGTCTGGAATATCAGAGGACAGAGCCATCTCTCCAGCCTTTTTGTTGTTGTTGTGTTTTGGGGTTTTTTGAGATAGAGTTTTCTGTGTAGCATTCCTGGCTGTCCTGGAATTTGATTTGAAGACCAGACTTGCCTTGAACACACAGAGATCCTCCTGCCTCTGGCTTCCAATACTAGGACTAATGGCATGTGCTATCACTGCCTGGCTCTTTGCTTCTACAGAATACTCAGTGTCTGCCCAGGCCTGCCCTAAATAGCTTCTTTGCCCAGTTGTTTCACTTCTGGGTTCAACTCTGCATCATAATCCTAGATTTAGGATTAAAGGTGTGAGCTACTACTGTTTGGTAGTTAGGCCTTGAACTCACAGAAACACAGAAGATCTCTGTCTCTGGAGTTAAGAGATTAACGAGCAGGTCACCACTCAGTCTTTCCCATGCTGGGATTAAAGGCATGAGTTACCAACTGTCATTTCTGTGCTGTGCTTAAAGGCGTGAGTTACCACTCTCTGACCCTCCTGGTGTAATTGTGGGTGAATCTGTTCTCTGATATTCCAGGCTGATTTTATAAATATAAAATATATCACCACACTTGTACAGTTTTTATTGATATAAAGTTAAACTGTCTGTTTTAAAAATAGGTACTTTAGGTTCAAGTATTGTGTGTCTGTTTTTTTGTTTGTTTGTTTGTTTGGTTTTAATTTGACAGGTTCTTGCTCTGTATTCCAGGCTGATCCTCATTCAGGCTTATGCCACCACTCCAATCCCATTGTAGCCTTTTATTTGCACATGTCACACACACTATATTATGATTTCTTTTTATGGTTATAGTGACTTTGTAGTATATTATGTAAGCAATATTTTATACCTTTTAAATAATATGTAGATATCAGTCCCAATGATCAACTTGACAAAATTATAATCAAGTTATAATTATATTTCAAGCTACTAATTACCAACACAGTTCTAGCTATGGTCAGATTTGGTCCTTCAATTACTTACTTAAGAAGTAAACTAAGGTTAGCTGGAGAGATGGCTCTTGTAGGTAAAGGCACTTGTTTCTAAGTCTGTTGTCCTGAACTCAATTTCCTGGACCCACAAGTGGAGAAGAAAATTAACTCCCAAAAGTTTTCCCCTAACCTTTACACTCATACTGTGGCATATGTGTGCCTACACATATACACAAATAAGGGCTGGAGAGGTGGCTCAGAGGTTAAGAGCACTATCTGCTCTTCCAGAGGTCCTGAGTTCAATTCCCAGATGCCCACATGGTGGCTCACAATCATCTATAATGACATCTGATGTCTGCTTCTGACATGCTTGTAGAATACTGTAGATATAATAAATAAAATCTTTTAAAAAAAAACACACACACACACATACACAAATAAATAACAGCCAAGTGTTGTCGTGCATGTCTTTGATCTCAGACCTTGGAAGCAAGTGAATCTCTAAGTTCAAGCCCAGTCTTATCTATATAGCAAGTCCCAGGACATCTAGGGCCACACAGAGCTCCAAAAATAAAACAAACAAAACACACCAAACAAACAAAACAACCCCCCCCAAAAAAATCCCCAAATAAGTAAATAAATACATTTAAGAAAGTACATTATAACTGTCTTAATATAACAAAGTATCTTAAAAATAATTTTGTCATCTTCTGGTCTCTCTGGGGGACAGACACTTTTCATTTATTAGGGAAGATCTTGAAGACATTGAGAACTCACACCTGTTCAGGAACAATTCCTCCTTCACCATTGGAACCCATATTGCATCAATTGCCATGTCAACCTCCAGCTTTCCATATGGCAAGAGAGTTGGAAAAACTGTGGGTATTTAAAAAACAAAAATAAAACCCAGAAATGTCATACCACAAACTGTTCCAATTCAGTGCTATTATTTTTCCCCTCCTTGAAGGCTTTTGTATAAAAGTGAGAGCTGGCATTAAAGATCCAGGAATGGATAGATTACTTTCAAAAGTCACTCTTTTTTTCTGTACCAATGTAAACATGTGGCTTGGGGGTAAAGCACTTGCCTAGCATGTGTAAGACCATAGGCTCCGTGCACAGTAACATCACCCTTCATACTTCCCATCTAAGCACCTCTTTGTGCCTATTACATTGTCAGTTTATATCACTGGATTCACTTAGATGCAACACTTCAGGACCAACCATGAATAAAGAGAAGGCATGGTGTTTGTATAATTTAAAGTTTTTGAGCATGATGAAATGTCCATCAGTTAGGTAATGATGATGGCTCTTCAGTTTCATGTAACTGAATTTTATCCTAAACCATGGTTTTGTTAGATGTGATGATAAACAGCTGTAATGCCAGCTCATGAGAGGCTGAGGCAGAGGGTCAAGAGTTTGAAGCCAGCTTGGGCTAAATAGTGAGGCCATGGGTCAACAATTCCTCTTCAAAAAGTACATGAGTTTATGGTATGAAAATCAAATCTATACCCTAATTCAAGACAAATGTTTCAGAATATTGACTTTTAGACCACTCTCTTTTTTTTCTATTTTGTCTTTATTTTTGTATGTGTGTGTATATGTGCACATGTACAGGTGCATGCACAAGTATGTGCAAATGGGCATAGGGGCTAAATGTCAATATCTGGTGTCTTGCTCAGTTACTCTCTACCTCATTTTTTGATATGGAGTTTCTTACAGAATCTGAAGCTCACTAATTTGGGTACTCAGTGAGCTCACACACAGCCACACACTGGTGTTTGCTGCTTTTAATTTAGGTGCTAAAGACCTAAACTCAGGTCTTAATGCTTGCATGTCAAGCACTTTACCAACTGAGCGATCCCTTGGCTACTGTATGTCCTGTGAGACTGCATCTCCCATGCTCTAGGCTGACTATGAACTCACTGTATAGCTGAAGATGACTATGTTGCCTCTACTTCCTGAGTGCTGGGATTACAGATATTTGCCAACATGCCCTGCTTATGTGATCTGGAGGGTAAATATACAGTATTAATCCTAAACCTCTTTTATCCTTCTTCATAACCTGGTCAAATGTATGTAGTATTGTTTTGTTTATCTAGTCTGACTTTTGGTTTGTAAATTTGATTCAGTTCAAATGGGTTGAAATGTGAGCTATAGATGTGGCTAGTGGCATCCCCAGAAAATATACGCTTATGGCTAGGTACATCTGTATTTAGAACATTTTAAAAATTAGTAATCAAACTCACCAAAACAGATAACAATGTTAGAAATCAAGATTTTGTCTTTCCACACAGAGGACATGGGTTGCTTTCATTGTGTGGAAAGAATTTCAGTAAAATGGTCGATTGGTGAAGCTTTTAGAGAATTGCAGCCCTCATCCACCTTTAAAGAAAGAAACAATTCCTTTTCTTCTTTAATTAAGAGCTGCTGAGAGTAATGTGGGTCAGATCTTTAAAAACATAAGTAATTAATTAAATACAGTGAATTTCCCAAAGCATAGTAAAAGTTGTCTGTTCTGTAGGGAAAGATTCTAGGAAGAATGTGGACTGTTTAACCTGTTGGGCTTAAGATATGCATAGTATTATAAATATGTAACTTAGCATTTAAATTTATAGCTATGATCAGTGTAGTTAAACATAGAATGTTTCCCTGCCTTCATGAGCTTAGTTAGACATAGTAAATTTTTTTAAAGCCATAATATAACTCAAGCAGCATAGGCAGCAGTGAAGAGCTTGCCTAGCCCCTGATTTGATCCCCAGAACCACCAAACCAGTACAAAGCTGAACAAAATGTAATTCAAAGAGAAATTGTTCTTTTTTTAAGTTTTGATAACTTTTTATTGCTTATTATTTCTTATTACTCAGTGATTTTCTTACATTTTTATCTTTGTAATAACATCCATGGTTATTCTCAAGAGCATAGTACAGAATTTTAGCTATTTTTAATGTTCTTTTTTATTTACTTGTGTCTTTTATATCATGCATTATGGGTTGTGGGTTTTGGGGGAGGATTTTTTGGTTTGCTTTTCGAGACAGGTTTTCCTTTTTAAATTTTTTTTTATTTATTTAGATTTTATGGATAAGTGCTCTGCATGTACACCTGCCTCCCAGAAGAGGGCATTAGATCCTATCATAAAAGGTTGTGAGCCACCATGTGGTTGCTAGGAATTGAACTATGGACCTCTGCAAGTGTACTCATTGCTCTTAACCACTGAGCTATTTCTGCAGTCCCAGAAATGATCTTTTAGTAGTTCTGTAAATCATACTAAATTTTTTTAACTTGTATAAGAGAAGGTGGATTTGTTTGTTTGTTTATCATTAGTGTGCTGGGCCTTTACTTAATAGACATCAACAGAAGTAAATTTATCCTTGAAAAATATTTTTCTACCAATAAAAATAAGTATATGTGTTATTTCTTTCATATCATAGAAGCTATTGCTGGCTTTTATTTTACAAGAAATACCTATCTTGTAAAATAAGGTGCTTTTAATGAGTAATCTGGACATGAAGATGGTTTCTGTTTGCCTATGATAACCAGAATTTACTTATCGCTGTGTTAAGCTTGAGAAGGTTCCATATTCTTCTGAGCCTGGATAACACTGTTATAGCTCTGAAGAATGTAGCTAAGGAGGAGCAGATGGCTTCTGATGGTGCTGCCCCTGACTCAGTCACACTTCACATGTGGAGCTCTAAAAAGACTATACATAAGAGAATGTTCTTGTGTGTCTATCTCTAGCATCCTCCAATGTTTTTTTTTTGTTGTTGTTGTTTAAGCAACTTTTTATTCCTGTTATTGTTGAGAAAACTACATGACAATAATATGTTTCTATATTATGTGTAACTATTTACTTTTTGTTATTTTTGAAGACAGGGTCTCACACTAACACAGACTGACCTTGGAACTCACTCTATAGCCCAATTTATCTGTGTGCTGGAATAGAAAGCCGCAGTGGCTTATGGGCCATATCTGGATGACTAGTGTATTGTTTTTGTTCTGTACAGTAACTGTCATTTCAGCATGGAAATGTGGTCTGTGGTTCTGAAAAGTTTACTCTCCTTTGCTAAAGTGTTACTTAAGTTTTCAGGGGTTTTGTTTGTTTTTAATACATAAAGAAATGCAGTATGTTTTGCCACCTGTAGTTATTACTGACAAAATTTTGGTTTTAGTTCGACATTTTAAATGTTTAAATTTCCATAAGAAAGATGAAATTGAATGTGGGAAGAAAGCATTAAGTAGTTTCCAATATCCAGAGATTTCTCTCAAATTTTCATTTATAAGTGAAATAGATACCTAAGCATTTCATCTGTAGCCATTTATCTTTGTAGACCAAAAAACTGTCTTTGAAAGTCTAGGTGTGATGATCAGTTCTTTTAAAGAAAATGCCCAAGGGCTGGAGAGATGGCTCAGGGACTCAGAGCACTGGTTGTCCTTCCAGAGGACCCGGGTTCAATTCCTGACACCTACACAGCAGCTCACAACTATAACTCCAGTTCCAGAGGACCTAACACCCTCATATAAACACACATGCAGGCAAAATACCAGTGCACATAAAAAAATTGGAGATTTTTAAAATGTTTTTTTAAAAATCTCCAAAGGAAACTTTCAAGAAATACTGGGTTTGTTGCTAATAAAATGGTGCTGGATCTGTGAGAAAAGCACTTTCTTCTGACCCTTAAATAATTTTAAAGCATGTGCCAAGAATTTGTCATAGCAGCAGACAACACACCCAAAAATATTGTGTGGTTTACATAGCCATTGCCTTCTGCATCATTTTTTCCCTGAAAGCTGAGTTCATTTTCTTTTCCCTGCCAGTTAGCATTTCTCTGGTTTCTCCTCGCCATCTCTTAGATGGCTTCATAAAAGCTCCAATCCCTAGAAATAAACAGAAATCAGGCACAGTTTTTCCGTTTGCTTTCCCCTGCTTACCAGTTTTAAAGAGGAACTATTCTGCAAGGCTTTTGATCTTGTCCTATGAGGAAGTTCCTCCTTCCCAGCATTAACACAAAATCAACAAGTCATCTGTAGTTGCTAATATTTCCACACACGACATTTTCGTTTTCATAAGTCATGCAGACTGCAGATGGCAGTGTTGGAGAGGGAGGCGTTTCCAAACCGGAGTCCTCGTGAGTTGAAACTTGCCCACTGGGTGCCTCCAGTATACTTTTCCATTGAATGTTTGCAGTCACAGAGAGAACTTCACTGTATGACATTTTGAACAAACAGTGAAAATATTAACAAGTGTCTGTTTCTGTTACTGCCGTTTCCTACCTGTATTAGTAGGTGTGCAATTTCACTGGACATTCCTCCTTTTTTTTTTCAATTGTCTTTGTACCTATGGTTGAAAACGGTAGTTGGTCTATGACCTTTGAGGAGGTAAGTTGTTTTTTTTTTTCAATCTGTGTATGTCTGTATTAGTGTCTGTCTCTGAAAAATGCAGTATTGTCCTCCTAAAAGTTACCAGACTTTCCCAGCCGTGTAAGGCCTGTGCAGGAAGAGGGAGGGGGAGGGAGGGGGAGGAGGGAGAGACTAATGAAAGTTGTGGGTTTTGTTCAAATGGTACTGATCCGAGTGAGATGGAGCACGTCTCAGAAGTGTGATGTTTGGATTAAATACGCTTTGCCTGCTATAATCTTTTCTGAAAGGCAAGGGGAGCAATCTACATGATTTGTTTCCGGGCTCTTAGATGTTGGCACATCTGCCCTTATTAACACCCACTGTGTGGTATCTGCACTGGCTAAAGTTACCCTGCTGACTTCACGTTCTCTCTCCTGGGCATATCCTTGGTTTGAAATGAACCAAGACTGTCAAAGCTAACCTTGTCCCTAGTGTAATGTTAAGAAATTTTTTTTTTTTTTTTTTGAAAGTGGTCAGCTCTGAAAATAGTTTTGGCTCCTCAGGGAAGACTAGAAAAGACGTGTAAGCATTATACTATGTTTTAATCCTTGGTGTGTTTGGGCATGTTCATCACAGAAAATCCCTGTCTCAGCAGCAGAATCGCACAGTTGTACTCCATGCCTCTGGCATGGCATGAGGACACCTTGGTACCCAGGATTGCCCTCTGGAGGATGATACTGCATTTTTGGCCCCATAGCTTGCTTTCCCTTGTCTGTGAGCGCAGAGCAGGCATCTGACACTTCCCACTGTGCCGCTTGCTTTGCACACACCAAACTGAAGCTGCTTGCTAAAGCAAAAGCCAGTAGGCATGCCTCATGGACCAGTCTGCTTTATAGGGACTCTCAGAGACTTACTTCTTCAGAGTCTCCCTTGTTCTTACCCCTTTGGTTGTGTGTCTTTGAGGAAGGGTTCAAGTTTTATCAGTAATGTGAAGTTTCCAGTCAGAATTTCAGCTGTGCTCACTCATAGCTTGCTTCTGTAATACATAATCCATCAGACTCATGCTTCTGTTGAGAGTGCAGTTATTGCCATACTACTTTTAAATACTTGAGTAAGTGACTTTCCCATGAACATCATATGACTTCCTGAAGGTGAACACAATAGCAGCAACCTGAAAAACAGGTAGCATATCAATATGATGTAAATAATAGTTGAGAAAGCATTTTGTATCCTTGAATTCTGGAAGCACATTCTCACTAGAAGCAGGACCTGTAACTCAGGAACAGGTGGTGAAGTCTTATCTTGGCCTCTTGAAGGGGTTTATCAAGAAATGAGAAAAATCTCTTCCCCACCCAAGCTGTCTGCCTTGTGAAATATGTGATGTTGAAATCATGCTGGATTACTGTTGTTTCCTGGCAAGGCAACATTTATTGAAAAGGTTTCTGAAATGTGTTTTTAAAAATCTGAGTTTTCTGCAAGTACATGGGTCATTTCTACAGAAAAGTATTAGACATCTCAGAAATACAAACTCTCGAGCCCCTGGTAGAAATCAGTGAAGGTTCAGCCTCAGAAGCTGTTTTTTCTGACTATTACCTGTGTCCTTCTAAACATGATAGTGGGAAAACGGAGCTGTGGGAAAACAGACTTTTAACAAATACAAGTTGCCCTATCTATTCAGGGAACATTGTCTTTTCAGGAACACATAGGACAAATAACGTTTCAGGTGTCACATTGCGTCTCGATCACTAGAAAAGGTCCAGTGTGGTTTGTATAGAAATTGACCTTGTTTAGCAGTGACTTAAATCATCATCATCATCATCATCATCATCTCCTCCTCCTCCTCCTTTTTTTTCTTCACATTTTAGTTTTTATCCCTTTAGTATTGTTGAAATTCTGAATTGAAGGGGTTTAACCAAAGTTTTTTAAATCCTGTTGTAACTGTATTATATTCATTGTTGAAAACCTGGGGACATTTCAAGAAGAGAAAGATAATAGCAAAACTAACCCACTGCTTACAGCTAATATCTGTTGTTCATATTGTTAGAGAAAATTTTCTCTAATATACATTAATATGATAATTAATTTTATCATGAATTTTCTTTAAAGTTTCTGAGCAATTTAGAATTTCTCTTTTGCTTCTTAATAGATCTGTTTTGCAAGAGGCTTTTTATATTCCCCAACTGTCTCTGTCCATTTTTTCCAAAAGAAAAGACATCATCAAAGCACAGATCTAGCCTTCAACTTCTCTGCTATGAGTCCTCAGCCTTCGTGAAAGACTCAGGCCTTGTTCTTACTGTCTGTTCTGTAGACTTGATTCTGAAATGGAGAGGGCAGTGAGGACTGAGTTCTCTGTGTAACAAACACCAGGTTATTCCATGACAGCTGAAATTAGTCCCCACCTCCAGTATGCCATGCCACACTATCTTCCAGAACATACACGTGTCATCTGCTTTTGAAGTGTTTTCTCTGTGTTTGTCACGCTTGTAGAAAACACCAACAGAGGTGTAAGTCTAAAACCAGAAAGAGCTTGTTATGCTGAAGCTCTTCCTGACAGTCTCTTTGGAGTCTCCTGCAATCAACAGTAGCAAAGAAGATAGTTTT
This sequence comes from Sigmodon hispidus, assembly GCA_004025045.1. Taxonomy (NCBI): domain Eukaryota; kingdom Metazoa; phylum Chordata; class Mammalia; order Rodentia; family Cricetidae; genus Sigmodon; species Sigmodon hispidus. The sequence continues at coordinate 83,834 of PVIH01001056.1, forward strand.
GATAGTGTGTGATAGAAGAACTAAACTGCTGTGCTGAAATAGACATGCTTACTTGGTTCACCGTATCAAGTAAAGAGGTAGCTTGCTTCCTAAGAGTTAATCATTTGATTCATTCACCATAATTTAAACTTTTCCTGAGAGTTCAAAGTGGGAGAAAATCAACTCAATGTTGTATTTTACCCAGAATCTTTTAGTCTGAAATTTGAAGAAAACAGAACAGACTTTTAGAGAATACATTTCAGGGCCCATTACTCTAAGTAACACAAAAACAAGTATGTACAGAAGTAAATATATCTTAAAGAAAAAAATAAAACAGTCAGCTGGTAGAGAATCATAAAATCACATGTCTTCTTATTTTCTTTTTGAACCCATATACCTTGACTTTAGGTGCACTGTTTTTAAATAGTTTCAATTAACTTGTTCTCTTAGAGAAACAATTTGAAAAAATGACTGGCATCATCCATGTTGTGTCTTGTAGACTATTTCTCTAGAGGTCAAACTGTGCATGTTTCAAAGAAGAATTGCTTATGTCTGCGTTCTAGGTCTATGTGAAAACCTCCAATAATGGGGAGCACATTTGGAAATTGTGGAGTATCTTATCTAATGACGTTCTGTCTGGAGGGTTTAGGGGATGGTTGTGAAATTTCACTGTGAGAGAATCGCATCCGCACTGCTGGCTAAACTCACTGTTGTTTCCCAGACAGCAACCTGCCTTCCTGCGCCACTGTGCCTTCTCTTCTACACCTTTGAGAGTGTTCACTGTGTTGCTGTTGCTTGCCCTGCCCTGCCCCTGCCAGTCCCTACTATATGTGCAGACACTAACGTGTACTTCTGGCTGTTGCTCTTTTACTTCAGAGGGAGAACCGAAGATTACAGGAAGCCAGCATGAGGTTGGAACAAGAGAATGATGACCTTGCCCATGAACTAGTGACAAGCAAAATTGCTCTGCGGAATGACTTGGATCAGGTAAGTTTGTCCTTCATTGTAAAGAAATGTTACTACAACAGTTTCTTTGAGGATGAGGACCAAGGTGCTCCCCAAGTGTTTCCTCGGGCTTGCTCTGTTTTGCTTTGGTTTGTTTTGTTTTGAGACAGGGTCTCACTGTGTTGCCCTGGCTGTCCTGGAACTTGCTATGTAGACTAGGCTGGCCTGGAAGTCTTAGAGATCCACTTGCCTCTGCCTCTCAAATGCTGGGGGAGTGAAAGGTGTGTGTGGGCTACCTCCCCATGTGCTTGCTCTGTACTTGCCATAAGTGAGCTGCTGGATAGATGACTGGGTGGGTGGCAGTGGAGAGGACGGATTGTGCTAATTACAGAGTGGAAAATGCAAGACCTAGAGAAAGATTTGGATTGCTTCCAAACAACTTCTGTGACATACTTTTTTAAATCCTATAAACAACTCTTTCCTTTGTCAGTACTTTTTCTAAACCAAGAGCTGCCAGTATAATCACCCAAAAATATTAGTCAGCGAGATTATATTAGAGAACTTTCTGATATAGTAATAGTTCTCTCATCTGTGACTTGTAGAATTTTATGTGAAGAATATACATTAAGAGTTAGGCCAGGGTGGAGTACATGCCTTTAGTCCTGGTAATTAAGAGGTGAGGGTTGGGCTGGAGAGATGGCTCAGCGGTTAAGAGCACTGTCTGCTCTTCCAGAGGACCTGGGTTCGATTCCCAGCACCCACATGGCAGCTAACAACTGTCTGTAGTTCCAGTTCCAGGCAAACACCAAGGCAAATAAATAAAGTAAAAAAAAAAAAAAAAAAAAAAAAAAAAAAAAAAAAAAAAAAAAAAAAAAAAAAAAAAAAAAAAAAAAAAAAAAAAAAAAAAAAAAAAAAAAAAAAGAGGTGAGGGTTATCCTGAGTTACATAAGAGCCTGGACTATTGAGTTGATGGTTGACTTCAGTGGCTAAAGTCAGATTGCTTCTGTGTGAATCTTACTGACTATATACCCTGAGCAGTCTATAAGTATAAAAAGTATCTATGACATAAGAATTCAGAAAGCCCTTCAGTTGTGTGCTGGCTAGTTTGATGTCAGCTTGACTCAAGCCAGAATCATTTAGGAAGAGGAGACCTCAGTAATAAAAATTCCCACAGACCTACTGTGGGCAAGGCTACATTATAGTTTTGTTAATGGCAGTGGCAGGGCCCAGCTCATTGTGGATGGTACCACCCCTGGGCAGTTGGTTCTGAATTGCACAAGAAAGCTGAATGAGCAAGACATTATGTAGTAGTACGTCCCCATGACCTTTGCATCAGCTCCTGCATCCAGGTCCTGTTACCTGAAAGCGTAAGATGAAGAAAACCCTTTCCTCCCTAAGTTGCTTTGGTACTGTGTTCTATCACAGCAATACACGCCTACCTAAGACAAGTAGTGTGTGTTCATTACCTGGTAGCTGTTGCTGGGAAACCTGTCATTGTTTGGCCTCTCTTGTTCCTCACAACACCACCGACAGTCTTTGAACTTCCTGTTTTCTTTGCAAGCATTTTCAGAGATGATTGTTAGCATCATCCGTGATTGTTAGCTTCGTCATGATGGAAGCTGTCATATACAGTTTTAAATTTCTCCTGTGTTCTGCCTTCTATCGTGAAAATATTCATAATAGACCAATGTCAGAAAAATTGACTTTCAAATCTGAAAGAGTAAATCATTAGTACATATATGGTAACTAGATATTAATAAGATTTAAATATAAATTCATGAGTAAGACAGTCTCCTTAGATTTAAAGGATGGCTTAATATGGTCTCTGCCACAACTGTTTTTTTTTTTTTTTAAATCTTTCATCTTAAACAGCTAATTTTGTGATTCAAAAAAAATTTTTTTTAATTTTTTCAATGTTTTGTAAGATGTGTGCCTAGAAATTGAAGAGGCCAAAAGAGGGAGTTGTATCCCCTGGAACTGTAGTTAGGGACCTTTGTGAGCTGCCACATAGGTGTTGGGGACCAAACTTGGGTCCTCTACAGAAGCAGTATGTGCTCCTAATACAGAGCCATCTCTACAGCCTCAACTTAAAAGTTTTTAAATGGAACATAAAACCTAACTATTAAGAAAAATAGTAATAATAGGGAAGGATGAAGCTGGAGGCGAACCAACATCAAATATGATTTTTTTTTCCTGCCCAAGGCTAGAGATTGAACCACAGGACTCAGATAGACAAGTACTTTACCATTGAACTGCATCCTTACCCCTAATTGACATGGAAGATTAAAACAAACACAGGGACTAGAAGGTAGAAAAAGAAGCCCATTTAGTCTCTTTAACAACAAATTCTATTGATTCCAGTCCATTTGAAAGTTGATAAAAGTCATCAAAGAAGAATGTGGCTAAGAGCCAGAGCTGAGGAAGGTCTCCATTCAGTTAGGGCCAGTTCAGCCTGATCTCCAGAAAGCAGGACTACATACAAAGTCTTGATTACATACTCACTTTCCAGGTGCATGTACTCCCCCTGATTCTACCATTTTGAATCATTTATTCCCTATTAATTTTCTTAAAATGATTAACCAAGTGAAAAGAATGAAAGTTTTGTACTCAGTGGGGATGCAGTGAAATGAGCTAAAAAGAAAATGGAAGTTATTTGGTAGTTTGCAGTAAGCCTACATAATGGTTAAGCAAAGAGTTATATTTGTAGTGATTACTCTCTATATGCTAAGCACTATGCATAGTAACTTGTAAGTATTGTCTCTGTTAATCTTCCTGATAATCCCATGAAGCCAGTACTGTCATGTATATGACAGTAGGGACATTGACTTCAAACCTCCAAGATTTGTCACCTGATCACTCAGTATAAGGGTGAAAGCCACCATACTTTACCTACCAGTCTCTCTGCAGCAAGGGTCACCAGACATCTGTTCAACATGGCTACCTGCTTCTGAAACAAAGATTTCAGTTTCTTAATAACAAAAAAATGTACAAATCAGCTGTGCCTAACAAACAGATGTCTAGTGAATTCCTTCCTCTGACAGTAAGAGTCTCTCTCTCTCTCTCTCTCTGCCTGGCCATGATCCCCTCTCTGATGTCTGTGTCTTCTTACAGTGTCTGCCATTGCTTTTTCACCCAGACAAAAGAGAAAACAGATTGGAAGAAGAATCTAGTCCTCAGTACAAGAGCTAAACCTTCAGGGATTGGTTTTACATGTTCAGTTGATCTGAGGTCTTTAATTCAGACTATTTATCAGCTTCACTCATTTGGAAAGCTGTCTTTCTGCTGGCTCTGCCACAGCTTTTGGTGAGGGTGTCACTTTCCTAGTTCTCTGTGTAGTCTCTGTCTCTCTGCCCCCCCCAGCCCAGTGTGTGTGTGTGTGTGTGTGTGTGTGTGTGTGTGTGTGTGTGTGTGTGTTTTCGAGACAGGGTTTCTATATGTAGCCCTGAACCTCACTTTGTAGACCAGGCTGGCCCTCAGACTCACAGAGATCCACCTACCTCTGCCTCCCAAGTACTGGAAACAAAGGTGTGCACCACCACTGCCTGGAAATTCTCAGTCTTTGTTGGTGGCTTAATTTATTTATTTGTTTTTAAATGAATTTTGATACAAAGTAAATTGTATTTTTTCTTCAGAAGCACACATCTTTTACATTTTTTCATTTTATTTTTCTAGACAGAGTTTCCCTGTGTAGCTCTGGATGTCATGGCACTCACTCTGTAGACCATGTTGGCCTCAAAAGCAGAGATCTACCTGCCTCTGCTTCCTACATGCTAGGATTAGAGGTATGGGCAGACGTGCCCAGCTTTGTTGAGGTTTTAGCTGGCTCATTCTTTCACCTGGGCCCCAGGTCTTATCAAAGTGTTTCCTTTCACTGGACCCACCAGGATAAGGCTTCAGGTCTTATCTTTTTGTCTGGAAACCCCAACATACCATTCATCTTGTGGAATGGTTGTGTCTGCTTGGTGCTAATTTAACTTCTGAGGCAAGCATTATTTTAGAGCCCTTATTTTAGAAACAAGAAAGCTGATATGCTCCAACTTGGAAAGTTAATCTTTAAAAGTACAGATGTAGTTAAAAATGAATATGAAAGTTTATTTATTACATTGATGTGATGTCCAGTAGCAGAAGAGAACAATAGCATTTTTATAAAACATGGTTTTGGAATATTCTTAAGTAATGAAGCTATAAAACAATGTGCATTACATATAAGAATATGTAACTTTATAAACAAAAGAATATTACCTGAAATTCATCTTACCTGTAAGAGAATCCCTCTTGTGGATTAGTCTGAAATGATTGAAACTGACTTTTGAGTACCTTCATACTTTGTGTGGGCATTAAATCAGTGTCTTTAGAAAGGATTCTAGTGGTAAGAAAATTGGTCCAGCAGGCATAGTGTTTGCCCTGCAGTCCTGAGTCCTGAGTCCCCAGGACACATGTAAAAGCCAGTCATGATAGTGCACATCTGTAGCCCAACTCTGGGAGTGAGGAAATAGGGAAATCTGGAATTTGTTGGTTAGCCCTTCTAAACAAGGTGGAGGACTATCTGAGGAAGATACAAGGCATTAACCTTCGGCCTCCATACATGTGTCCATGTACACACACACACACACACACACACACACACACAGAGTCCATCATGCCTTTATTTCATCCCTTTATGCTTTGCTACATCTATGGCTCCCTCTTTCCTTCTAGAACCTTTGTTTTGTAGCTCATTATATAGAAGAAAGAATAAAAACTGCTATTCCGTGCATATCTCCTAACTTCTTGATTGTGCAGTTTCTGACTCTGCAGGTTTTTTCTTGTCACACAGCCTTCTGAGCTGCTGCTCAAGGAAGGGTATCAGCCTGGGAGTGAGAAGACTGGCTTTACCGGCTGCTCCTGTATTTCCAGTAGCTCAGAATCTAGTCTTTTAATCAAAATAGCAAACATTAACAAACATGGAAGAGGGTTGGGTGTGAGACCATGTGTAAAGTAAATTAACATTGACTAGGTACTTTTTCAAAATAAGTCATTCCTTATCCTTGTCACTGCAGTGCGGAGCTAGGTGTCCTGGATGCCCTGGGCAGCAGTGGCACCTCAGCTTTTCTCTAGAACAAAGGACTCTTTCCTTCTGATAACTCAGCCAGCCTTTGACTCCTTAAATAAGGATTCCTCGAGATCAGAAAGTATCCAAAAAACATCTTCATTTTAGTGAATTCAGGCCCTTTCTGCCCTCCCCTGCTTTCAAGGAACAAGAGAGAAGAGATAAAATTAGTGCTTTTTCATGAAGATATGTTTGGGTTCCTTCTGACTATGAGCCAGAAGCTCAGGTCTTGAGAGCTGCATTCTTTTGTTTTGTTCTAAATTGAACAATTGGCTTGGTGAGTTCAATCACAAATCATTTGTATGAAATCCTAATCCTGTTTACTAAAGCCTTTGATCGGGTCACTGGCTGATTTGTGATTAAGCAGGTATTGCACTCACTATTTCTTTCCTGTATGTATGTAATAGAAGCCATCAACTGTGATTTAAACTTCAAATATTAATAAGAATTATAACTAAAGACTGGATAATGTTCTGTCCAGACTACCAAATTATGATGAAGTTTTTATGATTTGGCTTCATGGGTAGAGTTTGAGTAAATCTGTTTACTATTTTGCCTGTTAAATATTATAGACAATTCTTGTTCAAACAAGATATAGAATTACTTGTTTTACAGAAATCCAGAAACCTATTTTTACAGGCAGGGTCAGAGTGTTAGAGATCTGGTCCTATTTTGATGGTCAGAAAAATGACTTGTACTTTACTGTTTAACATAGAGGAGAGTCTTGGAATAAAGTTTTCTAGAAGACTATGGAACTCCACACACGCAGGGCTCATGTACACTGTGTACACTGGACACTTTATCAATAAATTATATAAAAGCTACCTATTGTGGTCTAACAGTGACTATTCAGTAGAAAATCTACATGAAAATTATAGGGTCTTCAACATAAATTTTAGGTGATTTTTAAAAATTTCTCACAAGGAAGGGCTTCTGTTACTTATAGTTTTCCAAACTAGAAAATGCTACAAGATTGAAAAAACCTTCCACTGAAGTCAGCATTACTGTTGAAGTTGACATAAGGCATCAGAGCTTTAGAACATTACTTAGAACATCAGAGTTTCTACTGTGCATATTAGGATTGTTCTCTTTGCAAAGTGAAATTTCCTGGGTGGTCATGGCAGGAAGGAGCTGTTGCAATCTCTTTTTATTGACGGAACTCAGATATTCTCAGGCAGACCTGTCCAGACGTGGTGGGAGGCACATTTTGGTAGTCTTTAGGAACTTTGATTTCTTCTGATTCACCATGCTGTGACCACCTATCCAGGACTTTGAGGAGAGTCTCCTGGTTGGTGAATCACCTGGATAGCAGGTCTTAGAATTTAGTTTTGAGCTCCTATAATCTCTGAGATTCCTACAATTTATAAGTACTTGACTTACAGTTTTCGAAAATTGGATTTTTGGGTCTACTTGTAATTTTAATATGCCTATCTGCTATTCTGAATTTTTCTACTAAACTTTAAAACATTTTTTATAATTATTCATTGACTTATGTTGCACATGGGGGGTGTGCATGAGCCTTAGCATGTATATGGAGGGCAGAGGGCCGCTTGTGGGGTGAATTATCTCCTTTTGTTGTGTGGGTTCCAAGAATAGAACTCAAGTTGTCAGGATTAGTGGCTGGTGCCTACTGAGCCAATCACTGCTGCCCTCCCTTCCTAAAATTTAATGTGTCAGAGTTAACTTAGGGTCTTTAAGAGGTGGGGAGAGGGCAGGGGTGGTGGGGGTGGTGTGTGTATCTCATGTGACCATCTTGGCCTCTGATTCACTATGCAGTCAAGGATAACCTTTATCTTCTGATCCTCCTGCTCCATCTACTGTGTTGGGATTATTGGCATGCTTCCCCAAGTTCCAAGTATGTGCCGATAGAGGCTGAGTTCAAGGCCTGTGCATGCTTGATGGGCACACTGTCTACTGAGCCCTGTCACCTCACTCCACCCATGCTACTCTGAGTCTTTAAGATGCCTAGCCAGTGGTTCTTTCTGAATGCTCTGAACTTAGGGTGGCAGAGGCTGGAAGGCAGTAAGAACTGAGAAGCTTGGTTGAAGTTCTCTGCCAGTTTCCAGCAGATTCTGCTGGCCCAACCCTCTAGACTTGTGGAAAAGATGGCAAAATACAAACAGAAGCCACCTGGCCAATGTGCGGGATTACTGGGATAATGTTGGCTACTCTGGGCTAAGGACAGCTTTTCTAGATAGTTGCCTTTCCTCTGCCTCAGAGTATTCCCTGCTAAACTCATCTGAGCCCTTTGTCACCTCCTGTGCTAGAAGTCTCCTTCACCAGTGCCTTAGAAAGCCACATTCATTCACTAACCACTCAAGACATTGCTCCTATCCCCAGGGGGCTGCCAGGGACACAGTACAAAGCAAAAGAGATATGATTTCTCCTGGTGTTTAAAGGGTAGTGGCAAGGCATGTAAGCCCCACATACTTATTACAGTGTTGTGAAGTGTAAAAGATGGGGTAAAACAGCAGAGGCAGTTTAGATGGGAGGGAGTGGGACAGGCTTTGGCTGTGTTCACTGTGATGTGAATGTGTGGCTGGAACCAAAGAGTCAAGTTAGGACCTCAGAGTATAAAAACAGACAAGGCTAACTACATTAAATATACACATGGAATTTTAGTTAACTTTGGTTCATGTCCAAGTTAACAAAATGTACTCTCTGGGCTGCCTGGGTTTTTGATACAAACTGCAGTTTTTCATAGCATCTCACATAGGTTCTGTGTCCTAATTTCTTCTTACTTCGCTCACAGACCTATATGAATGACCCCATAGGCCTGTTCACCTAGTTTTGCTACCAAATTATGTCCATGGATCCGTCTGTCTACTTTTCCTTTCTGTGTGTCCTCTGTGTCCTTCTCATGTGCTTCAACTAAAAACTTCTAGGTGAGGCTCTTCTTCCTCATCAGGCCCATCTCTCCAGAGAATGTTCTCTTGGGACATGTAAAAATATTTGAGAAGTGAAGCTTTTAGAAAGAACAAACTTTAATGTTATTCAAATCTGAATTCAAATCATACTTGTCATATTAGGTGTTTAATCCAAAACTGATCTCTTCAGACCTCAGTGTTATTAGCTATAAGTTACTGTTCTGTAAAGATTAAGAATAATGTGAGCCAAGTGGCCACATAAAGTTGGCTGTAGAAAAAAGCCGCCCCCAAAGTAAGCTGGAGGAGAGGAAATGGCCCGAAGTCATCAGAAGCATGCACATGATTCATTCCCCTTCTTTAAGGCCGTGCTGTGTTCTGGCTTGCAGGCAGAGGACAAGGCTGACGTGCTGAATAAGGAGCTGCTCTTGACCAAGCAGAGGCTGGTGGAGACTGAGGAAGAGAAGAGGAAGCAAGAAGAGGAGACGGCCCAGGTAAACAACACAGGCAGGCTTTTCTGTGTGGTTACACTTACAGGAAGTTGCTTAATGCTGTAAAAATAAGTAAATAAATGTAAAAATGTATTTCCCCCTAAGTCAAGGAGGTGATAAGAATTCTCCCTTGAACATCTTTTAGAAGTTTGCCTTCACTGAGATGTCTAGCAGGACTGTTGAATGTTTTTTATAGTTTTAGTGACTTTGAGTTATGATTCAAGAGCTTTGATGAATCTGCAGATTTTTTTGTCGTATCTCCAAGATCATTGCCTGTTGTGAAGTAGTTGTGAATGCTGCGAACCTTGAGGCCTAGAGTAGTTTCTGCCTGACTCTGGCGGGAGCCTTGGCCTTCATCAGTAGCATCACAGTGCAATGCTGGAGATGACATTAAAGAATAACTCATAACCAACATCTCCAACGTAGTCCTCAGGACGTGACTAACTCCCAGAGGGAGAAGTCTTCTGAAATCATGAGTTTCCTCCTGAGGAAAATTCCGTAATGCTAAATATAAACTGAATTTATTCTCAAGAATCTCAAAGGCCTTCATCCAAGCAACCAGAGAAAGTGTCAGTGAAGACACATACGGAGAGAAGGGTCATTAGCACCTTTCGAGGTCTGTAAAAAAGTTCCGTGATTTTTCCCATTGAAATATGGTAAAGATGAATTCTTCATGTCAGTATCTCAAATTATGAATTGGAAGAAATCATCTTCCTGCTTTTTTTTTTTTTTTAAAAAAAAAAACCAGTTTGTTTTATCTTCATTTATGTATATGCGTGTGTGTTTGTATGTCATGTATGTGTGGGTACCCACAGAGGTCAAAAGAGAGCATTGGATCCCCGCAGCCAGAGTTACAGACAGTTGTGAGCCTCCTCACGAGTGCTGGGAACTGAGCTCAGGTTCTCTTCAAGGACTCTGTGTCCTCATATCTGCTGGGCCATCTCCTCAGCCCCAGTGATCCATCATTTTATTCTGTATATGTATTAGAGACTGACCAGAGTGGCTTCTTGTTTGTTTGTTTGTTTGTTTGTTTGTTTGCATTCCTGTTTGATCAACAACTTGTCAGAATCCTGAAACCTGCATTTTCATTACTTAACCCTCCTCTATCCTAGAATTCTATAGCTGCTGGTTAAAAAAAAAAGCTGGTGTAGTATTTATAATTTAGCATTTCCCTGACTAAGACAGACACCCCCATGCTGTGTCACTTTTTCCTTCTGTCTGGTTTCCTGAACCTTCAGTTCTTCCTAAGCGCTCTTATCTTCCTCCCAGTCCTTCCTGACTCGGAACCGCCTGCCCCTGCAGCAGCGGGGCTCTGGGGAATGCAGACAGAAGGCCAGAATATAGCACTGCACTGAGTAACATACCTACAACACATTGTTGTGGACTCACAATGAAGACAGTTTCTGAACTGACACTTAATTTAGCAATACATTTATCAAATACCTGGAAAGAAGTAGTTTTACTGTAGGATGTATGTCTAACACTTCATAGAAAAACTTCATAGAACACTTCATAGAAACATTTCATAGAAAAGAAAGGTTTTGAATTATTGAAATCAGCGAGACTTGAATGTAGATGTTTATGGAACTTGATTACCATTTTAATTGAAAGATTAGAGTCATGGTTGAGCAGCTAAGAGCAGTTGCTGTTCATGCAAAAGACCACATTCTAAGCATCCCATTTGAACAGCCTACAGGTAACTGTGAGCCACCATATGGTTGCTGGGAATTGAACTCAGGTCCTCTGGAAGAACAGACCGTGCTCTTAACCTCTGAGCCATTCTTCCAGCCCCTCAGCCCACAGCTAGCTGTAACTCCAGGTCCAGGGAGTCCAACATCCTCTTCTGACATGCACTGAGACTAGCACACATATACATACTCACATACACAAAATTAAAATGAAATCTTTAGAAAGAAAACCAAATTTGACTATTCTGATGATTCTTTTTCTTTCTTTCCTTTTTTTTTTTTTAAGCTAAAAGAAGTCTTCAGAAAACAGCTAGAAAAGGCAGAATATGAGATAAAGAAGACTACAGCTATCATTGCTGAGTATAAACAGGTAATTTGCCATGAGGGTTTTCATTATTTTCTATAAAAGCAATACTTTTACTGAGGTTTTTTTGTTTGTTGTTGTTTCCAGAGATGATTTCTAGATTTACTGAGAGCAGTGTCTTACTCACTTTCTGCTATGGAGTAGGCAGTGGTTGGGTTTGCTTGTTGGTACTTGAGAAGCCTAGTTGACCAATAAGTACAACAACCTGTTAAGTTTTTAGTGTTGGGTAGCTCCTGTGGAATAGTAAGTCGAACCATTGGGACTCTCTTCTTTCTTTCTCTCTTTCTTTTTTTCTCTCTTTTCTCCTTTATTTCTTTAAGATCTAATTATAGATAGTTGTGAGCCACCATTTGGTTACTGGGAATTGAACTCAGGACCTCTGGAAAAGCAGCCAGTGCTCTTAACCTTTGAGCCATATCTCCAGCCCTAGTAGGTCACAGTGGTAACATTTGCCTCACTGCAAAGCTTAGTAACTATAGTAAATACCAGTAGTTAGCGTGTAGTGCTTTTCCCCTAAGCTGGTTGTGTAGACTTGCTCTCTGCAAGCCAGTACTGGCAGAAACTTTTCTGTGGGCCTTAAAATGCTTCTTTAAAAGAGAGCCGTCTCTATCTGAAGCTATTCCTGGCTCCATCACTAGGGTGGTCCTAAAAAGCCTTCACTCCAGTTCCTGTTGTATCTTCATGTCCTTCTTGTTTTTAGCTGAACACAGGAAAGATCCTTCATCCTGAGAGACTTGGAATAGAACTTACATTCTATGCTTCAGAATTTATAGTGCTACATGCTGTTTTCTGATCAGAGGATATATGTATATATCCAACATATAAAGAACATTGACATCTGATATGTGCATTTTATAAAGTCTGTTTTGATGCATATAAGTGAAATTTAAGTTTTATAGAAAGTCAGTCACATGCAGAAACATACAAAACAAGCCTCCATTAATTGTACCAACTAGAGATAATCACTATATTGAGTATGTGTCATTATATAAACAAACTACATAAACAAATATATAAAGGGGGTAAAATGTATAATTCTCTTACATTTTTTGGAGGATCCATTCATATATTTGGAACATCTTTTCATAAGGCTGCCTCAGGGCTAAGGCTGTAGGTCCATAGTCATAAATGCATAAATATGCACACACATACTTATACAGACATAATATACAAACATACATATGTATATACATACATATGTGTGTTTGCAAATATTCTTCCTATTCATGGAGTATTATTAGAAATGAGATTTCAGGGCTGAAAAGATGGCTCAGAGGTTGGGAGCACTGACTGTTCTTCCAGAGGACCTGAGTTCAATTCCCAGCAACCACATGGTAGCTCATAACCATCTATAATGACATCTGCTACCCTCTTCTGTGTGCTGTATACATAATAAATACATCTTTTAAAAAAATATGAGATTTCAAAGCAATCTGCTACCTTTTGTGATAGCAGCATGTCTGTTTAACACTTTGATAGTGAAGCTTAAAACTTCAAGGGATTATAAAATGAATTAATCTACCTTTTTTCACTTACAAAGTTTTTTATTTTGTTTTTTATTATTCTTTTGTTTTGAGGCAAAGTCTAATATAGCCCAAGTGGTCTGAAATCCTTAATTCTTCTGTCTCAACTTTTTAGAGCTAGTACCACTAATGTATACTCTCACACCACCTGCTAGCCTGTCTTAAAATGGAAGGTTAATTCCTGTGCCTGGACATAAAAAAACTTACTGTATGTAGGAAGTGAGGAAGTATCCTTTTTTTTTTTTTTTCTATCAGTACATGTGCTCCCAGAGCAAATGCAGGAAACCTCTTTATGAACATGTTATGATTTGAACTCTACTTCAAAGACTTGGAGTGCATTTAAAGGAATGCCAGATGGAAAATGTTAGAAAGAGAGATGTCATGGAGGTATATTAGTGAGCAGATGGGCAAGTGACTCAAATATGGAAATGAAACAGAAGTCCACAAGGACACATCTGGGCTGAAGAGTTGGGGTTTGTATTTTTTTTTTTTTAAATAGAAATTTCTGAGCAGAAAGTAGCTGTGGTAAATGTACCTTTGTTACTATTCAAACCTAGAAAGAGATATGGAACCGGTAGGAGAGATCCACAGGCAGGAACACAGTCCATTTAAAAGTGAGAAGTAGGGTCCAAAGCCAAAATCTTAGTTAGGGTTTCTGTTGTTGTGAAGAGACACCATGACCACAGCAATGGTGGGAAGCATGGCAACACACAAGTAGACATGGTGCTGGAGAAGAGGCTGAGAGTTCTACATCTTGATCAGCATAAGTGAATGCCACACTGGGCCTAGCTTAAGCATCTGAGACCTCAAAGGCCACCTCGCAGTGACACACTTACTCCAATAAGGCCATACCTCCTAATAGTGTCACTCCCTGGTGACCAAGCATTCAAACACAAGAATCTGTGGGGTTCCTATTCAAACCACCACAGCGAGTACCAGTTAAAACAAACGGGTTTCTTTGGGGTTGGTTGGCTTGTTTTGCAAGAAAGGACAAAGGTAATTCTGAGATTTTTGTGGGAAGATTAGATGCAAATCAGCACATGAAACATTAAGACTGTACGCCCTGGAACCTGTCATCACATGCAAATGCATTATACTACAGGTGGCTACTATATTCCAGATGCACAGTCATCTGAGGTTTTTAACATGGGTTCTATATTCAGGTCCTTATGCTTGCGCTCTAGCCCTTAAATTTTTTTAAAAAAAAATATTAACTAGAAGTTTTATCTTTATTTCTTTGAGGGGCTAGAGTGATAGCTGAGCAACTAAGAACACTGTTGCTATTACAGAAAACCTGGGTTTATTTCCCAGCACCCACATGTAACTCTAGTTCTAGGGAATCCAATCCTTTCTTGTGACTTCTGTAGACACTGGGCAAACATGGGGTGCACACACATATACTCAGGCAAAACAATCATATAAATAAAATAAATAAAACCAGGTAGGTTATATATGTTACTAGTCTAGTGTACATTTTAAAATTTGATATTCTTTGCTTTTCATTCATGTTTCTATTTGGTTTCATATGTTTTAAGATTTATTTTCATTAATTTTTGTAAAAGAAAGATTCTTATTTTGGTCAATACATTTACTTTTAAAATATATTTACCCTGGAGAGCATTTCTTTCTACTTATTCCCAGTACTTCCTAACAGTTAATTTTAGAACCAACCATCAAATATATTTTTATGAAATGTGTGCTTCCCTCTGGTCAGATGCTAAGTAATTCTAGACCCTGTAGGTCAATTGTTTTTGTTTCATTATCTGTAGCACGGTTTAGTCATGAAGGAGCTAAGTGATACTTGGGGAAACTTTCATGAGTGAGAAGAGATATTCTGAAATTCATTGGGAATTGTTGCTGGTTCAGATTTCTCTTTATTGAATTCTCAGTAGAATACCTTAGACAGAGTAGATTCTTAATAGAGATTCTATAGGTGATTCCACAGGGAGGCTATGAATTCATTACTGCTAACCACAGAAAGCTGGTGACCACAAAAACCTCACCTACCTCAGGATATATCTCTCCATGTGGTGTTCGCAGGCCTTCTGTTCATTTCAGAAATGACTAGGTTTGCAGTACTACTTATTTGCAAAATGTTCTCTAGGATCAGACACACTACTGTGCTTTGTGAGTTGATAAGCAGTTATGTCACCAGTCATCCTGTTTTCTAGTAAAGAAACTCTCTTTCTGCCTTTAGATATGTTCTCAGTTAAGTACCAGGCTGGAAAAACAGCAAGCAGCCAGCAAGGAGGAGCTGGAAGTAGTGAAGGTAAGAAGTGGGCTACTTCTGTGACGTAATTTCTTCCAGATCCAACCAGTTACTCCTCCTCCATCTTGTATGATATGTCAGACACCTTGGAGAGTCTCAGTCCTCCTACCTGCCTCAGCTATACATGGCATGGGACTTCAGAGGCAGGTAGCAGGAAAGGAGAGAATATATGGGTCTGGAATCATGTGTCTTTCTTGGGTGGAACCTGAGATGTTCAGCAGCTCACAATGACTATTGCCTGAATTGATTGACTTCGATCTGGAGTTCTGCAGGATCATCCTGACACACTCTGGGACAGTGTCTGGAAAAACAGTTGTTAGTAACCAACTGATTCAGTATTTTTTTAATAATAAAATATAACGTAGTAAAATAAAATGAAAACTACCGCATTTGGAGTTGGACAAGACAAACAGAAGGAAAAGAGCTCCAATGGAGGCACAAGAATCAGAGACCCACTTGTTCTCACACTCAGGAATACCATAAAAATGTTTTTCAGGAGAATGTATGACAGTTATTTTTATGCTGCCCCCTGGTGGGTAAAATTTCTTATGTCCTTTCTGTAAATCAGAGCTGTAGAGAAAACAAACCAAAGAACTGTAGGCCAGAAGGCTTTGGGAATAATTCAGGGCTCATAGAATTCAGTTAGGGGAAAGGATTTAAAAGACTATCCTGGAAAACAGTATGAATGAAGACAGGGAATCAGCATTTTAGTTATTCATTAGAGGAGATAGATGTGGTTAGCATAAGTAGGAACTAGGATGGAGAAAACCAAGAAAGTAAGATGAGCTAAAGAAAACTGATGACATCCTAAAAGGAAAGGTGAGTCTGTATCACCACAAAAGAGCAGCAAACTTTCTTTGCGCCTGCTGTGCACACCAGTCAGTGCTGTCCCAAGGCTTTCTATGTTTCTTCCCTTCAGCCTTACACCTATCCTAGGAAACAGACTTGACTGTCTTTCAGTAAGAGGAGGCTCACAGGTGGTTCCTTGGTAGAATTGCAGAGCTAGTGAGCGGTAGGAACAGCATTAACCCAGAGTCAGACTCTATAATCTGTATTCTTGTCACTAGCTTCCAGTGCTGCTTCTGTATACCTCATTTGGTAGGGTGTGCCAGTTTGACTGTCCTGTGTCCTGTAATACTGTGACATCTCCAGTTTATCCTCTATACCTCAGCTACAATGATGATGCCAAATTTTACTACATCATTCTGTGTGTACTTAAATACATATGACCAACTCAAAAGACCACTGGCTTAAACACAAAAGGTATCATATTAAAAAAAAAAAAAACCACAGTCTAGGACTATAGAAGTGGATCCATGGTCATTAGTGAACTATGCCCACATTATCCTAGAAAACAGTAACACCATTACCTGAAAAGGAGTTCCCAGGGTTTCCATCCTCAAGGTCAGATAAAAACCAAATTATTGACTGAACTTACACCAATATTCCTACACTCCAAAGCAGAACTTTAAGCCAGTGGAAATGCAAAGATGTAACATTCTTATTCCTGCAGAGCAAGATCTTTCTAAGTAGCCTTGGAAGCCTTCTGATCTACATTTCTGCTTATATTATCAGAACTTGATTCATGGCTACACGTAGCTGCCGATGAGTCTAGGAAATATCACCATTTGTCTGAACATGCTGCCAGAACAAATAAAATCAGGGTCTATCACTAAGAAAGGCAAAAAGGATATTGGGTAGGAATTGCATTACCTGCTGCACTTATCTATCATGTTGCAGCTCCACAGAGTGGGTGAATCTATCTTGAGTATATAGCATGGGGCTGGTGGAATGAATCCATCATGTATATAAGGACCTTACACGGGGCCACAAAGATTTCTCACGTCTAACTGCTGTGTCACCTATACTCTGCCAGCCTTTTCAGATCCCTTGAGTTCTACAAAGGTACTTTCTGTTATTTTCTCTGACAGAATATTATTCTCGTTTTTGTGACATCAGTCTATTCTTTCCTTTTGTTCAACTTAATGAAATGTTTATCTAAGAGTAGATACTCTCCCTTGTATATCAGTTGCCTAGCATGCAAAAAGCCCCTTGCTCAGTGTCATGTAACACACACACACGCACACACATCCCAAGACAGATGAAAGAGGGTGGGTAGATTACTTATCTAGCTTACTAATTTTTCATCATTTATAATCTAATAAGAAGTCAGTATGCATTTACTTAGGCACCAAGGCAACAAAAAGTGTGACCGATATTTAGCATATTATATTTTGTGCTAGAACTGGGCTAACTTTTGCCATAGGTTAAAAGGTTGAAAAGTGCTATGTTTTTTCAATGTGTTCAGTGAATATTACTCAACAATAACATCAAGAGAAGATTGTGGACAAAATGAGAGACAAGCCAGTAGAGATTGGAGAGGTGAGAGTTGAAGACTTGGGCTGAAGTGAGAGGCACTAGAACACGCCAGATGAAGAATCTAATGATCAGGTGACAGGACGCTGGATTAGCTAATGAAGAGACAGCACCAAAGTTATGGTGCCTCAGTGGTGGAGTCACACTGACGTGTGGTGAAGTTGCCTTATGTACATGTGAGAAGGACTATGGTTGGCATTATGAACACACTGAGCTGCTTGTTTCAGGGTACTAAGATAAAAAGTATAATATACTTTATGTGTGATTCACTTTTTAATATTTTAGTGAAGCAAGAGCAGTGCTGTCTCGAGAAGAAATGCTTGTTTGGTGTGGTGTACATGACTAGCAATGGGAGCATACAGTTAATGTCACCTTTATTCCCCGAATAAAGCAATAATATCTGTCTTTGCTTAAAGCCAAACAAAAAGGTATGCACATGGAGGACCTGTACTGGGAGGTGGATTTGTGCCGACTGTGACCATCTGGTGACAGCATAAGTCAGTGTCTTCAGAAGCAGGACCATGTTTGAAGACAGTGCACCATCTTTAAAAGTCATGTATTTTTTAATGTTTGAAGACAGTGTACTGTCTTTAAAAATCATGTATTTTGGGAAGTTGTTTAGCCTATAAAATAGAGTTTGATATTGGGCATTTCTGTGTATTTCAGGGTAAGATGATGGCATGCAAACATTGCAGTGACATTTTCAGCAAGGAAGGAGCTTTAAAGCCAGCAGCTGTAAGTCGAGAGGCCCAGGGAATGGAGGCTGATGATGAGAAGGACTCCCTGAAGAAGCAGCTGAGGGAGATGGAGCTGGAGCTGGCACAGACTAAACTGCAGCTGGTGGAAGCCAAGTGCAAAATTCAGGTTGGTGATTTGATAAAAGGTCAAAAGAACACAGCACAGACAAGCCCGGTTCCAAGAATCCAACATGCACTGACAGCAACTAGTGAAAAGTTTTGTTTTTAAACAGTTGGATTGTACATAGTTTTATCATTTGTTGGTTTTGCATGAGAAGACACACACACACACACACACACACACACACACTCACTACAAGGGCCACACGAGAATTTATTCAGGAGAGTTGCCAGGCGGGTACAGGAGCACAGAAGCAGAAGAGGAAAAAAAGACAGACCGCAACATGGCGTCTCTTTTTAAGAAAGACGTGGGCACGAGTTTACGCAGCCACGCCTAGGAGCATGTGTGCCTCCATATACGGGGTGTCCTGCTGGAGCCATGTTGGCTTCACCATGTGGCCGGAGTGTCAGGAATCCTTATACCATTGATTGAAGATGAAAGTAAATCTGGTTCATAAGATGGCTTACTTATTTTGATAATTGAATTCTGGCTGAATTTTTATACTACAGGACAAAGAGATATTCTCAATGTTTTGGAGTTGATTCTTACTTTAATTTTGTAATTTTCAATTCTGAGAATGCCACTTCACATAAATACATAATACCAAGATGTCAGAAATATGTTCTAGGCCATTTCAGAAACTGAAAATTCTGTTCTAATTTCAAGACAAAATTCATTTCATGGTTTATTTTTAATGAAACTTGACAGAAACTCATACAGCTGTTTTTGTGTGTATATATATATATATACTTTTGAAAGATTTATTTTTGTGTGTGTATGTTTTTTTTTCTACATACATGTCTATGCACCACATGTGTGCAGTGCCTAGAATAGAAAAGGGTATTGGATCTCTTGGAAATGGAAGTTTATACATTTTACTCTTCCTCCAGAAGAGTAGCAAGTGCTCTTTACATCTTAACAGCCCTCAAACAACATTCTTTTGAATCAAACACATTTAATACAATACAATATAATCCAAAGACGTGACTATTTGATGTTTGTGCTAAGGAATGATGGGAAATAGTAAAAAATGATTTCTATAAACATATCACTACTATGTTTCTTTTTTAAAAATTTTTTTGGCATTTTAACATGGATTATTTCTATGTAGCCCTGGCCATCCTGAAACTCCTTCTGTAAAACAGGCTGGCCTTGAACTCACAGAGATCCGTCTGCCTATGACTCCCAAGTGCTGAGATTCATGGCATTTGCCACCACTGTGCAGCATATCACAATGTTTCTATAAGAACAGAAAGTTTGTGTGTATAATAAAAACACTGTAACACATAACATACAAGCGTCTAAAATCTGAGTCAAAGTGTTTGAAGTAGCATTTGTTGGTGCTACCTGACATGCTGACCTGCCCAATACAACATGCATATGTTGTGTTCAGAACCAATTCTGAAGTAAAGTCACAGGATGGAAAATGGATGACTACAGACGGAAACACCTCAGATTCATTATGCATTTAGTCTTGAATTAATTTTTTTTAAATTGCCAAACTTTTATCTTGACCTTCTCTCCACCCCTACATTCGGTTACATGACCCTACATGGTGGAGGGTCTCAACCCCACTTTAAGAAGCTGGACTGAGACAGACATCAAGACACCCACCTTTAATCCCAGCACTCAGGAGGTGGAGGCAGGTAGATCTCTGAGGATATGAAGTCAGCATGGTCTATGTAGTGAGATGCTGGTTTTTTAAAAGAAGCCGGGCTTCAGAATACTGTTGTTGGTTAGTGTCATGATGATCATCAAGTGTACATTTGTACCCCTAATATGTCCTGTACCATCACATCTTAGAGCATGTATTCATAGACACAAACGTAATTTAAATGAATTTTTAATAATTAAAGTTGTATTTTGTGAGTACTTCATAGTGTACTTCCCACCCCCCAGTTTGCCCTGAAATGTTTGTCTGAGTCTTTCACTTGGTCACTTTGGTTGGCTGATCAGAAAATGACAGGCCAAACCACTCTGTGGTTCTTACCTTCATAAGACAAGCTAATCCTACTCTTTCTTTTGGAGTTCTTTCAGGTTTTCACTGATTTTGCCAGATTCCTTTCTCCACTCTCCCTATATTGAGTAATAGCAATTAGAAAAAAAGTGTCCAGCTTCCTGGTGGACTGATCTGCTCTTTATCAGTAACCCCACTCCGATATTGCCTTAGGGATGGATCCTCAGCAGTGTGTCTAATCTAGATCCTGAATGTTCTCAAGGGCAGTTTTTTAATTGAAACTCATTTGTATTCATATTTATTTGTGCTTTTAAACATGAAGTCTCCAATTGCAATCAAAACCTAAATTTAGACCTAAATGAGAGTGAGGTAGGGAAAATCAAATGTGGTTAATTCCACTGTTCATAGAAAGCATGGGTTCTCATTTTCATCGGTAACTGGTTTAGCTCTCAACTCTGCTCCTCCATTAGGAAGCACACTGAATGTCTCCTGGGCTTTGAGGGAGGTTGGGCTGCAGAGGCCTGGTGAATCTAAACAGTATCTCTTAATTTCCTCTGGCATTTATGTAACCCGTGATCTTCTTTTTCTTCTTCTTCCATTAGGAACTTGAGCATCAGAGAGGAGCACTTATGAACGAAATACAAGCTGCAAAAAACTCTTGGTTTAGCAAAACCCTGAACTCTATCAAAACAGCCACAGGCACCCAGCCACTACAGCCACCACAGGCTCCCCAGCCACCCAAGGAGAGCACATAGCTCCAACCTCAGCCAATCACAAGAGCACAATGATCAAAGCAACAGAGACCAAGAATTCTTCCTGTTGTCCCTTTGAAAGAAAGTAAAGGAGACCAGAAAGCAAGTTAGAATCTTTAGTAGCTCTGTCTTTGGTGTATGACATTTTTCAAAGGGAGGATGATATTAAACTGACCTGATTTATGTTGAATATCTATTTCCCAGCTTCTTCATGGAAAGCCACATTCAGATCCATTATAGTATTACACATTGTTTTATATGCCTGAAATTTAGTTGGAAATAAGTAATCTAGAACTAAATGCTTTTGTTTAGAATTAATTATTCATAATAATTTTTTATCTCACATGAAAATGAAGACATGCTTTTCCAAGGTTAAAATGTAAGATCTTTGTCATAGAATTCTCTTTTTAATAGGAAGCTGAACCTCTTTAACTTTCAGGATTATTCAGATAAAGCACACTGTGGGGCTGCACATGACCACTGACAAGTTTCACACTGAAAGTGACTTCCAGAGTAGTGCCGCTCCTGTCCCAAGAAAAGAACAGACCAGTGGTTGGCTTGAAAGTGGCCCCCCACAAAAAAAATTATTTTGGAAATGGAGTGCCAAGAGCTGTGGAGTAGATGAGACTTTCAATAAATGTGCAATAAAGTCATTTGGCTCTGGCTTTCTAGCAGATCCTTTTAATGGAGCTCATTCTCCTGGTGTGCCTTTGTATGAACACAGAGGTGACTTGTAGCAAATGTAAACAATTGTAAGTTGCAGACTTAGGACCCTTCACTGGAGAAGTCTAGAAAAGGTCCATGTTCAGGCATTGTACTTTGAGTAGAAAGTATGACTCATTGGATGCTGACAAACTCATTCAGGCAAACACTTATGTTCTGTACTTTTTGAAGGCTGTGATATTGCCAAGCAAGTTGAAGAGAGCTTCCTAGCACCTTAGTGTTGGGCAGCTTTCCTGACTTCTCTCTAACCCCAAAACAGTGTGCCCTCCACATCTGGGAATAAAGAAAAAATGAGGGGAGCATTTTTCACATTTTTGATTGACTAAGCCTTTATAGAAATACTTAACTCATGGAAAGGTAAGGTTACTGTTTAAAAAAATGGTGCAAATATTTTTTCAATTATATTTGACATGTCCGTATAAATAGCCCTTATAAGAAAATCTTTGGTAAAAACAAAACTAATTTTTCCATTTTCTAAGCTACCATGGAAGTCTCTGGTCCCTTTACAGCAATCTAACTACTGTTGGTCATGTACAGTAACATTTATTTATATTCATCCTTGACTTCATTGTTAAGCATACTGTTTCCAAAATATCTTAAACTATGTAGTAGCAGATCAGTTCTCCTCTGTGCCATATGTTATAACTGTAATAACGCATTCTAGAGGTAAGCCTCAGACAGATTCCTCCTACTCCTACCTTGAAGTTGCTCATGATAGAGCCTTTCCTCTAAAATCATTTTTGAGTTCTAGTAAGTGAAATTACCTTAATCTCTAACTGTCTCTATCATCTGCAGGGCACAAAATGGATATGGTTGCTTGATATGTTACACTTATCAAACAGTATCTCCCATATAGAAATTTCTGTTTTAGTTTTGGTGTCTTTCATCAGAATATTCATTTCTTTTTAACCAAAAGGCAATAACACAGCACTCCAGATATCTCTGTTAACTTAACATTCCTTGCATAGTGTTTTAGATAAGCTCTTTTTTTCTATAAAGTATAATGGCTAGAGCATTACATCACTCTGTCAATCATTTAGTGCAGCTAGTTAGCCTTAGTGGTACTGTGCACTCCAGAAAGCCAGGTAAATTAAGGTGCACTTTTGTGTACCTCCAATACCATTCACAGTTCTTTTTCACTTCTGAAAATAAATACATTCCACAGAATACCTAAGTTGAATAATTTTCATAAGTGGGAAATGAGGTTCATGGACCCTTTCCTTTTTCTCTTTAAACAAAATCACCAGAAGCATATATTCTAAGAGTTTAATTCATCTTTTGAGTTCTCATCTAGCTCTTACAAAAGACATAATGGCAATACAAAATCTTTTTTTGTTTTCCAGAACAATATGATACTTGAGCATGTATATTGGTATATTTGGAATTATGTTTAACTGCCCTGAATTACACCATCTTTGAGTTAGTAATAGCAGTAGAGATTACAAAGAAAATTCAACAGGTAATATGTGATTTCTTGTTCAATATTTCACCATAGTAGTGCTCCAACCAGATATTCCTCACTGTTGCTTGAGAAACTCCAAAATGCCAACATAAAGCAACTACTCATCATAATTTCACTTACTATTTTATATATTTGAGAGTTACAACTTTATTTTCTTGAGACAGATTCTACTTACATAGTTTAGGCCAGCCTTGAACTTAGAGCCTTCCTACTTCAGCCTTCCAAGTGCTGAGATTATAGAGAGTCACCATAACAGCTAAAATTATTCTCTTGAATTCTTTATAGAAAAAAGACAAACCTGCCAAGTATCGAAGATATTCTTCAGACATGGTACTTTCTTTCATCCTTTCCTAAGATTTACATGATAGTAAACATTCCTCTAAAATGTAAATATTTGCAGCATCTGGGAGGTGATCATTTCTCATTGAGTTCTTTAGAATAAAAAGATTCAACTCATTCATTGGCTTATATAACTTGATAGTATCATTAAGTTTATTCTTGAAAGCTGAAAGACACCACACTGGATTTTGGAATGCCTATGTTTGTTATACGTCCTGAGCTAAGTCCCAATTTGGTTATTTTTACTACATGTAATTTAATGCAAAGAAATTTTTGGTTCACTGTACTTCAGGATATGAGTTCCTATCAGTAACAGTAATGGGATGCCACATAGCTCTGCAACTTGTCTTTTCATACAGTATCTGTTGACCCTCACCATCTATTACATGAGTAATTTATTTTCCTTTGACTTTCTTGAATTTACCTGATAAGGTTGAAAAGATCTCTTTGTACTGATGATGAGAGTTTAGTTTTTCTTTCATTTTTTTTGAAAAATGTTTATTTTTCCTACTATATATATTTATTTTTCTCCAACCCTTACTCCATTTCAACTATTTTCCAGTTGGTAACTAGTGATTTCATTTCTTAGCTAAAGTAATAAAACTGGAACAAACAGGTAAGAGTGCACAACAGATAAAAACTTAGACCTTTAAAGTAGTCTCTTAGGTCAAGTATCAGTGTTGGTTGTGGTGATACACAGCCACAATCCCTGCACTTAGAAAGCTGAGGTACAGTCATGCCTGTGAGATCAGGGCAAGCATGGGCTACACAGTGAGTTCCAAGCTAGCCAGGATTACATAGCAAGGCTCTGTTTAAAAAAAAAAAAATCAAATGTGTAGCTAATATCATGACTAAGCTTTCCTGTGCTCTCAGTGAAATCAACTCTGCTCATGAATTCACCAGCCCTGTGCATCAAACACTAAGACAGTTGTCTGTATTTTAGGACTCCTTCAAGTGGACAGAAAGAACATTTTAAAGATTTAGTTTTATCTTCTAAGAAAAACACTTAGAAAATGATTGTATTACATAACATTCTTTATAATACTCTACAATAGATGATTCTCTTGCTTTAATATATAGCAAATGAGATAATGAACAATTCTGTTGTATGGTTTGAATAGTTAGGGGTGTGTTTGCATGTGTGTTCTCTGTGTGTGTGTGTGTGTGTGTGTGTGTGAGAGAGAGAGAGAGAGAGAGAGAGAGAGAGAGAGAGAGAGAGAGGAGAGAGAGAGATGAAATTTTATAGGGTATTCTTGTTTCTGTTTACCTTGCTACAACTACATACACATTTGATTTCAAGACATAGTGATCAAAACTGGAAGCCCAGACAGCAACTTTGTGGCCTGTTTCAAATGGCCAAGCTTAAAATTCTCTTTTGTCTTTGTGCTGAGGGTCACATTGAACATTCTTTCTTTACTATGGTGACTTATATGTAATACATGCAAGGCACTTTATGTTACCTATCTCCTTAACTTTTAAACTCTGCAAACATGAGAACCCTACCCCATATGAATTATACCTCACCAGGTGATGCTGATCTTGAAGTAAGAAAGGTAGATGCTTACAGAGTTTAAGTGACTAAGCCATCTGTCCTGTGTATCATTCTCAATTTCCTTTTAAAACAAATCATACAGTTTGAGCTTTCCTCCTATAAAACACGCCACCTGCTATAAAACCATCTTCATCAATATATCTCCCTCATTCTGCCTCATCTCTGGCTTATCACTAACTATATTTGAAAAGCTTAAGAAAAATGAATCATTGAGAAGAAAATGAACATTAATTTTTAATTGGCAATTGATTAACATGACTCTACTAAACTACAACTTTGAATAACTATATTACATATGGAAAAAAAATCAAAGGAACTAATTTGTGAGACTATAAATGCATCAAAAGACTAATGTCACAAAAGCACAAGAATAAAGCTGAGGATGGTCCCAGAATCTAAGATGTCCCAATAGCCTTCTACATTGGTTTCTCTGCTCTCGATATTTTACGTAATGCATAGATTCTTAGTTCAAATTAGGGAAAAGGTTTTTGTCAGCCCCATTCCTTTCTTTCCAACTCCTGCTTTTGCCTTACTGAGGAAGTAGTACAAACCCTATGCTGTTTTTATGAGACATGATTTTTCTCAGCATCTACCATGTAAACAGGTTAGAATAAAGGAGTTGATTAGTCTGGAAGTGCTAATTGACTATAAAACCAACATTAGCCATCAATCTCTTTCTCCATGAACACTGACCAATTAGTTTTTTCCATAATGCCATGTATTATGTATAGTACACTCTATTAATGTAAATGTGATGCTTGTTAAGAAAGTGCAATTTATTGTACATTGTCTCAATAAATGTTTACTTTTATAATTGTTATGAACTTGAATTGGATTGGTATCTTGTGTAGATGTGTGAATGAAACCTTGTGAATAAACAAATGTTACCAAGAAGGTAACAAGGTGGCTTTTTTGTGTGTGTGAGCCAGTGATGTTTTCAATGCTTCGTGTTGCCCCTTCAGTCCCATTAAAAAGTAATAAAACATTTGTTTTAAAGTCCATGTGTCTGATTTTTTTCAAGTTGAATTTCTTCTGCATCATTGGACTATAGTGTTTCTATAACACTTACTGATGTTAGTCAACTTAGAAAGAAAACATATATGGAAGTTTGCTACAGGAAGAACACAACAGAATGGTAGTCAACACAGTACCAGAGCAAATGGCCTATTCAGGACAATAAGTTCCTTGATTATAAGTAAAGGAGATTATCTTGAGCTAGTTTAATAACCATTAAAGGCTATTAATTCAAATAAAATAGGAACATCTTTGTCTCCCTAATACCAAACAGACCTGAAAAGGCACTAAAACCCAGGCAGCTGGCTGCAAAAATCACTTTTGTTTGGCTTTCTAAGTGATGGTTATCTGTTATACTATGTTTCTGGCCCTACCTTTCCAGTCTTGGGCTGAGGTTTTGATCTGCAGACCTGCAGTCCCACAAAAACACACAGCTATGTAGCTCACAGTCTCCTGCTGTTGCCTGTGGATCCAGATGTAGGACACTCAGCTCCTTCTCCAGCACCATGTCTGCCTACATGCCACCATGCTCCCCACCATGACAATAATGGACTAAACCTCTGAACTGTAAGCCAACCCCAATTAAATATTTTCCTTTATAAGAGTTGTCATGATTATGGTATCTCTTCATGGAAATAGAAACCCTAATAAAAGACAATGTTCTTGATGGAGAATCTCATGGGCAATTACCCAACACTATTCTAGGAACTGAAGGTCAAGAAATAACTTGTGGAAACCTCCCCTTCCAGCTAACCCCTTAGCTTCTGTTAAACTGTTTGCTTGAATAAAACTTCCCCCTGCATATGCTGAGAAACCAGGATGTGGTTTTTGCCTTTAAGAAGTACTTAACCCCCACCCCCAACACCATGCTAGGGTCCCAAAGCCTGAGTGTAGTACCAGGCACCTGGAATAAAGACTTTCAATTGGCTATGAACTATGTCAGAGTAGTCATCTCTAGTGGGATCCTACACCACTAACACCACTTTTGTCACCTTAAAAATTTCTCTCCTTGGCTTTAGGGTACCAAATCAACCACAAAAACATTTTTGTTTACAGCTCCAAACACTATAACCTGTACCCAAATGAAGAAACAATAGTTAGGTCCCAAAGAAACCTGGGGCAAATCTTGTACCTGTGGCTCCTCCCAGTACTCCTCACCCTACCCCTACCCCAAACCTTGCCCTCCTTGGTGCTGGGCTTCTGGTTCACTTATCCAAGCCTGATCTTTAAACAGCTGTCATTTTTGCTGTGCAGGTCTTTTGGCCTTTGCCCAGGCCAATTGGTAGCAGCTCCTCCTGTGGTCTGGTTTTCCCTCTACCTGCCTTCTTCCTTATCTACAATAAAAATCTCTCCATATTTTAGGAGGAGTCATGTTCTCCTTTTATTTCTTTTTAAAATTCAAATACCCGAACCTCAAAAGGTAGTATCTTTTTGCCATTGTCTTCTCCTTTCCAGAAAAGGTTTTCATTTTCTTAATGCCACGTACCATGGGAATGGTGGTTTAGATACATCTCATTTTGTGCAAGTTTACTTGATCACACTTGTTGCAATGTAATGTAATGACATGTAGTGAAATGTACAATATAGCATAGTGGCATTTTCCTTCGGACTTGTTGATTTTAAGGTATTTCCCTAGGCATAAAGCTGACAGCAGACTACTTGACCTCCCAATGGATAGTGTTTGTTTTCAACTGTTACAGATGTCTCTATGCTGTCAGAAATTAAAATAATTCGAAAAAATAGTAAAAGCTGGGACTTCACTAATCCGGGGTGCTATAATCAGAATATAGTTCTAAGAATGTCTCCACTTCCTTATCCGGGATCCCTTAATCCAAACCCTGTTGAAAACAACTGGACCGTTAGTACGGAGCGAAAGCACTGAAGTCTTGTATAACTAGCTCACAAAGGTAGACTCAAAATCCCGGCCACTGCGCCTAGGAGGCTGTCACATGGCCAGGGCAACCTTTGCTTAGGTCCTCCAACACGGCGCACGTCAAAGGCGCTGAACGATAGACGCAGCCACAACTCCAATGCCCACTTAAAAACCGCTGTTCTGAAGAACCTTCCTCCCTTAACGAATGTGTCCTCTTTGGACGATCTCTGCCGCTTTCGGGGCGCGCCTTTGTTTTTTTCTACCAACATCTCACGGCAGCCGAAGTCAAGATGGCGAACCGGCTAGCTTAGCACCGGAAGCAGCCCTTTTCTAAACACCTTCCCCTAGATCCCCAAACCGCTGTGCGTTAGTTCCCGGGCTAGATCAGCCCGCTATTCCGAACTGCGCCTGCGTAGCGAGACTGCGCAGTAGCGGAATGACGTCTAGGTTGCTGGAGCGGAAGAAAGCGGCCTGACGCTTCTAGAGCATTCGATGGTTCGCGAGAATTGAGCGTTGCTAGGAGACCTGGGTGGAGGGCGGAACCAGACTCGGCGGGGCGGAGCTGGGCGTGGCCTCGCGAAGGTTCCAGAGGCGTCGCGTGCGGAGGGCGGTCCCTGGAGTCACGCCTGGTCGGTCGCTGGAGTTCGCTCTCGGGCCGCGTGTTCCGCGTTTCCTGTGGGGAAGCTCCGGTGCACGGGTGTAGCTCCGGCCTCGGGCCTGACCCCCACACCATGGCTTCCACTTTGGAGGAGGTAGGGATCGTCCTCGACCCACGGCCGCGCCTTTGGCCGGGCTCGTGTCGCGGGCTCTTGGCCTCCACGCCGCCACCTGCCTGGGCCCTGCGCGCCGGGCCGCGCGCCGTGAAAAGGTCGGGGGTGTGTCAGGAGCCCAGGTGCTGGCGCGGGCCGGGCTAGGTTCGTGGGTGATGGCCCCCCGTCCTCCCCGGGTTAGGGAACGGGAACCTCCGTTAATTCAAAGCTCATTGCAAAAGCTGGTAGCCCCGGGCAGAGGGCAATTGGAAGGGATTCCCGTGCTTACACGACTAGCCGTGATACTTTAGGTACCGAGTCATTTCATGGGGGTGTTTGGTGTATATTTTGGTGTTACTCCTATATGGCCAGGGCAGTGCTTACGATTCACTTTAGTTATTCATTTAGCAGCACCAGTGGCCGACCTGCAGGCCTTGCACATGCTGGGCAAGCGCGCTACCTTTCATTGCCTTACATCCCCAATCTTTATGTAATAAATGCATTTTTTTTTAAATTGGAAATTTAGTTGTAGGTAATGGTAGGAAATTGCATAGTGTCTGTTTTTAGATTTGTAGGACGTGGGTGAGTTGACTGTTTTGGAGCCTTAAGTTTTACCCAGCTACAAAATAGGAATGATAATGGAATTGCTTGATTTCTGGTCTATATAGGTTTTATGTGATTGATATATTATGGTCACAGAAGCGTTGACTATTTGTTAAGATTGCTTTTTCAGGGAAATTTGCACTCACTTTGAAAAGCAAGACATCGGCTTTAAAGGCAGAAAAAATATGTTAAAGTATTTGAGTATCTTGCCACTAGTAAGTAGCCTTGGCACCATATGCTCACATGGAGAGTCTAGGGTGGCTTAACAGTTGTGCGTACAGGTAGTTCATTAGTAACCCTTTCCAAAGGAAGGAACTTTAGATCTGAAGATATGCATATAGGGGCACATTTTTCTTTTAAGATAAAATTTATCTTATTTAATGATATCCAGGTGTATAATTCAATTCTTCTGTTGTGCAACCGTCAGTGTTATTTAGTTCCAGAATATTTTTATTTCCTCAAAAAGAAATTTATCAAGGCTTGGATTGGATAAGACACCAGCTGGACTGGCGTGTTAGATGTTTCTGGTTCATCTGTGACATACCTGTACACCATTGTACAGACAGAATGAATACTCATCTGTTGGCTCCTGCCTCTATCCATTTTGACGATTCTGAATCTTTAAGTTTTTTTGTTTTGTGGACATGGTTTTAGTTCATGTAGTTGCCAGATAATAAGGCAAGTCTTGGGAAACTATCATTTCCAGAAGAATTGCATAAAAGATGGTTATTTTTCTATATACTAAATAACATTTATTGTTTTTTTATGATTCCATTCAGGTGAGTGCGTGGTACCACCTTATGGATTTGTTGTGTCTCCCTAGATGTGATACAGTCTGTGTGTACACATGTACATCTCATGTTCAGTTCCATGTCTTTGGGGGAAAGTTGGGTTCATTTCCCATTTTGAGCAGTTTTTGTTTGGAGGTAGGTCTCATGAAATAGTCCTAGCTTGGCACTTGCTATGGTAATCAGACTCATAGATCCACCTACCTCTGCCTCAGAGTGGTAGACTAAAGGTTTGTGTTACTAGGACAGGCCAAGCACATTGGTTTTAAGGCCCCTGGGGAACAACTCGGAGATAGTTCCAAAAGAAGATACATGTTTACATACAGAAAACAAATGCATGCCAAAAAAAAATTTGTGAGATAAAGTAGATAGGAAACTGCTTTATCTGTTTCAGTCACCTTAAAGTGTGGATGCAGAAACTGCACTGTTTATTGTTGGTTTCAGGGCTGCAAATACAAAAGCCAAGCAATAATTCCTCTGTAAGTCATTTCAGTTAGCACCTTACTAAACAAAGTGGCCATAAAGAGGGCCTGGGAATTCTGCCATGAGTCAGCTAGAAAAAGGACTCCCATTCCAGTCAAAAGTAAAACCTCATCTTTGGATTTGATGTTAACTTGCCTCTTTAATTAAGTAAATCCCCATTCTGGATATCAGTATTTCTTCCTTTTAATATTTTTATTATGCTGATACTAGAATCCAAAACCACTGAAAGATTACTTTGATTCTCTGTTGATGAGCATGCATGCAGTTTTAGGTCTTAAAATCAGTATTTCTTGAGATTGTGGACAAGAGCATCACTGTGGTACTTTTTATAAACTGTTATAAGTACAACAAATGATATCATATAGGCTATGGAGTAATATGCCATTATAAGGTGAAGGCTAACGCCTTTTTACTTAGGATGCTATCTAATATCTAGCATTTAAAAGATTTTTAAAATTATTTCCTGAGACTATAATAAATTGCATTATTTCCCCCTTCCTCCCTTCCAAGTCTCCCATTTGCTCTCTCAGTTTCATGGCCTCTTTTTGTATTATTTGCTGTGAGCCTTAGAGAAGACTATTCTGCTCTTAGACTTTCTTGTTTGCCTGTAGTTCCTTATGTAGGGTTAAGACATGATGGACTTGTTCACCTTAGCATCTTTGTTTCGCTCATGTTTACGCAGTCATTCCGGATGAAATTGGGGGGGGTGAATATAGTATTGTAGTGTAGATATTTCTAGGAGACAGTCTCAAAACAAACTCCCCGATCCTTTTACCTTCTTGATTTCTTCCGCACTTACTCAATCCTTACATGTCTTTGGTTAGGGAGTTAGGTTGTAGATATATCCCTTGGGACTGGGCTTTACACCTGAATTTTGATTGTGGTTTTCTGTTATGGACTGGTGGTTATAAATAGGTCATTTAAAGACTTTATAAAGGTGTTTTTAGGGGCTGGAGAGTTGGCTCAGAGGTTAAGAGCACTGATGGTTCTTCCAGAGGACCTGAGTTCAATTCCCAGCAACCACATGGTGGCTCACAACCATCTATGATGACATCTGGTACCCTCTTCTGTATACTGTATACATAATAAAAATAAATAATTTTTTTTTAAAAAAAAAGGTGTTTTTATGTTCAGGTTACCTAGTACCAAGGCAGAAAATCTTAAGCATTTACTCAGTTATGTCAGAAGGTGATTGGGGAAATTATATACCTCATGTTTGCCCATGAAGGGCATCAGATAAACTGGAGGTGGAATTACAAAGATTGGGTGTGAGCTGCTGTTTTTTTGTTTGTTTGTTTAGCATTGTCTTTAGTGAAATTCTACAACATCATAACTATCCTTCTAGAAACTAGAGGACTTACCTGATGTATTGGTATGACCAGAAAACAAGAGATTTACAAAGACCATTTTTCCAAGACTCGGGATTAGATATCCAGGGTTTGTTTCCTTTCTTGGTCTCAGATTGTAACCAAAAGATCGACCCAATTGCCCAACAAGACTTTTCTTTTTACGTTGATTTAATGTCTTCCGGTTGATTTCACCTGGTTCCTGGGAATTGAACTCTGCGCCATGCTTGGCAGTGAGCACTTTACCCACTGAGCCATCTTGCTTATCTCTTGTCTTAAACATTCAGAGCCTGAGGTAAGAAGATCAATGAAAACCAGTCACTGAAAGTACAGTCAGTGTCACTTCCCTGAAGTTGCCTTCACTCTCCCTAGTCAGGTGGAATCTCATCTCTTACTATAATTACATTTTTCTAGTATTTGATGCCTAGACTTTGTGTTAAAGGGACTTCTATGAACAATTTTTTTTTTCTTCTGTGTTTGTACTTTTCTAAAACAGGCAGGTAACAGCCTACCAACCTGGAAAATAAGGACAGTTACTATTGATTTAAAATTGTTGTCCTTTAACAAAAAGGAAGTGAGAAG
The DNA here is from genome assembly GCA_004025045.1 of Sigmodon hispidus. NCBI lineage: Eukaryota > Metazoa > Chordata > Mammalia > Rodentia > Cricetidae > Sigmodon > Sigmodon hispidus. The sequence continues at coordinate 116,503 of PVIH01001056.1, forward strand.
AAATAATTAAATGTGCAACTCTTAAAAAATTACAATGAACTTAATTTTTAGTTCTTATTTCAGTAAGTTGAATTGGATGGTAGGTCTATTCTCCTAACTTACTTCTGCCTTAACACAGTTGCAGAAAGACCTGGAAGAGGTCAAAGTATTGCTGGAAAAGTCCACTAGAAAAAGAGTACGTGATACTCTGACAAGTGAAAGATCCAAGATTGAGACAGAAATAAACAACAAGATGCAGCAGAGACCTCAGAAGAAACCAGAGCTTGACAGTGAAAAGCCGGCTGCGGTGGTTGCTCCTCTGACAACAGGATACACTGTGAAAATTAGTAATTATGGTATGACCTGTTTGTTCCACAATATCTAGTGTTCTGCCAACTAGAAATAACTACTCCATAATATATTTATGTTACATGTACTTTTTGTGTGAAGCTTGTGCTCCTTTTTTAAAAAAAAAAAAAAATTATTGACATTTGGTGTGGGTTAGATATTATTATATAGTGCAACTATATACCAAAATGGCATTAGATGTATACTTACTAGGAGGTCAAATTAATAGATTTATGGTGAAGAATTAGGATCTTCTACCTATTTATTGGGCTTTGCTTTCTTTGTGTGAGACAGTTGCTTATAGCCCATGTTGGCCTTGAACTGTAGAGATCCTCCTGTCTGCCTCCTGAGGGCTAGAGCACAGTTGTGTGCCACCAACCTCTTTCTGTTTTATTTTGAGGCAGGAATCTTGGTATGTTGTCTAGACTGTTCAAGAGATCCTTCTTCTTATGCCTCCCTATGCATAAGGAGCCTAGCTATGCATCATGGCGCTGTGCTTAAGAATTGGAATCTTAAGCTTAAATTCTTTGTCTTGAAAGGACTGTGATTATAGTTTTCTTAGACTGTTATAGAAAAAGAAAAATTAGTATTGGGGTGAAACTTAGTGGTAAGGGGCTCTGCTGGTATTCAGAAGGCTAAGGGTTTGGTCTCTGGTAGGGAAGATAATTTTTTTTTTAAAAGGAAAATGAAATGCATTTACTGATCCTAGTTTAATGAATAAAAAGATCATGGGCTTTGCATTTAGAAACAATTTTTCTCTGTATTCTCTCACTTGTTGAATGCCTATCTTAAGAATAGAACTATTTTGAGACATAGCTTCTCCATATTGAGATTTTTTTTAAATGATTTATTTCTTCTGTGCATTGGTGTTTTGCTTGCATGTATGTCTTAGTGAGGGTGTCTGACCCCCTGGAAGTGGATTTACAGACAGTTGCCATCTTTCTATCCCCATCTTGAGAATTTGTTAACTTTTAAATTTTTTCATGTTTCTGTTAACTGAGTTTTATTTATGTATATAGGTATTTTGTTTGCATGTATGTCTGTGCATTATCTGCATGCCTCAGAGTCTAGAAGAGGGTGTTTGATGCCCTTGGACTGGAGTTTTGGATGCTATGAGCTTCCATGTCAGTGCTGAGCTTTGAACTCTAGTTCTTTGGGGAGAACAGCCAGTGTTTTTAACTGCTGAGCCATCTTTCAGCTTCTATAACTTTAGTTTTATGATAAGCTATGTTCTACAGATAGTTTCAGACAGGCCTGTTCCAGGTAGCGGGATTATGCTGGTAAGGATGAGTTTAATAAAAGCTGACTGGCCAAAGGCAAACAGGAAGTGTGGGTGAGGCTACCAGACTAAGAAAATTCGGAACATCTCAGAGTAGAGACAGACACTAGACAGGTGCCAAAGTCACCTCAGAGCTGCCAGGAGACGAAGAGGAGATGCTGCTCTGAGAATAGGGTTAGGGTACTGAGCTGCACTGGTGAACAAGATGGGTTAGTTCAGATGAAGGAGCTAGCAAATTGTATGCCTGGGCCCTAGGTCAGTCAGCATAAAAATAAAATAAGCCTATGTGTAATTATTTGAGACGAAGCGGGGCCGAGAGTGAGACTAAACCTTTGGTCCAGTCCTGGAAAGTCCGGACCAGAACCATTTACAACAGTTCCATCTTTTTGTTTTGCTAGGATGGGATCAGTCAGATAAGTTTGTGAAAATCTACATTACCTTAACTGGAGTTCATCAGGTTCCCACTGAGAATGTACAGGTACACTTCACAGAGAGGTAAGTTCTTTTTACTAGAAATGCAGAGATCATTGCCTTATCTTGGGAATCTTATCTTCTGTATGGCTTCCAAAATTCTGCTGAAATTTAACTTTAGAGTTTACTTTAAAGAAGTGGAACAACCAGGTCCACATACTCATCCAGTGGTTATCAATCTGTGGGTCATGACCCCTTTAGAAGGTCAAACAACTCAGGTCACATATCAGATATTCTACATATCATGTATTTTCATTGAGATTCTTAAACAGCAAAATTACAGTAATGAACTAGCAGTGAAAATAATTTTATGGAAGTCAGCACAACATGAACTATATTAAAGAGTCGCAATGTTAAGGTTGAGAACCTGACAGGCAGTGGTGGTGCATTCCTTTAATGCTAACACTTGGAAGGCAGAGGCAGGCAGTTTGTGACTTCATGGTCAGCCTGGTCTATAGAGCTAGTTCCAGAACAGTCAGGCCTACACAGAGAAACCCTGTCTCGAAAAACAAAACAAAAAGAAGGTTGAGAACCACTGCTCTGAACTAAAGCTGGTGACTTACTGCCTCAAGAATCAGAGGGTGCCTGTTATAGAGCCAGAAAGATAATGTATTCCCTGTTGTGTTATAGGTCATTTGATCTTTTGGTAAAAAATCTCAATGGCAAGAATTACTCTATGATTGTGAACAATCTTTTGAAGCCCATCTCTGTGGAAAGCAGTTCAAAAAAAGTAAGTATTTCTTCCCCCTCAGAACACTGTAAAAATTTTATTTGATTGAATCTGGCCGATTTAGGGTAGAGATGAACTTAAGTTTTTTGCTCTGTCTGGTACCAGTAAAGTGCAGTCCACTGCCTGATTTGTCAGTAGTGTGTTAATAGAATAACCATTTGTATGCATTCTATTGTGTCTGCTTCTCCACTGCAGTGGCAAAGTAGATCATTTAGCCCATGGAATGTAAAATTAAATTTACTCTTTGGCCCCTTGAAGAAAGTTTGCTAGTTCATTGTAGAATATATTCTAAGGACATTGTGTCAGAATTAAGGAGAAATGTTTTAGGTGATTAGGAATGATTTTTAATACCATCTTTATCACTTAATAATTGTGACCCCTGATAGTTCTTTGCCTCACTTTCCCCATTTATACAGCGGTAATTTCACAAAGAATGGTATACTGATAAATAGGAAGTATTAGCATAAATAGTATAGTGCTAGGTGTATTATATGTACATTTGTGATGCAAATAAGGATCTCTGTACTTAGCTTAATTGTTGAGGTTGTAAAAAACAAGTTTTCATTAAAATGTAGCTCATATTTTTTACAAACTCAAAATCTTTTTTTCACTTTAAAAAGTGATGTTTAATATGTCAGATGTATAGACATGTAATTCTCCCATGTTATGTATTTGCTGTTAAGTAGCCAGTTCTCAATGCAAGTCTCATTTGTTATTCTCATAGTTGAGGGAGTCATGACGGTATCTAGGCATTACACTGATCATTCTTATTTGCTCTCCCTTCAGACACTTTACCCTGTTTTTCTTTAGATCACCGAGATGCACCCAGTCCTTTAAATACACCCCAGCTGTTTCATCTGGGAGCTGTTCTTTTTGCCATGGTAGCTGTCTATGGTGTCCTCCTTTCAGACCTTAGGTTCCACTTGGTTCATTTTGTCCCAGAGAAGCCCTTCTAATGAAGTTCTTCAGTTTCCATTAACATTCTCTTTAAGTCTTTGTGTGTGTGTGTGTGTGTGCGCGCGCGCGCGCATGTATATACAAACCATGGTGCATCTGTGGACATTAGAAGACCATCTCATGTCAGTCTTCACCTCCACCTTGTTTGGGACAGTCTCTTGTTGGTTCGATGCTATATGCATCAGGCTACCTGGCCCACGAGCTTCTTGGATTTCCTGTCTTCATCTCGACATAGGAGTGCTGGGACTACAGTTGTGTGTGACATGTCTGGCTTTTTTACTTGGGTTCTGGATATCTGAAATCAGGTCCTCACATTTGCATGACATGCTGCCCTAGTTAAGTTTCTACTACTGTGATAAAAACACCAAGATCAAAAGTAAGTAACACGTCCAGATAATAGTCATGAAGGGAACTCCAAGGCAGGAACAGAAGCAGAGGCCGTGGAGTAAGCATACTGGCTTGTTCTTTGGGGCTTACTGAGCCTTCTTTATTATGCAACCCAAGACTACCTGCCTAGGGGTTATACTCCCTGCCAATCAAGAAAGCCCTATAGACTTATTAAGTGCTAGAGATGACCTTGAATTCCTGATAATCCTACCTCTATCTCCAAAGTGCTGAGATTACAGGTGTGCCACAATGCCCTGATTTATGTGATAGTAGGAATCAGACCCAGGGCTTCATGAATTTTGAGCACGCCTCTACCAGCCGAACCATATCCTCAATATTATCTTCATCTTCAGGTCTTGATAGCATTATTTGTAGGTATTGAGGTTTCACTTGTTTGTATTTCAGCCTATAAAAGTATTACTAGCACCAAGAATGAGTATTAATGTACTAGGCACTTGATTGGGTAAATTACCATTTTCTAAATAGTCATTCTTATTTCTGTTATAATCTTCCACTCCTCCTTCTTCCAGGTCAAGACTGATACAGTTATCATCTTATGTAGAAAGAAAGCAGAGAACACGCGATGGGACTACTTAACTCAGGTGGAAAAAGAATGCAAAGAGAAAGAGTATGTTTGCTAATTTTACTACATTTATCTGGGGTTATGGTTTCACTTTATGTATAATAGTTGTACAAGCCAATTGTTTATCTCCTGATGTCTTTTGGCCAACCTGTTTGTCTTGTATCTGCTTTCAACTATTAGAACCTTTCTTTTTTGAGACAGAGTCTCTTCCAGTATGTAGTTTGGCTGGCCCTGAACTAACAGATCCACCTGGCTGTTTCCTATGCCCAGCCTGTCAGAGCCTATTTGAGGAGAGCAAGGGCCAGTTTAAGACACTTACTGTATAGTTTGTTCTTTAGCATTATTTTATTCCTGAGCATATTGGTGTGCCTGTAGGTACTGAGGCCCAATCTCAAATAATTCTGCTCTAGGAATTGGAGAAGAGTTCAGCTACCCAAATCATTGGATTCCATAGATGCCTCTGACGTGTAGTTGGTTTCATTATCATTGGTTTTATTTGACAAGGTTACTTTTTCTTTTTCTAGTCCTGCTGTGTAGTTAAATTTTTGTCCCCCAGGTAATGGAGTTATATGCCTTTACATCCACATCCAGGTTTACTTTATCCTCCTTAATGACTTGTAAAAATCTTACCTTGGCTTCCACTGTGGATCAGTTTTAAGTTTTCTCCTGTAGTTGGTAGTGCCCTGCACTGAGTCAGCTACTTATTTTTGTCATTCCTCCCCTGGTAGCCAGAAAGCATTTGGGAGTGGTAGGCTAGAGTTAGGAATATTTTACTACCTAGGCCGTTGTAAGCCTGAGCTTAAATAATGAGACTTATTTCAAAAAGTAATTGTAAAAGTGATTGGCTCTGTTTGGACATTTCATTGAACTAGAATTGCTTACCACATTAATTAAACACTATTACCTCAATACTGGGCCTGATCCGTGGTTCTCAGGTTTAGTGGGTTTTCTAATTAAAATTTAGTAGTTTCATCATGGATCTATTCTATCACATATGCTTATAGTGTTTTTCCTCAGTTGTTTTTTTTAATGCGAAGAAACATGTTTATAAAAACTCAAGTTGAGTTATTCCTCGTAACATATTATTTCCTGCCTCCTAGTCAGTCCTTGTCATTTGCTGCTCTCTCCCTTGTGCGCCCTGCAGTTGTACCCGGAGGAGCGTAGGCATGCCAGTCACTGCCCTTCTCCTTCCCAGCAGGTACAGTAAAGAATGAGAGCCTTCCTTTCCAGGCTTGAGTTTTCATTGTAGACTGTTCTTTTTCACAGAAAGCCTTCCTACGACACTGAAACAGATCCTAGTGAGGGCTTAATGAATGTTCTAAAGAAAATTTATGAAGATGGAGATGATGACATGAAGCGAACCATTAATAAAGCCTGGGTGGAATCCAGAGAGAAGCAAGCCAGAGAAGACACAGAGTTTTGAGACTTTTAAGTCCTTTGGGAACTGTGATGTGGAATGTTCATGATTCCAGAAAGGGAATGACAGATAACTGCTACACAACCTTCTAAATAAAGACAGCAAAATTCTCCATTTCTTAGGGGAGAATTTGATTTAAATAAATATGCTTATTAAACTTTTTCCTTCATTAGTATCTTAGTCATTTTGTTTAAGAAAAGGTTATATGGCATTCTTAACGTAAAAAGGAAATCTTATATAATGGAAATGTTACTTTTGTTCTGGCTGAGAGGTAAAAAACAATATTTGCCTATCTGTAACTGACATCATCTCCCATTGATGTAAAAGCAAAACCAAAATTTTTGCATAAGATTCAAATTTGTACACGAAATTGCAAGTTACTATAGACCTGTTACCCGTCACTACCAGCTTAAGCAGTGTGTGTGTGTGCCATGCGCTACCATATACTAATTAAGTATATTTATGAGATTTAAGCAAAATGCAAATGACAGAAATAGACAAACATCTTATGTTGGTAAAGTACTACCATGGATCAGTTGGCTTATAAAAATATAACCACGATGCAAAAATTTAAAAATTCATCTATTCCTTTGTTCAATAAAGTTGAAGTTTTATGTAAAGATCAGTTTTGCTATCTGTTTTGTAGTGTATTTGAGAAGTTAGGCTGTCCCTGCATTTACTGCAATAACATTTTCAGAAAGCAGGAAGGGCTGGATTAAAGGCTCATCACCAGGAGCTCCCAGGGCACATTCATGAAAGTGAAGCTGTGGCCTTACTTCCTAGAGACCTTATCTCTAAAGAATAGTATGCACACTTGAGTTTGGTGCAAGTTATTTTCAGGTATCTTTAGAATATTATCCTTAGTCCATCACTAAGGAGATTGATCCTAAATAATTTAGTGACACAATTAGAGAGTGGTACCGATAATATACTGAAATATTTATTGTGATAAAAGTAAACAAGCTGATACATTAAGTTATTTTTTTAAGATTATTTTTATTTTTTAATTATGTTTATACGTGTGGGTTATTTACTTGTCAGAATGGGTGTCCGAGGCTGCCAGATGTTGGGTTCTCCAGGGAGCTGAATTACAAGGGGCCATGAGCTGTCTAGTGTGGGTGCTAGAAACTGAACTCTGGTCCCCTGAAGAGGAGAAGCATTTTCTGCTGAGCCATCCTTTCAGCCCCTGCACGTTTCTACAGTTGGGGAGATGACTCAGCATGAACAACTCTCAGTTCAGTTTCCAACACCAGGTGGCTCCAGCTCCAGTGGTATCTGACACCTCTGGCCTCCTCAGGCACTTTCCACCCCCATGCATACACAGACAAATAATTAAAATCTTGAAAACAACAAATTCCTAGCAAGGCAGTAACAACAAAGTAGGTATGAGTTAATATCTTGTGGTCTCTAGACATCATTTTCTACTAAAAGAACCAGAGATCCCTAAAGACAAATGTCTGAATCAGGAGTGCAAAAGGCTTTTATGCTAGAAAGGACAAAATAATCTTATTTGCAGGATATAGATGTCAAGGGATTTCTGTTGGTAAATAAGAGAATGAGCAGAGTGAACTGAAGCACCAATACATACAAATTTCAAAGTTCACAGGAATGAAGAATGAATGTTTCCATTTTTATTAGTATATGTACCAACTTATTTACTCTGAAAATTTAATTACACATTAAGAAGTGCATCTTAGTAATTGTAGATAGGGAAAGTTCTCTACAAAGAAAAAAGCAGCTGATAGAGCAAAGAAAATCACTACAACCCTTGATGAGAAGATCACAGTAAACGGTTATCAGTGAAACCTGTAAGCCCCTGGCAACAAAGATCAGGATACTCCTATCTGAACTCGCTGATTAATATAAGCATTAAAAGTTGGAAAACTAGGGGCCAGAGAGATGAGATGGCTCAGTGGTTAAGAACACTGGCCACTCTTCCAGAGGACCAGAGTTCAATTTCCAGCACAACTGTAATTTGGGATCCAATGCCCTCATCTGGCCTCAGTCTCAGACACACACTCGGAGCACAGATCTACAAGCAGATAAAACTCCTATACAAATAAACACTAAAAAGGTGAAACAAACTATTGAGCAGTTCTTTTACTCACTGTCACAAGAAGTTGAAATTAATACAATCTAAAATGTCCTCTTAAACTTTCCATCCACCCCTATTCTAAAAGTGACAGTAACTACAGGCCAGGGAATCTATCCCAGGGAAAAACAACTTGTCAATTAGATGGAACATCTATAACTGTGAAATCACTATTAAAAAAAGAAAAAAAACTACTTTATTTTGTTACTAAACATCAAACGAAGGAAAACACCGTACTTCCACAGAAAATATTTTTATTCCATTCATACCTTGTATGGGAATAATATGCCTATTGGAAAGTTAAAGAGAAAAGACAATTCAATGAAATCTCCACATTTCATCATTTAAAAATCTAAAAGTAATTTAACTATAGACAGTATCAGGTAGACTAGAGATACTAGACTCTATAAAAACTTTGATCTATTAGTAAAGTCTCTTGCCAGATTGGCTCCTGGGCAGCTGAGTAGTTCTGACACTGATTTACCATATTGCTCGCTGAACTCCAGAAAGTAACCCATGGTCAGCTAAGTGGCGGAAGACAATGCGGCTAAGCCTCCATCGACGCTTTACACCACGTGGACGGGATGTGATAACACACCTATTTCTGATTCTCACAGGACAGCTATCCCGTGGAAGGGCAGCAATTTCTTCACTAGCCATTTCCTAAGGGAGAAATCATAATACAGATCACAACACAGTGCCTAAAGCAAAGGAAGGATGGAGTAGAATATCTTAGCCAAATTCCATCTTTCAAATAACCTTGGAGTAGAAACAAACTAGAAGTGTTTGATGTTTCTCCAATATGATTTTAAAGATTAAAACAATGTGAAGAGCCCACAAACCTTAAAGACAAAGTTCAGTATATTTTTATAAATGAAATACTATGTAGCCAGCATTGACTTATAACATTATCAGCACCCAAGGGTTTATCTGTGTCTCTCTTCTAGGGGTACTACTGGCTAACAGTTAACATGTTCACTAACATCACAAGTATACATTTCCCTGTTATAAACTGTATGTAATATGCTCATTTAACCTTTTTTCTTTCTATTTGTTTGGCTTTTTTATTCAACAGTATGCTTGTGAGACCACCTACACTGTTCCAAGTGCCATTAATATGTTCAGTCTCCTTGGTGCTAGTTTTATTGAGTATGCTGGAATTCCTTTATTCTATAGCTGGTGGAAATCTGAGTAGCTTCCAGGTTTGAGCTATTGTGAACAGTGCTGCTCCATACATGCATGTTTAGGTCATTTAGAAGAAAACATGTGAATACATTTATTGCCCCCATACAGACACACTTTTAGTACAAAAAGCTTGAAACGTCTGAGCTGATGAAGCAGTTGGAAAGACCACGGCTTGTGACTAGTAAAAAGTTAGATCGCCAAGAGCCCCAAAGTCTGGAGATAAAGATTTTTGACTACTGTAGAAATAAAGGTCATCAGACAAGATCTATATGAAAAAGTGATTGCAATGTCCATGAATCTTGTACAAGTAATGTCTATGAAAGTAGCAAATTACTGAGGAAAGAGCACAGCAGATCAGGCTCAGGCTGTCAGCAAAGTGTATTCTCACATAAGAGTGTGTTAGTGTGTATACTTACACCACTGGGTCAGGTGTATTAGCACATACCATTGACCCCATGATAGACTGGAACACACAAAAAAAGTAGACTAACACTTAAAAGGACAAAAATTGTAATGATACCTAGGAAAACCATTAAATTACTGAGCATTCAACGCTCCTGATGTCCAAAAGCTTATGCACTGACATTATGAAATATATAGAAATTACATGAAATAACACAAGGTCAATGAATGAATATTAAGTGCTATAAAAGAAAGTACTTATCTATTTTTTGTCCTCAAAAAATGTGAGGCAGTTTATAAATAAAAAGAAAGCAGAAAAGAAAGCTGGGAAATGACATAAATATAACTTGTAAGCATCAGATAGCCCTGATCAGTTTGGATAGCTCAGTCTCTGCACTGCTATTGCTGATACTAAAATTAAAGGCATAGAGGCATTTCTTCTGGGGTGTGGGTATGTGTAGGAAGAGGGGTGGTATTCTTCATAAATAGCTCATTCATTTATCCTGTAGCTTAACAGACAATTTGTATTTAATTATTATATAGTAGTGACACATGTATGAGATGGTTACCACAATCTTGGCTCACATATTTTTTATGTGTAATATCTGTCTACTCTTAGCAAGTTTCAAGTGAAGAATTTAGTACTGACTGACTACTATGCTATACTTTAGATAGAATTAAAATCCCAAGTGTGTGCCTGTTAACCAAATGAGCTTGACCTCTACTGAGTGCCAGTTCTTGGCAGCCACCATCCTACTCTCTCCTGCCCTGATCAACAGTGTCTAGAGCTCCCCAAGGCTCTCTTCTTTAACTCTCTTAAGTGGGAGTGTAATGCCACTGTAGTAAAAGCCACAACACAGTAATTCTAGGAACTCAGTTTTCTGGTCATTTATAACTTAAACCAGATGAGATTTAAAAGAAAATATGAAGTCTGAACAGTGGTGACACACCTTTAATCCCAGCAATCAGGAAGCAGACAGGTAGATCTCTGAGTTCAAGATCAGCCTGGTCTTCCAGAGCTGTCTGAAAAAACTGAGGGGAAGGGAAGAATATGTAACAGACTAAATCATTCTGCCAATTTGTATAAATGTTTTTTTGTTCAATGAACTTTCAGAAAGGTAAGTAGCCTTGAGTTTCTAGTTTCCTTTAAGCCTCTTCAATACACGTGCTCTGTCACCACTGTAGTTTAAAAACCATATGCTGCAGGAAGCCATACAGGGTTGATGTCCTTGTATTTAACCAGAGACATGACAAGAAAGGAAGGTGAAATGGAAGACTTTAGCCAAGGACAGGGAAGGGGCAAAAGCTCAGGAGAGCAGGTGTCAAGATACTTCTTAGCTTCTATGTGGTCACCACTCACCAGTATTCTCTAGGGATTGTGTAATAAAATAGTTGAAGAACCAGAAAGGAATGAATATTTGTCCTTTATCCTAAACTTACCAAAGTTGGTTTTAAGGCTGTTCATGTTGACTTGAGTATCTGATCTTATTCTCTAGAAATTACATTAGTACTAAGTTGCAATAAAATATCAAAAAGAATCTAAAATGATGTCAATGATTCTGTGAAAGACAGGGACTCAACTGGCTAACCTGAAGATCTCTTGGCAAAATGGTGTTCTTTCTAAGCGAATTGATCCGAAGTCGCTCATCTGCATATTCATAAGCCATTTTTCGTCTCTTCACATCACGCAACATTTTCCAGTCTACATAGTAACCTCGAACTTGACTTGATGCTGATGGGGGAACTGCCTAAAAGACAGAAACAAGGACCGTGGATACTGGAAATGTTTTTCCAATACTGTAAACTTCTTTCAGTCACTACTTATGACTCCTAGAAATTAAAAAGAAAAGTTTATTACATTTATTCTACACATATGAATGCACACACATGCTTGTGTATGGATGGGCATGGTTGTGGAGACCACAGGACAACTTTTGTGAATCAGTTCTCTCCTCTACCACATGGATCCTTGGATTGAACTAGACAGGCTTGGTGGCAAGCATTTTACCCACTAAGCCATCTCATCAGTCCAAGACATAATATGAAAAAAAACTGATTTATTTACATCTATTTATTTGTGTGTGTATGTGCATACTACAACACACATGGAAATCAGTAGACAATTTGTATGGTCATTCTTCTTTCTTAAATCATTGTCCTCTGCTCCCACGTTCTCATGTTCTGACTTCAATCTTCCTTAGTTATAAAATCAGAAGCAATCTGAAGATTTCCAAACTCCCACTATTCACCAAGCGGCATTTGCATTACATTTTATATCCCCTCTGGTTATGTCAACTCTATATGGCTGTAAGTAGTACAACTGAGGACACAATTTTTGATAATCAATTCACTTAAAATACCAAGTAACTTTGTTTTGAGTATTTTCTACTATGATGATGCAAAATTTAGCATCTCAACTGCAATATGCTTTAAGTGTAAGATACAAATAAGATTGTGAAAGCCCGCTTCCCACAGAGGAATGTAAATGTCTCGTACATCATTCTAATCTTGACATATTAAAATATGGGTATACCTAGCTAAAATTTATCTACCAAAATTAACTGCACCTACTTTCTAACTTCCATGCAAATGCTAGAAAAAAATAAATAAATCAGCCTTGCGGTTGGCATTACATTTCTAGTGGAGAAAACTGCTACACATCACCGGTCCACAGTCCTGAGATCAAACTTCATGCACAAGATTCTATGTCACCTCCCGGCCTGCAAAAAGGCATAGCCCTGGCGATTCTTCCCTGTCCTCTCTATCACTCGAGTGGATTTCTCCCTCTAATTGATGTTGCTTCTGTCATGGCAAAAGAAAAACAGCTAACTCTGGTTGACACCCCTCCCTAGCAAAACTCTCTCGAAGACTTCTCCAATTTCCTTTGCTATTTCTCTCCGTTTCTGTCTGCATCATAACACCACCACTCCTCAAACCTACAGACAATTCCCAGTCCTTTCTTTAATTGACCTTTCAGTTTTACCGGAATAGCTTGCTCCCTGTTCGAAAGGCACCACCTGTTGGAATTCCAAGCCACCACGTCTTTGCTCCTCCCTGACAGCTGGCTCCCTTGCAGTCTGACCTTTTGAAGCCTCAATCCCTGCTTTTCTTCTCCATTTGCACACAGTTCCTTATAACCGGAGTCAAACTCTTAGCTTTCCAATCACGGCTCCACACTTGGACACCAAATTCTCGTTTGCCCCTGGGATTGGTCCTCCGTGAGCATTACAGTTGACAGGGCACGAGGGAACCCACAGGACGCGGGATTTAGGGGTGAGAAGTGGGCTGAAGAGAAAGGTAAGGTCCTGACCTGCCGGAAAGTCCGCAGCAGCGAGCCCAGCACGGACGCCGCCATGTTGTCCGCCTCACCAGCCAACCACCGCCGCGTTACGACGCCGGAAACGGTTGCGCGAGGGGCGGGGCCAGGGCAGCGGGATTTGCGCTCTCGCGGTATTTCACGGACCGTGGGCTGACCACCCATTCGGACCGCCCACTCTGGCAGAGGAGTTGCAGTGCGCCTGCGCGGTGGCTCTCAGCCGTCCTTCCCAGTGACCCGCTCCTGCTCGCCCCCACGTGCTCATGCATTCTCCGCGTCGCCGTCCACCGCTCTCACGCAGAGCTGGGACATGTCACAATTTTGCTGTAATGATGATAGAATGATGATGGCTCTGCGTGTCTGGGGTTTTAATACACATTATATCTATATTACGGTTGCATATACGTTTCAGTTTTTCTCACTTGAGTATATGAGTGTGTTAAGTGGTGATGATGATGTGTGTATGTGCCATTTAAAACTGCCGTTTTTAGCCTACTACAGGATACTTTTCTGTCATCTTTCTTGCCTGTGTTATAAATGTGTTGATTCCGAGAGGAACCAACCATCGGGCTATTTGCACAGGAGCATTCCGGGATGAAGGGGAGCCTTTTCATTAGATGGTCCAATTTATTGACCATTTCTAATGGACTAGAGTCTGACTGAAACCATTCGACAGGAAAAGACAACAGGAGCCTTTGCACTAAGATCTAAAAATTTTAGAGCAGCTGCAGCAGGCGGGCATCTGTCTCTAACCCTTGGTAACGTTTCCCTCCCTACAGTTGGACGTCATCTACAGTCATCTCTTGATGTGGGTAAACAGCAAACTCTTATTACCTTGTTAGTTGTTTTAAGATGCCTGTTTTTTAAAGGGATCAGACGAGTGGAGAGGTGGGAAGATCTGGGAGGAGTTGAGGTAGGGGAACCATGATCAGAAACATATTGTATGAAAAAAAAAATTCTATTTTAAGAAGTTTAAGTAATGTGTTACTATTTCAGCAAAGTTTTTGGAAGGGGCTTAAAAGTCAGACAGACACACTTATAGGTTATAGAATAAGAAATGGGTTTTATATAGTTAAATTATTGCTTAGACCTGAGGGATTTATTGAATTACTAAAAGGCCAAGAAAGCAAATCTGAAAGATCAAACCCAATATTCACACTTACAATATCTGAAAGTTAAACTTTTAACTGCTTTCTTTTTTCATAATATATTTTTTAATTTTCTCTCAAATATAATGCTTTCAAACCCCTAAGAATGAAGGGCATAAGAAGTCCCATTCTAAGCACACACATAAAGGAAGAGTTGGAAATGTTGACTGGAACTTGCAACTTTAACACAGAAGCCACAACTTTACAAACCAATCTTAAGATGCTGTGCACTAAATATGGAGTACATAGAATAAGTGCATCTGAGCACAGATAAAATAGTTAAAAGTTGGCAACGTGTAAGATTATTCTATCAGATTTTTCTCTTAAATTGTGTTTATAGAAAAATGATAGTTAAAATGTTTATAATACCTGCTTATTATACATCATGTCAGGTGGGGATATGCTGTCTTTGATGGACAGCACCCACTGACTGGTTTTACTTGTCCAATGAACACATCGCATCTTCCCAACAACTCCAGGTAATTCACAATAACAAAAAAATCTCTAAAGAAAATCACTGGAAATTGCATTTAATACTGCTTTCATTAGGAATGAGTTTAATAATAAGTAACTGTACATTTTTAATGAGCTTTCATTTTGAGAAACTAAATAGCAGAACTAAATCTTAAGATTTCCTTTTATGATAAAATTGTCAATTCATTGAAAACTGAAAGATTTCTCAACAAAATCACAGACAATACATCCTTTATCCAGAGAAAAGCAATTTGGAGGAGTAGCTGAGATAACGTATGAATTGAAGTCTAAAGCTACCTAGGAAACTGGCCCAGTTCATGAAGAGAACCAATGCCTGGTGACAGGTGTGAAATAAAAGTTGTCTTGGACTAACGGATAGCATATTTTTTGTATGGCTTTGAATTTTTTTTAAAAGTGAAATCCATCATTGTGATTTCTTAGAAATGAATCAGAAGAGTCCAGAGTCCCAAACTTGGAGACAAAAAGTGAATACTGAGTGATGAGAAGTCACTCCAGATGTAGAACTGTAGAAAGATAATCCTTGAAGTAAATGGCACTGTGGCTCTGGCAGCAGATACAAGGGACTGGTGCTCTGAAAAGGAGGTAGGGGCACTGCCATTGGCCAGTGGAGAAACAAAGATCCCAACTGGAAATGAGATCTGTAGTTCTTTAGTTTACCTTCTGCTGCTTATACCTTTATCTTCTCTGTGGCAATTTCAACAGCTCAAAAGTCTATTAATGAGGTCTGTGACGGGGAGGCGTTGGGGAGAGTGCACCTTCTCCTTTTGTTCTTGAAGGTATTTGGAGACTTTCTTTGGAATCTTCTCATAGAGAATTTTCATGCATAGGAAGACGGTAAAGGCTGCTAAATAAGCCAAAATCCCTCAAGATAAAACTGGCCCTTACGTTTTCTTGCTTCCTCATTAAAGGTTATTTAGAGATGAAACTTTCTTCAGATATCCGCCTATTGTTCTCTGGCAGACAACCCACTCCCTCAGGAACTAGGTCTGGAGCTGGCTGTAGATAGCACTGCAAACCTTTTGGAGAGGACTTGCTGAGCTACTCTTCTGCCCTCCAACTGCTATCATACCACCTTAATCAGTTTTCTTTGTGTAAAACTAGTTTTAAAAACATCCTTTCCCCCTGGTAGGTTATGTTTTCATGCTGCATTACACTATGACAAGGAACCTGTCCAGGAGAACAAAAAGATAAGCAAACAAACACGAACAATAGCAACAGACAACGACCAGTTGGCGGCAGATAGAAAACTCTACCAGGACCTGGTGCTCTCGGGTAGGCTAAGTATTCATAACTAAAAAGCTTTTGGTACTGTTCATTGGTTTATCATAAGGGATACAGATAGACAGAAAGATGAAGGAAATGTTTATGGCAAACCATAGGAGAAAAGACAGAACTTCATGCCCTTTCTGCTCTTGAGGAAACTCCACTCCTTCACCCCAAACTCCAGAAAGTTCCTTTAAACACCATTAGTAACTATAAAGTATAGTAAAATATACATAATGCTTTAGTCCACTTTATATTTCTATAATAGGTTATCTAAGATTGGGTAATTCATACAGAACAGAGATTTGGGATGTAGTTCACTTGGGAAAGAACATGCTTTATGAGGATATATGAGGAATCCCTGGTTAGATCTCCAACACTACAAAAACTGGGCTAGTTGTTAGGGTTTTGTGTATATTTTAACATGGTTCGTTTATACCCGGTTATCTGGCAGCAGGTTTCTATGGGTGCAGCTGGGAACACAGGAGGCAGCAGTGGAGGATAGCAGGAGACTCTTAATGGTTGTTTTCATGTAGAAAAGAGCTTTATTGTCAGATGAATATGGTTATGATTAACCAAAAGGTTATGATTGTAAAGGCAAGAAGAAAGAGAATAGGGTCAGGATAAGACAAAAGTGGAGAAAGCGAGATGCATGTGACAACCTTGCTTTAAAGGGGACCTGGCATCAGAGCTCAGGAGGGCGTGACTCTTAGACACTAATACTGGTGGTCCATATCTGTCATCCCTTGGAAATGAAGGTCCAAGGGTCACAAGTTCAGTTAAACAAAGTCCGAGGTCAGCCTGGACTACATGAGATAGTGTCTCAGGAACAACAAATGTAAACATAAGTGCCAACAAAGAGACCAGAAGAGGGCGTCGGATGTCCTGGAACCAGAGGTGCAGACCCTTGTACAAGAGCCACCATTTGGATGCTGAACTGAACTCGGATTCTTTGAAAGAGCAGCCATCTTAACCACTGAGCATTTCTCCAGCCCCATGTGGGGACCTTCTAGCTGCCCCATCACCACAGGAAGAGAATGGCTGCGTGACAGAAGCACCAGATTCACTTGAATAACAAACACACTTTCAAGACAACAAGCCACCTCCATGATGTGATAGTAATCTATTAGAACATGAACTAATCACCTCTTCCAGATGCTTCACCTCTTTGTTTCATTGGGCATTAATATCCCCGTACAGATATATATATGTATATACATAATTTGAAACTGATAATGAAAAGAAAATAGATGGATACAGTTTTTTTTAAAAAACCTTATTTATTTGTTTGTTTGTTTGTTTATTTGTCTTGATGTTTTGCCTGGAACTGGAACTACAGACAGTTGTGAGCTGCCATGTGGGTGCTGGGAATTGAACTCAGGTCCTCTGGAAGAGCAGTCAGTGCTCTCAACCACTGAGCCATCTCTCCAGCCCCTGGATATACTTTTTATACAGTTAAATCCCAATAGACAATTTTCAGGATTTTCAATAACATTACAAGTATGAAGCCTCACTTTTCCAAGAGAATGCAAGTTAAAGAGACTGAGAAGCTAGCAAATCAAGTTTTTTCCTTTTAATTTAATGCCCTTATAGTTGTGGGCAAACAAGTAACTCCGTCCGCTGTTGTGGGACTCCACGTGTTCTAGCTCCCCTGCAGCAGCTCAGACAGAGCTTTTCCAGAATATACACCTGTTGACCGAGTTCTTTTACTGTCTTTGTAGAGTATTCTCCAGAGAAAACTGCATGCTTGGACATGGGTGTAAGCTAAGAGAAAGTCTTTATTAGCCAGCCAGCAGCTCCACTGGGTGTTCAGGATCCCAGTGTAGCCCTGAGCCTTTCTCAGGGTGAACTCTAAGACACAAAAACCATCTCCTGGGTTGACATACTTGAGTTAACAAGAAAAGATAGCCAGAAGCAGGACTACAGAAGCCATAAAGCAAGGTTAGTACATTTAGAGACTTTTCCACAACTATATGGACTTTGATGGATTGGGCCTTTGCTTTAGTTTTGGCTGATGGTGCTGTCTATGTGCTGAGTTTTACGACCTGAATGGTACTTCCACCGTGGAGTCAGTTGTGCTAAGGTCAAGGACCTCCTAAGTTTGGGGCCCTGTTACAATTTGAGGAATGGATTCTGAGGAAAAACTGAAACAGTGTAAAGTTATACATAACTACAGCTATGTGTGATTATTTATCATCAGAGAAAATTAGTAACTCCACAGTGGGGAATGAGTTAAATGAATTAAAACATGTCATAATCCTAGCTGTAAGAAAATATAATGGGAAGAAGCTAGGGGGATGGCTCAGTGGTTAGCCCTATCCTCTGCCAAAGGACCAGGCTTGATTCCCAGAACCCACACAACAACTCACAACTATCTAACTCCAGTCCCAGAGATCCAGTGCTCTCTTCTGGCCTTCATGGGTACTAGGCACATATGTGATACACAGTCATACATGAAGGCAAGAATCCCACACATAGAATACAAATAAAATAAAAATAGTATGATGGGGCCTGCCAAGATGGTTCAGCTGGTAGACACTGGCCATCAACACTGATGACCTGAGTTTGATTCCAGGACCCAGGCTGTGGAAGGAGAGACCTATTTCTACAAATTGTCCTCTGATTTCTCTAAGTACACCGTGGAATGCATAGCTCCCCTCAAATAAATATTTAAAAGTCTGCTGTTTCCTGAGTGTAATAGTTCACACTTCATCCTAGCGCTGCAGACAGACCTTAAGTTTTAGGTCTGTCTGGGCTACATGGAAAGATACACTTCACAAAATGTCTAATAGGTTTCAAATATATACGTATATATGCATTTTACTGGAAATTTTATGATCTAAATTTTTTATATTCCTTATAGTTTATATATATTACTTTAATACTTACATATATAAAGAGGTTAATTTATAAAATACTAACTAGTTCTTATCTTCCAAATCCATCATTTCCATTTTTTAAAATTATTTTTATTATATTCTATGTATATGAATGTTCTGCCTGCATTTATGTGTAACTATGGAGGCCATCAGATCTCCAGGGCCTGGAGGTACAGGTGGCTAATGAACCACCATGTGGGTGCTGGTAATCAAACCTGGTTCTCTGGAAGTGCCCTTAACTGCTAAGCCATCTCACCAGTGTGGGAGGGGGGGGGCGCCACATATTTTTAAAATGTGTTTTTCAGTGAAGAAAAGGGTCATTCCTGGTGCTCATTGCTATTCTTTGCTTTTCCCCAGGACCAGGCATGACACTAAGTCTTCAAAGATGCCTCACTCACGTTTATTTTTAGTGAAGAGCCACATCAAACACTCTGTTGTCAGAGTTGGTTTGTAATCTACTCCTAGTACAGGGCCAATGGTTCCTCATTGTCTCCTCTTAGGGAGGATTAAGTAATTGTACCTTTTTCTTATTCTGTAACCAGGAAGTAAGGGAATGAACTTGGCACCAGCCTCTCAGCTCCACAGTAAGAGTGTGTACACGGCCTGTTCTTACGCCTGACTGTGGCCATGAGAAGTCCCTGGTGTCCTTGGCTCTGACCCCTTCCCCATCTGCCTTTGCTGTGCTTCACAGTGAGACCATTTTACCAGACCTTTCACACAAGAGCTGGATATACTTAAAGTCAAAAGAACAGACTTCTTGGACAAACGGGACTTTATAAAGGAGGATATTGGGAAAAAAGGAGAACATGTGGGGGGAAACAGAGAGGCAACCCACCCACCCACCCACCCACACACACACACACAAATGATTCCAGCTCTGAAATGGTATTTACATGGATCAAACCACTATTCTCATTACAAATCTGCCTTCATTTAAATTCCACCAAATGATACTTCTACTGTGGCTATAGAGGTGGCCCAGCTGTTAAAGGGGAGGCTAAAACCCAAAAATAATTATGTAATGATAATAATAATTCTATTGTTTTTTCTAGCTTGGCTGCAGTGGGTGGGCAGGGTTAGTGTAGTCTGAAGGGCTCTCTCTTGCTTTCTTGCCCGTGAGCTGCCTTCTGTAATTAAGTGCTGTGGGCCATTTTGGACACAGGATGGCAGTCATACTACATCTGAAGTCTAACTGCCAGGGTCTCCTGGCAATTTCCACAGGTCTCTCCTGTGTCTGTGCCCCCAACCCCAGCTGCACTCCAAATAAAATGATAACACCTTGTCTATCATTAGATGGGACTCAGGTCAGGGATTACTTTGCCACCTTTGGCAAGCAAAAGAAGACCACACAGAGTGCAGGGGACCATGCACAAAAAAACCGCAAGGGGAGCACTGTCAAAGGAAGTTAAATATGAAGCATTTTCCTTTCTTTCCCGAGCTCTCAACTTGTCACAGATTTTTATTTGCTATTTAATAAAGAAAAATGATATCATTAAATTCAATTTTAAACCATTAGCAGGAATTGAACCACTCATTTCAGGATTATGCAATGCCAGTTCACAATGCAAAGTATGAGCATTTTAATTGCATGCAGAATCACTGAGATTACACAATTCATATTTTATAATGTGTAATTGCCTATGCACCTCATTTTTACCAGAACAGTATGAATATTGCATAAAACAAACTCAGTGGCTTTGCTTTCTTTTCTTACATTCTACTGAAGGAGAGGGAGAAGCTAATTCATAAGAAAATATATGTCAAGTGCAGATGTGCTGCAGAGAGAGAAGCAAGGGAGAAGAATTAGGGCAGGAGTGTCTGCTAGAGAATATATTGAAAGAAGGACTTTTGATGCCATTGAAATGGAGATCTAAAGCATGTGAGGGACTGAGCCTAGAGGTTTCTAGTGAAAAAAACATTTCAGGCTTCAGAAAGAATAACAGATATAGAAATATAAAGGCTGTGAAGGGCCTGAACTGGAGTTAAATGAGATAGAGAAAGCAGAGGAGGCCAGAACAGTGGGGTTCCTGGTATCCCACAGAGGGCTCTCAATTCCCAGCATGAACTTCCACAGAGATCAACACCTTCAAATTGCTCCATGAACTGACTAAAGGCATCACCACAAACAGAAGTAGTTTTGGCTTCTTTTCTTCCACACAGTACTAGCCACCACCATGATCCCCTCAGTCTCACCACTTAGTCTAGCTACTGCCTGGCTGACCAGTTTTAAGGACAGGGTTTGTCGATGGATTTCTCTGGTTTGGACATCCAATGAGCCAGAAGCCTGTTTGACACTAACTTGTGCCTACCTGCCTGCCCCTGCCCAGTGAACTGACATGGAGGTAAGAGGCACCTCAGAAGGCCCCAAGAGATACTGAGCAATGGTGACTTGCCACAACTAATTTTATATGAATGACATCTTTTTTACTTCTCCATACTTTATCTCCCCACTGTCCTAATCCCTTATTTTTGTACTAAGTTGATCCCATAAACTACTTGCACACAAACCTTTATTTTAGATTCCACTTTGAGAATGGATTGGAAAATGTAGGTGAAAATCAAAAATACCCCCATTTGAAGGACCATTCACATCTTGATTACACTACAGATCTTTAATATCCTTTCTTCCTCTTCTTGGTTGTGAATTCAGAACATCTTCACCTTCTGTCTGTACTACAATTAACTGGCTTTTAAACTTCGCTTTTAGCCTCTTCTCTATTTATTGCTTTGTCTTTGAGGCAGAATCTCACTTTTCACTGGCCTCAAACTCTCAGTGTAGACCAGAGTGGCCTCAAACTTGTCTCAACCCACCCCCACAGACATACAGATGTCTGACCCATTATTATTATTTTTTTTTTAAAAAAAAAACTTTTTTATTTATTTATTTTCCTTGGTATTTGCCTGGAACTGGAACTACAGACAGTTGGGAGCTGCCATGTGGGTGCTGGGAATCGAACTCAGGTCCTCTGGAAGAGCAGTCAGTGCTCTTAAGTGCTGAGCCATCTCTCCAGCCCCTGTCTGACCCATTATTTCCCCAATAGCAGCACCTAGCTTTTCCTATCCTCAGAGTGACCATCTCAGAACACTACTTGCTCAGGGTAGGTGGCACACAAGATAAAATCCAAAGCCCTTAGTGTAACATTCATGATCACAGTAGAGTTTTGTCTTCCCAGCATCCTCCCTCTGACCACATTGGGGGTTTTATTTCTTGATTCTTCCCTCCAGTGGTTTCCCTCAAAGCTATTCTTTCAACCAACCTTCCCATTTAGGCCATTTTAGTTCACACTAGTTCTGTTGACAGCAGGGTGAGGGGAAAGGCAAGGCTGAGAGAAGAGTAAGCTGTACAGGGCATGTCCTGTATATACCTTAGCTAGCCTGCTATAGTGTTTTCCTCCAGGGTAGAACACTGCTCTGACTTTGATAAAGAGAAAAGAAAATTTGTTTTGTAGAACTTGAGGTTTTCTTGTGGTAAAAGAATTTTTTTTTTTTAAATTGATAGCAATGGATAAGATAGTAAATTTCCTCTTAGCATCCCCAACTAAAACAGAAAAGTGTTCAGTTTTCTTCCCAGTAGCTTCAAGAAGAAACTTGCGTGTTTGTTTTGATTGATTACAGATAATATGCAAGCAAAGAGGTTTTTCTTTCCTAATCTCATTTTCCATTCACGCATTCAGTGTCCTCTTGGCTGAATGCCTTGGAATTCTTTCCACCTCTCGGGTTGTGCCTGTAGGACCACTGGACACAGCACACAAGTTGACCATCTAGGACAGAACTAGACGCATGCGCACATGGGACTAATATACAGTCCATAACATTTGGCAATCTGGCCTCCCTGGCTCATAATTGCAATACTTTATTTTATTTATTTTTGTGCCAGGCACCAAGCATATGGAAGACAAATGTTCTACCATTTGGTAGAACTGAGCTATGCCTTCAGTCCACATTTATATATATATAAATACATATAATATATAAATATATATCTATATAATATTAATATTATATCATTATGTATATACACATTATGTAATATATAAATATTAGTTATTTATATTATAATATATAATTATCTTAATTATATAATATTATATACATATAATTCTGCTGTGACTCAGATATGCCAAGTAAGTGACTGCTTGGGGTACAAATGGTTTTCAGATGATCTTGTTTAACTATTGAGGCATAACTAAGCTTTATGGTAATTCTAAACCCTTCTGTCCAGCTCCCAGGGTTTGTAGTCTCAGGCATTCTGGGTATCCCACATCGTCTGTTCTCAGTGTGAGCAACTCCTTTTTCTTGGACTAACCCCCACTTTAAGGCTCTTCTTTATTTCTCCTCATTAAATCACTTTTTTATAGTCCTGTAAAAAGTTGTCATAACCTCAACAACTTAACACAACAGAAATACATCCTTTCATGGTCCTGGGGGCCAGGTGCCCCAAATCAAGACACTAGCAGGCTCTGCTCCAGGGTAGATAGCTCTCTGGCACCTTCACCTTCTTGCTAATTCTCATCCTCTGGCCCTTTTCTCTAAGTATGACTCTCTCTCTCTTTCTCCCCCTTCCTCTCTTGATTAAAATACTCTTATTTGCATTAAGAGCCCATCCTAATGAAAGCAATCTCATTTTGACCTTTACTTTGGTTATGCCCCCAAGACTATTATCCTTTGAACTCCTCTTCTGAGGTTAAGGGGCAGAAACTAAACACCCCAGATTCACCTAGACTCCAAGGCAAGCACTTTAACTTCCTGTATCAACGCTTTTACCTCTTTTACAGTCCCCTTTCCTCTTTTCTTAATTAACTCCCTTGGGGCTGATTCATAATTTATGTGACAAGACCTGGCAATTTTAAAAGCATATGCAAAGTAAGCATGTGAAAATGAGAATTTCTCACAGAGGTAATACAAAGTCAGGGAAGGAAGAGGGAGGGACTGACACACTCATATACAAATCTGAAAGTTTATCATTTCCCTAAGCCCATTGGAAAGTTTCTAAAGATAACATTGCTTTCAAGTTCCTAGCAAAGGGTCTGGTATACCACAGTTGTTCAGAAATAGTTCTGCATTGGTGACTTAAATTCTCACCTATCATTATGTCCTAACCAGACCTTCAGCCTTAGTAAGAAATAGACCAGATTAATACTAACGTCTGTCTTCATCGCTCTTGGACTTTCTCCTCAATCCCAGCCTATTTGGATGCAATCTATAGTCTAATATTTTAGAAGTGCCCTCCTGACTCTGCTCAATGGGAAAAATTACAAAGTGATAATAGGCAACCTCAATATTCTAGAGAAAGACTGGAACGAAAGTATCCATGGGAGAACAGCAGGGAAATAAGGCACTCATCAACACTCCCAAACTGAGCCTCAAGAAATACAGCTGTCTCTCTGATAAGAACACAAGGCCCAGAAGTCAGAGAAGAGACTAGACTTGGTGCTCCAAAGATCAAGGTCTCTGTCCTGTCCAGAGCTGGTACCAGCAGGTCTAATGTGCTGACAGTAGCGATGTTCACAACACATACGTACCAGCTGGCAGAAAGCCAAGTAGATGTACCCAAATCCTTTAGAGCAGTGGGTGGTTCTCAACCTTCCTAATGCTGCCGCCCTTTGATATAGTTTCTCATATTGGGATGATCCCCAACCATAAAATTATTCTCATAGCTACTGCATAACTGTAATCTTGCTACTGTTATGAATCATAGTATAAATATCTGTGTTTCCTGATGATCTTAGGAGACCCCTGTTCCTTTAACCCAGTGGGGTCACAACCCCCAAATTGAAAACTTCTGCTGTAGAATGTGTAAGAG
Source organism: Sigmodon hispidus (assembly GCA_004025045.1). Taxonomy (NCBI): domain Eukaryota; kingdom Metazoa; phylum Chordata; class Mammalia; order Rodentia; family Cricetidae; genus Sigmodon; species Sigmodon hispidus. The sequence goes on from PVIH01001056.1 coordinate 141,237, forward strand.
AGCTTCCCCTGAACCCTAGAGAGTTGGGGACTCCAGGGCTTCTTGGCCTTTGTGAATTTCAGCCCCAGTGGGGTTGTGGAGGAGCACAGTGTTCCGTCTGCTGCTCTTGTGCCTGAGACTGATGATTGTCAGGCTGGTTCCAGAGCTCACATCTGCCTCTGCAGATGTGTGGGTGACTCTTCTTACCAGAAGAACGTTGACATTTGGAGGTTTTGAATCCGACTCAGGCACTCTCCTTTCCAGCTGCTTGTGGCTCAGTCTGAACAGAATGTTTTGTGCGGTTTCAGAGAGAAGACTACACCCATTTCTTTTTGCAGTGTCTATAATGGGTTTTCACTCGAAGGAATAAACACTTGATAGGAAAGCAGCCTTTTCCTCCACATTGACTCGCCCCCACCTCCTCTTCTTTCTCTGCTTTCCAGCTCTTCTAATTCCAAATTCAACCAATGAAAAGGCAAATTATTAGGATATAACATAAATGCATTACTTTTGGTAACTATGAGGACAAACCTACCAGAGAGCCATAAGTTAATGAGACCTGAAGATAGAAAACATATGCAAGCCACCAGGAGATGTCTCCATTTCTGCACTTAAAGAACATTATCCATGCAATACCTCAACCCCAGAGCAATAGAATGATGCATCACATCACATGCCCAAGGCTCACACCTGGCCTGGAAAAGAGCAAGGGGGCAGAATTTTCGCTTTCCATCTCATGTTTATCCAAGATTCTCTCTCCACACCTTTCTCTCGGGACTCTCTAAAAACATCCGGATTCTTGAGTTCTACCCTCCCCATCTCTAGACTAGTTTCCATTGGGGTACTAGAAATGTGCCAAGTCTCTTGTTGCATTTATCAGTTGTCAATAAAGCCACCTGGATCTGCATCTCAACTTACTTTAGGAAAGGAAACTAGATTGTATGTGGAGACATTTTCATCATCTGTTCTATGCTGCCGCAAAGATCTAATGTCACCTTCTGATGTCTCTCACTAGCTGTTTTCTGTCTGAACTTCTAGAAGAGACCTATTCTGGCACTCTCTCAGGTCACTGCACAGGCCTTGGGGACATGGGAGCCACTCAGCCTTCCATGGAGCACTTGTGATCAAATAAATTACAAGACCGAGCTCTACCCACTGGAGATCTACTTTGAGGCTCCCATTTGAGAGTTTGCTTTTTCTTCTTTGGATGCAGTCTGATGTCAGCGTCTCTGGTGTACAGAAGAAAGAGAGCAGAAGAAAAACGACAGTAATTACTTAAATGGCTGTGGTACAATGGATGCAAGTTATAGGATCCTGTTTTCTCAGTGTTCATTAATATTCCATATGGTACTAAGAAATGTACAGTATGTTCCTTAAAAGATACATGGAGATGACAAAGTAATCGTTAATCCATTTATTCCTTTCATAGAGTCAAGCTTCATTATTTTTTATTTCTTTCTACAAGAATGCTGGTGTTTGTCTTTTCCCTCTAGACTGTGGTCTATAAAAGCTGGGTGGGGGCATTGATAGTGGGTTTACCTTCTTCTCTATACCCCCACCTGATAGAACAAGTTCTATCACATAATATGCACTAAATAAATCTTTGGAAATGAAGTTCAGATTATATTTGCTATAATCTTACACATTGCACTAGTGAGCAATGCAGAAATAGTCATCCTGTTATACACTGCGAGTCTGTCTTTGAGGTTTGATGTTGAATTATCTGCCACTCTTGTTTGATTTGGAATTGTATACAAAGTTTCACCCTTATGATTGAGGAAGTCAAAGGGCCTGCTTCCGGCAGAAGAACGTTTGTCAAATGAAGCAAAATGGTAACCTAGCTGGAAATGCTGATGTCATGAAAATGAGAGACCAGGGCCACACACTGGGCCCTTCTCTTCTGAGCCTACCTGTGTGTACCATCTGTGGCTACTATGAGGGATAAACTTTATCCCTCTATAGTAACAGACTGGGTTCTGGTTAAGGTTTCTCTGAATATTGGGAACATTCAAAGATGGTTCGCACCAGTCCTTACTAATGATCTTGTTTGAATAAATACATGGTGGTGTCTTTTTCTCTAAGAAAATTTAGACTACGCAGATTAATTGTGATTGTCCTCCGGTAGTTTTGCCTCTTTCATGCCATAGAACACTTTAGGCATCACCAGTGAGCTAAGAGAAAGAGGAGGCCTTTCTTCTTTGATTTGGGGTTTCTTGAGGAAATCTAAAAGGCTAAACTCAGGATTTCTGTGCTTTTGAAATCTAGACTTGGTCTCTCTTCTTTCCAAAAGACTTACTGCCTATGTATGCAGCTTCCATTGAGAGGAATGATCCAGCACCAAGTGAAACTGAGGTCTAGAGGAAAAGATTATAGTCTTGATCAAAGAACTGACTTTTGTTTGTTTGTTTGTTTGTTTCTTAATACAGAATTTCTTTGTGTATCCCTGGCTGTCCTGGAACTCTATGTAAATAAGGCTAGTCTTGAACTAAGAGATCTATCTGCCTACCTCTGCCTCCTGGGATTGAAGGAGTGCAGCGCCTACTGGCTGATCAAAGACCTTCTTGACCAACTACATTTATCTTCCCTCAGAGTTCCAGGGCCAGTCATTTCCTGAGGGTGGCAGATCTGCCCATCTCATCTCTCAGTTGAATCTCTGTCACTTGTGACTCTAGGATTTTCTGAAATTAGACAGAAGAGGGAAGGGATTATATGAGCAAAGGGGTCAAGATCATGATGGGGAAACCCACAGTGACAGCTGACTGGAGCTACTGGGAGCTCACTGCCTCTGGACTGACAGCTGGGGAACCCACATGGGACCAAACTATGCCCTCTGAATGTAGATGACAGTTGTGTGGCTTGGACAGTTTGTGAGGCCTCTGGCAGTGGGACCAGGATTTATCCCTAGTGACCATTCCCTATAGAGGGATACCTTGCTCAGCCTTGATACAGGGGTGAGGGGGGAAGGGGCTTGGTCCTGCATCAACTTAAGACTTTGACTCCCCATGGGAGGCCTTATTCTCTCTGGGGAATGGGTAGGGGAAGCTGAGGGGTGAGTGGGAGGCGGAGAGGAAGGAGAAACTGTGGTTGGTATGTAAAATAAAAGAAAAACATCTTTTAAATAATAAACAAAATTTTTTTTTAAAAAAGAAAAGAGTATCTGAAAGTAACCATACACTCCATGGCATCAAAATGTTTGGGCCACTGTAATCTCCTGTGAAAGCTCTTGAACACCCTGCCAGTTGCCAGCCACCTCTCTGTCAGCTTGAATCACTGTCTATCTCCTAGACTACACAGGGCAGACCATCCTGCTATGACATGCACACTCCCAAACACATGCCATCTACCAAGACGTCACAGCATGCTTTACTCTGTAGTCAGGCTCACACACTAACCAGAGGCCCCGATGTCTCCTGCAGAGAAGTAGCTCATCTCTCTCCCCTGCTGTGGTTGCACTTAACCAGAACCTCCATTTATAATTACTTTTGAAGCATAGCTTTCAACTTCTCCCAAAACCACAGTGGCATGGTAGAAGGTAGGGCTGCCAACATTTAAACGAGCCTGGATGTCTGCTCTCCCCATGCCCGGGGCCATTTTCTTTGTTTGTGGGACATTGTAATGGAAAGGTGAACAGACATGTTTCTGCTGTGTCTCATGGCTCCTCTGAAATATAAACCAAAAGTCCTAGGGTTCATGTGGCGCCAAGACTCCATGACAGGGGCCCCTTATAGAGGCTGGTGGATAAGCTGAAGTTGATTTTGGACTTGGCTAGACCAGCAAGATTCTTGGGGAGTTTGTCATTGTCCCTGACAACAGGCTGCTTATAAGAACTAAGCAAAAATAAGGACAGCCCTTGAAATTCTGGGTTCTTCTCTCCAGCTCCTTCAAGTCAGTGATGATTTAGTTTAGATGCCATATGTCAAAGAGAAACACATTCATTCTTCTTAAAGATTTGTACTCATTTCTATGTGTGTAAGTGTTTGCTTGCTTGTGTTTGTGCATCACATGAGTGCCTGGTACCCACTGAAGTCAGAAGAGGGTGTTGAGCCCCCTGAAACTGGAATTATGGATGGTTCTGACCTGCCTTGTGGGTGCTGGGAATTGAACCTGGGTCCTCTGGAAGAACCAAGTGCTCTTACCTGCTCAGCTGTCTCTCCAGCCTCTGGACTCTTAAATGACCTGTTTTGCTTCTGACTTCTACAGCGTTACAAGGCTCAGCTTACAAAATCCAGCACATGTAGAATTACTTTTACCACTGAGGTTTTGGATATAGTTGCTCTCCAAAAATCTGGCTCCTTTTAAACCATTTCAACATAGTACTTCCTTCTTCCAACTCTTACTTTGATCAAAATGCTCTTTTTCCTCATATAATTTCTAGCATTCTCATGTCTCTAACAGACCAGACCCCCTTTAGGACCCTCTTCTTTCAGACTCATCTCCTAAAGACTTGGGTGTTTTGCTGGATTCACCCTTCTTGATTTACAACTGTTCTCATGCATCTGATAGCTCCAGCTGCCACCACTATGTTCCCATGTCTGTGTCCACTCACACATCTCTTCTGAACTGCAGACCCTTAGCATCTCATTGGGTATTTTGAGTGTCCCAGGGAACACCTCAAACTGAATTCTGAAACTGAACTGACTTTATTCCTGGAACCCCATCTGCTGTCTGTTCTTCCAGCTCAAGTGAATGGACCCTAAGGTAGAGCCTCGGACTCACTTTTCACCCCAGAGTGGAGCCGTTGACTTCTCCCCTCATGCGTGTCTGCATGTTTCAGGAAATACTATCGTGAGCCTGGCTGTCCAAGAGAAAACGCTCTACCATTTAATCCATTAGCAATCCCTGCCAGTTCTTCCTCAAGAATATTCCCCCACCTCTCCTTCTTGTTAAAAGAATCTGAGTAGTTATTAGGTTGTATAGATTCTATGCCATATCATCTCCATGCTCCTTTCTCTTCTCCATCATTCAGCTCTTTCTCCAAATTGGTCACCTTTCTTCCCTGGTCCATACTCTTTCCACTTCCTTATTGATATGTGCATCTCCAGACTTAATGTCCTCTAAAGCCATTATTAGTTCATTCCAACTGTGTGTGGTGACAGCTGTGAACTGCCTTCCTTTGTGGGGCTTACATAAGAGTGACCCACATCCTGTCAGAAGAAGGGCAACTGGGAGGAGAGCCTTGGGTGATGGCAAAGCTAAGGAACCCTGATGGAGGGAAGAGCCACATCCTAAATCAGAGCATGAACTTCCTACACACTATGAGTGTGTGTAGGCTTCTACCTTCTTTCTTGAGACTTTCTCCCCACTGAGAAATGTAATGTACATTCTCTGTGGGATATTTGAAAATACTGATATACGAAGAAAACATGTGCTTAGAGCCTCTCCATAACCCTTTCAGCTCTGTCGACACATTTTCAAAATGGTCTTCCCCATCATGTAAGTGAAAGAAGACAGACTGAGAAAACAGAGATTTTTATGCTTTCCTTCATATGTAGAAAATATGTATCTGCATGTGTGTATGTGTGTGTGCATGTATATGTGTGTGTACATCAGTGTGTGTCTCTGTGTGTGTGTATGTCTGGGTATGTGTATATGTTTGTGTGTGTGTGTGTCTATGTATGTCCATCTTTGTGTATGTGTGTCTGTATATATGTATGTCTGTGTGTATCTGTATATGT